>WNGS01005245.1:0-23928 GCA_020271785.1 Procambarus virginalis | reverse complement strand
GTCTGGTCGTGTGTGTGGCTGGTATGGTCGTGTGTGTGGCTGGTCTGGTCGTGTGCGTGGCTGGTCTGGTCGTGTGTGGTGGTCTGGTCGTGGTGGCTGTGTGTGGCTGGTATGGTCGTGTGTGTGGCTGGTCTGGTCGGTGTGTGGCGTGGTCTGGTCGTGTGTGTGGCTGGTATGGTCGTGTGTGGTGGCTGTCTGGTCGTGTGTGTGGCTGGGATGGTCGTGTGTGTGGCTGGTATGGTCGTGTGTGTGGCTGGTCTGGTCGTGTGTGTGGCTGGTCTGGTCGTGTGTGTGGCTGGTTCTTTTTGCTGCTCGTAATGGTCATATACGGGTGAAATTGGAAGGTCTTGATTACAACAAAGTTGCAACTTGGGTTACAACTTGTGGGTTGCAACTGCAACTCTGCCAGCATCATTGGAAGCCACGAAGGAGAGCAACGAGCTCCCGTAGGGATGCTGCTAGCAAATGCAACCACAAGATGAAAGGAAAAAACACCTTAGGAAGCTAAACCTAAATAGGGAATGTCTAGGTAGTTACCCCCTTAGCCAATAGATCTACGAGGCACTTGGAAGGGAAATGAGGACAGAATAGGGGACTGGGATAGGAGGAGACGGAGTGAACTGAACTTTGACCCTTCATCATCGGGAATCGAACGCCGGCCACAGGCAGCGACGCCGTCGTGGATGACCACAATGCAAGTGGATACCCTGAAGATAATTAGGGCATCCTGGAGATGGGGAGAGAGAGAGAGAGAGGAGAGGAGAGAGAGAGAGAGAGGAGAGAGGAGAGAGAGAGACGACGAGAGGAGAGAGAGAGGGAGGAGAGAGAGAGCAGAGAGAGAGAGAGGAGACTGACTTAATCACAGGGTTTGGGAAGCCTGCTAGACGATATCAAGCCGGGCCTTAACACTGACCACGCCACACAAGCCAGGCCCTTACACGGCTACCGCCACGCAAGCGTAATAACCACGCTCTGCACCACATCAACGGCTCGTAACACAGCGGTGGCAGCTTAACGACCGCTTACCGCCGCCTAAAACGACCACAGGGTGACATTCAGACTCTCATATCCCACATTACGAATAGTTTGCAAGCGGCTTGCTGACCAATATTTCACGCCAACGTTGGCTACTTGTTATATGTTACTGAGAGAGAGAGAGAGAGAGAGAGAGAGAGATCATGCAGTTAGGCTCTTAGACCCCCACACTTACGACTGACGCTCTCTTAAGATGGTCGTATCTCACCACCGGAGCCTCGCGCCCAGCACACACTTCAGCCACCACTGCTCTGCTTCAGCCACCACTGCTCTGCTTCAGCCACCACTGCTCTGCTCAGCCAGCTGCTCTGCTTCAGCCCCCACACTGCTCGGCTTCAGCCTCCACTGCTCTACTTCCATTCTTTCGCTCGCGACAGCTTTTTTTCCGTAAGACTTCAGCTTCTGCTGCAAGCTGACGGATGCCTCTCATCTCCCAGGCCTGCGGGTGTGACACTTTCCTTGACGACACTTCTTGACGACACTTGCCTGACGACACTTGCCTTGACGACACTTGCCTTGACGACACTTGCCTTGACGACACTTTCCTTGACGACTTCCCTTGACGACACCTAGTCAGCGTCTGACTGCCTAAGATGGCGCGTGCTGGCATGACAGCGCCAGGCGTTATCTTCTTGAGGTTATCTCGAGATGATTTCGGGGCTTTAGTGTCCCCCGCGGCCGGTCTCGACCAGGCCCTCCACCCCTAGGCAGAACCCGTGACAGCTGACTAACTCCCAGGTACCCATTTACTGCAAGGTAACAGGGGGCATCAGGGGGTGAAAGAAACTCTGCCCAGGTTCTCGCCGGCGCCGGGATCGAGTCCGAGACCACGGATCACGTGTCCAGTGTTCTGTCCGCTCAGCCACCGGCTCCTGGCACGCCATGATCTGAAGGGACTACACTCACCACGGGTGAACTCTGACATGTTTCACTGCTCGAGTTGTGGCCGAGTCTTGCTCTTAATATGTCACAAGGGTTAAAACTCCCGTAATCAGCGGAGTGAAAGCACTCGCATCGTTACGTATACAAAAATTTAATTGAACATTTTTTTTAGTCTAGGCAGCATGTACGACACCAGGAGACCCGCTCCGCTCTCCAAGAGACTAGGAGACCCGCGCCGTTCTTCCAGACACCAGGAGGCCGCGGCCGTTCTTCCCAAGACACCAGGAGACCCGCGCCGTTCTTCCCAAGACACCAGGAGACCCGCGCCGTTCTTCCCAAGACACCAGGAGACCGCGCCGTTCTTCCAACACTAGGAGACCCGCGCCGTTCTTCCCAAGACACCAGGAGACCCGCGCCGTTCTTCCAAGACACCAGGAGACCCGCGCCGTTCTCCCAAGACACCAGGAGACCCGCGCCGTTCTTCCCAAGACATCAGGAGACCCGCGCCGTTCTTTCCAAGACACCAGGAGACCCGCGCCGTTCTTCCAAGACACCAGGAGACCCGCGCCGTTCCTCCCAAGACACCAGGAGACCCGCGCCGTTCTTCCCAAGACACCAGGAGTCAGACACCTTATACCACTCCCCCCCCCCTCCATCCTGTGTTAGCACACACAGGATGGAGGAGGGGGGGGGGGGGTGTATAAGGCCCGACTCTGACCTGCTGATGTTAGTCACATACAACCCATGTGGCATCTTGAAAAGTGGGGTGAGGTTTGTGTCAAGCGCCTGAGCTCCAGTTGGACAGAACGAAAAATAAAAAAAGTCATTTTCTTCATAGATTTAAATTTCAGTGATCAGATTGGAAGCAGTTCGTCTATATTTTTCGAAGTAGATTATGTTGTGTTCCTCTCTTTCTCTCTCTCTCTCTCTCGCGCTTCAGAAAATACAATTGAGGGTTTTTATGCATTACGATTGATGTGTTTAGGCATTACGAATGAAAATAGTTCGGGCAGTAAATATTCTCTGCATGTTCTCCAGGTCAGTAATTAGCCAACCTTAAAATGGATGAGTTAATGTGTAGAAATATTCCTCCCCAGAGAGCATGATATGAAATATTCCTCCCCAGAGAGCATGATATGAAATATCCTCCCCAGAGAGCATGATATGAAATATTCTTCCCCAGAGAAAAAACATGTAAATGATGACACTTCAAGAGTGTCATCATTTACATTTACTTGCTATGACACGAAAGAAAGAACTAAATGTCATTTACTTTTTATTACATAATAACGTTACTTCTTATTTATCGAAACTAGCCAGGAGGGATACACAAGGATGCAGTCCGTCCTCCTAAATTTCTCAACGTCAAGAAAACGTTCAATTTAAAGTGTCGTCTCCTAACCTACCAGAGGACAGAAAACGGGACAGTACGTCACTTTCGCCAGCCGCTTCCATTTTCTAGTGCGACAATTTTTGGCCTTAAGTAACACATACGAGCGAAAAACGACGTTCTTTGTTTGAAGACTGATTGCAAGGATGATGCAATCAGTTGTTTCTGATTGCAAGGATGATGCAATCAGTTGTTTCTGATTGCAAGGATGATGCAATCAGTTGTTTCTGATTCCAAGGATGATTGCCCCCTCGGGACCGACAGACAGGAGAGCAAATACGAAAACTTGCCATCAAGGTAAAAAAACACCAAAAATGATCCATAGAGTTCGGATGGGGGGACAGACACACAGACAGACAGACACACAGACAGACAGACAGACAGACAGACAGACAACACAAACATCTATACCCATCGAGACTGACCATGGGGAAACATTCCAAGCTTAAGCCAAGGGGCCGACCTTTACAGAGCGTCTCAAAAACTGGCATCCGTAACCCAACAAGGATGTCCACACCTGCTCTAATTAGTCCAGCTGAGGATGTTTCTCGCTTGGCTTAATGTCGCCTAAGAGTATAAAACGCCAATCAGCTTATCATAACGGATTTTCTAGATAAACGGCTCCTGTGCGGCTGATAAATGTCCCAAGATCTTGGGCTTCATCCACTTTGGTCGCCTTAAAATAAATTATAATCTCAGTACCTCCTCCTTCCTCTGTCCCTTTTTCTCTCTTTCTTATAGTTCCCTATCTCCCTCTCCCTTATCCGTCTAGGTCCCTAAACTGCCTCTATCGTCCGCTTTAACAGCTTTGTACAGTGTAACAACGCTTATGTATTTCACACTGACATTCACATTTAAACCGCAATGGTTCAATCACGACTCGACTATCTCGAGTCGTGATTGAGTCTTGAGTTGAGCTTATATATCTGTAAGCGTTATAATGTTTACCAAACACTGGCGCTTCCTACCCGTATATAATGGCCTCGTTATATACCTGGCGGGTATTTCTTTACTGATATTAAGAGTACTATTAGCCCTCCCTGGCCTTGGAGTTGTGGGTGGAGGTGGCTTCCACGACTTCTCCTTTCATTCTACTTGTTGACCACCCCGTTCAAGGACTATATACTGCTTCGATTTATTGGCATTGTTCTCTCATTACAGAAGGTGTCCTCTCACGAGGACCTGATTTCATGGCGGTGCTCCATATTCAAATATTAATAAGGATTCTTTATCAAGAGTCCTTATTTATATCTGGCATTCTAATGTGTGCCAGCGTCTCATATACTGCTGATGTTATCTTGTTTATGCGTGTCTCTAATATTCGTGTTTGAATATTGATGACATTTACATCATTTTCTACTCTTAAACACACGCAGTAGAAAATATAATCTTAATTGGAGTAAGCAAAGTTGATGAGCCCGTGTGAAAGAAAACGTAGACCAATTGGTGAGTGTACAGCCCGTCCTCTTCACCGTTCACAACGCCATTAAAACCATGTACTAAATTGCCCGAACCTAACCTAACCGCAGACCCACCAATAGAAAATGGGACATCACGTTAATTTTGCAAGCTGCTATGATTTTTAGTGCACCTTACTTTGACGTTTATGGTATTTTTTTGTACGTCAAAATACCGATGTTTTATGTGGGAGGACAGGTTGTCAGTATGATTAATTATAGAAAATGGGAAAATTTAGTATTCTCTTGAGGGCAAGAAATCGAAGGGCAGTGAATTTTTTTTTGTAAATAGTAGATGAACAGCTGACAGCTTCAATGATATAAAAATTGCCTAAAAGTTGAAGCTCAAAGCCACAAAAAAAGTATAGTTTATCCAATTAAATCTCATATCAATTAGTTTATGCAATACAATCTCTAATTATATCTTAAAATATAACCAAGAAATAAAGAAAAACGTGATACAAATTTATGTGAATCGGGGAAAAAAATAATTAAATACACGATAAACGTCTGAATTGAGAAAACAAAATGATAAATACAAGCGAAAAAATGAGGAACACCTAACAAGCAGACTACACTAACTGCGTGGTTGACAATTATATAAATCGTCCACCGCACGTCCGTCGACAACATAAATATATTAATCGTGAACATATTTTTTGTTCGTTTTTGTCTAATTTATATATATACGTCTCTTTAAACGCAAAATGTAGTTGGTGGTTCACGACTTAAAAGGACCAGGGTTCGAATCCCGCGATGGGACGTAGACAGTTCGGTACTTTTTTTTTTTTACATTTGATGCTTTTGTTCACCCAGCATTGATTATAGACATCGTGAGTTAGACAACTGTTGTGGATTGCACCCTAAGGTAGATGGCACCCTGGGAAGGGGGGGGGGGGTTGCTCCCTGTGGGAATTGCACCCTGGGGCGGGGAATGGCACCCTGAGGAGGGTGGCACCCTGGGAGGGGGGATGCTCCCTGGGGTAGGAGGGGGGGGTTGGTAACTGGCAATTATTGACCTAGTGAGCACCTCGAGAAATGTAGCAAGATTTCCTTCCCCAACGATGGGGGTAAAAACTGTTTCTTGCAGCAGCAGCCTCGCTTCTTGCAAGTCGGCGTTCGATCCCCTGCGGTTCAGCACGAGCCAGAACACCACCAGCTTCCCTCCCTCCCATCCCAGCTCCTTATCCTCACACCTTGCTGCTCTCTCCTCGTTCTTATCTTACCTTTGTCTTATATCGCTTTTAAGGCCTATATAGTAACACTGGCTTAGCGCTTTCTCCTCATAATTAACTTTTTTGCCACTACAGACCTCTTCAGCAATAATAAGGTAAGGTAATCATGAGGAGAAAGCATTAAGCCATTACGAAATATATATATATATATATATATATATATATATATATATATATATATATATATATATATATATATATATATATATATATATGTCTCATTAAATATGACCGCATATTCTGTATTTACTAACTTCTGATTTAGGGCTTCTATCCCTCTAACTATTTTCGTAGCATCAGGGCTTAGCTGATGCTAAGGGTGATGTCATGAGACAAGCCCATGACATCACCCTAACAAGATAAATGTTGAACAAAAATACATGCATAATAGACAAAACACAAGATGCAAGAAGATTACAAATTCTTGAAGCAATCCACATAAGAACAGAACAACCTACCATGAACACCCAAATCACGGAACTATTTACCCTACCCACAATGAGAGTAAGGACAAGACCAGAACATAACGATGCCAACACAGAAGACAATGTTCAACATAACAGGCCAATTACACTGGATTAATCTTTGTATGTAGATGCCAGCTGCCTCGTATGGGCCAACAGGCCTTCTGCGGTTACCTATATTCTTATGTTCATATGTGTGACCCCACTTATATCCCCTTTTGTTTTCACATTTATTATCTTATCACCTGACCCAGTGTGGGTATAAAATCAAATCACATTGTAAAATTCATTCACTTGAGAATGAACCATGGAGGTTCGAAACGTTGTGCATATTGTATAAATAAGAGTAATACATTCTATAGTAATTTACCTCTTTTCTTCACCCGGAAATTACGAAAATGAGTTTTGGAGAACTCCTATTTCAGCTAAGCCCTGATGCTAAGAAAATAGTTAGAGGGATAGAAGCCCTAAATCAGAAGATAGTAAATACAGAATATGCGGTCATATTTAATGAACATGTTTAAAAGAAAACCTGCTGCCAATATACACCAATATATATATATATATATATATATATATATATATATATATATTATATATATATATATATATATATATATATATAACATATATATTATATATATATATATATATATATATATATATATATATATATATATAATATATATATATATATATTGTTTGCCCGGGAGGAGATAAGAGACCGTTCTCGCCGTTTGTTTGTTAGCAGCAAACAATTATAGGTCTTTTGGAAGCCCAAGTTGTGTTGGGGCGCGGTACCCCCTCCTCCCCTCCCCCTTCCCTCTCCCCTCTTCTAAGACTTTATTTGGGAAAAAAGTCTTTAATTAACATAAATTTAAGGTAGAGATTTAGTCTTACGGTTTACAACCATTGGCGAGATGGTTACTCTCTGGGGTGTAGAGAACTGTACTTGTTTTTATATAATTTGTTCTTGTTATCACGAATATTATTTGTAATTTTCTTATTGTTAAAGTTTTCTTTATCAGGAAATTTGAAATATCTAATTGCTTCTCATTTCAATATTTTCTTATTATTGTCTTTCCTACCGATTATATAATGATTATTATTATTATTATTATTGAGTTCTTGTTCTTCAAATTATATTTGAAAACGCACCGAAGCCGAGAAAATATTTCACGAACAATAACAAAGTTTAAAGCTTTACATCCCTCGCTCGACATGCGGGTACAAGCTCGACTTGCTGCTGGTACAAGCCCGACTTGCTGGTACAAGCTCGACTTGCTGGAC
This sequence comes from Procambarus virginalis, assembly GCA_020271785.1. NCBI lineage: Eukaryota > Metazoa > Arthropoda > Malacostraca > Decapoda > Cambaridae > Procambarus > Procambarus virginalis. The sequence continues at coordinate 16,175 of WNGS01005245.1, read as the reverse complement.
AAGCTCGACTTGCTGCTGGTACAAGCTCAACTTGCTGGTACAAGCTCGACTTGCTGGTACAACTTGGTGGTATTGCCTTGTGAAGGACTAGGTGTTGACTAGCCCGGAGCTCCGCCCCAAGGGCACGATGTTTACACTGGTCGTGTCAAGGGGCCACGGTCGACAGTCGATTCCGATTTTAGAGTCCGAGTATCGAGTTAGAATTATGGAGATGTTTTGATTCTGTGAGTTCCACGTATGCTTTTTGGGGGGTGGGGGGGAGAAAGAGGGGGGTTGGAGGTGTATATATGTGGCCCATTCTCAGCCTTGAGGGTGATCAGGAATGAAAATGAGGTTGTTAATCGTAGACTTGACTGAACGCCGCAAGCCTAATGCGGAGAAAACTCCGAGTGTTGCAAGCCTAATGAAGACACAACTCAGAAGCGTGAAACATTGCAAAGTCGTGACTTCAAGAGTGTGTGCAAGTTGTCCTTACGCATAGTACACCACATTTGTTTCGTAACTGTGACAATCTCTGGGCTATTTTTTGCCAAAATTAAATGCACCGCAATAATGACCGTTCGCTGCAACTCATCCTCCGATTGACAGCACGTTTTAAAACTAAGTGTAATAAGTACATTTACTGACTGCCACACATAGTACATAATTGCACTTATGGGGCTGTTACATTTACCTCCCCACCTATTCTCCTCGTTTTCTGTTAAGACACTCAGACTTAGAATGAAGTTTTAAAGTCAAGTTCGTTATACATTTGTTTTAAATTTTAGCAATTTCTTTTCAGTTTTATTAAACAATAGAGATTTTATACAAAATTTGAAAATATCCTGAGTTACTTTACAATTTACTGAAATATTTTAGTTTTATTTTATTAGTTTTATAAAACTGTAATATCAATATAGCTATAGGTTAAGTAGTAATTGTAATTAAGAAGCAATAAAATGCTTTCTTCAAAAACTAAGACGGTTAGGTTAGGTCGTGGTTTTCTATTCAGCTTTTCAGGTAAACTCAAATATTCACAATATATTTGACAGTACGGTTTAATACTAAGTGCAAATAAGTAAAGTTCCTGACTGTCATACATAGTACATAATTGCACTGATGGGGCTGTTACATTTACCTCCCATTTTTGGAGGATGGGCTCTATTTTTCAGTATTTCTTTAACTGGCTGTATTTTTCAGTATTTCTTTAATGTTGACTGTTATCATGTGGTTTACTTTTAGGTTTATTATGGGTTTTGTTTCATATACTTCTTTTCCGATTTATTCTGGGAGTTAAACCTTAGTTTTATCTATGCTGTTCCCATTCTTACTATTAAGGCAGTTAATTTTTAATTTCTTGTACCTCCATTATTTATCACACTTTTCTTATATCTTCGTCAAATTATTTCATTCTTTAGCTCGAATATTTAGAACGAAAACAATTTCCTCTCTTTTTTTTTTGTTACCGGAGCGTCACAATTCTGGTGCTTTAATCCACTTAAAAACGCTGCAATATTGACGTATTCTCTCGCAAATTAGCGCGAGAATACGCTAATTAGTGTCTTAAGGCAAATACGCAAAAATTAGTGTCTTAAGTCCTTCCCCTCGGGTCTCAAGTCCTTCCCCTGGTGTCTTAAGTACTTCCCCTCGTGTCTTAAGTCCTTCCCCTCGGGTCTCAAGTCCTTCCCCTGGTGTCTCAAGTCCTTCCCCTGGTGTCTTAAGTCCTTCCCTCGGGTCTCAAGTCCTCCCCCTCGTGTCTTAAGTCCTTCCCCTCGTGTCTTAAGTCCTTCCCCTGGTGTCTTAAGTCCTTCCCCCTCGTGTCTTAAGTCCTTCCCCTCGTGTCTTAAGTCCTTCCCCTCGTGTCTTAAGTCCTTCCCCTCACCTCGTAAGCCCCTCGAGCTCTCGCATGCAGGATTCCTGACGGCGCTGCCGGAGAGATTTACGACGAGGGCGAGATATCGGAGCAGATCTGAGGCTGGTGTCCGATGGAGCAAGACGCCCTGGCGGGGGCGAGGTCGCCCCGGCGCCTTCACCAGTCGTGCCAAGTTTACATTATAGTCTTAAGAAGAGTTCACATGTGGCCTTAACGTTGGATGTGAAGGGTTGGCACTTTTTGCTAAGTGGTCACAATATCCAGGAATGGCACTGGTTCGACGTCGAATCAACGTTGAGGGACGTTGATTCGATTAGACGACGATTAGACTGTTATTGTTGTTGTTAAAGATTCGCTACCCGGAACAAAAAGTTCCAAGTAGCACGGGCTATGGTGAGCCCGTAGACGATTAGACGTTGAATTGGCGTTGCTCTTGGATATATATATATATATATATATATATATATATATATATATATATATATATATATATATATATATATATCCTTCTGAAGATGTATTAATATACGAAAGTACTTAAGGAAATTCCTGTTTCATTTTTCCTCCGTGGTCTGACATTGTCACATTTTTAATCACGTGTTTATTTTCGTGACACACACACACACACACACACACACACACATATATATATATATATATATATATATATATATATATATATATATATATATATATATATATGAGACCCAATTTATTGTGGTGCTCCCTTCTGGCTTTTCGCACCTGGTCCGCTTCTGACGATGGAGTTCATTGTGGTAGTGGCTCTTGAAGCTGTCTGGTGTGGTGGGGGTGGCCTTGTTAGCTTCTCTAAGTATCCTACTTGTTGGTCACCCACCAGTCCGTCCTCCTAAGGTTTTCCCAACGTCAAGAAAACGGTCGTATTAAAGTGTCATCTCCTAACCTACCAGAGGACCCAAAACAGAAAACGGGACAATACGCCACTTTCGCCAGCCGCTACCATTTTCTAGCACGATATTTTTTGGCCATAGAGTATACGTCAAAATGCGACGTTCCATTAGAAGGACAGATTGAAGCCTGCTTTCTCCTCATAATCTTCTAACCTGCCATTTCTTTGACTTTTTTTAAAGTCAAAGAAACTTCAGCCGATGTCTCTTGTCCTGGTTTCTCTTCGGTTGAAAAAAAAAACGTTATTCTTGTTTAGCCTCAATAGTATCTTGTATGTAGTGATCATATACCCACTGCTCCTATTTTCGATTGCTAGGGCACCCTGAACCTGTCTTTACAAAGTAGCACTTTTAATTTACTTACAGGTCTTGATGCAAGCCTCTTTTGTTTTTGTTAAAGGCTCACGTTCGTGCTTCACGAGATGTCTGTTCCATGCCGGTGCTGCTTACTATAACACTGGTCTAACATAGGTTGTGTACGTGGTTTTGAATGGGGACTCGCTTAGGTTTATAAAAGTCGTTCTTATATTGTTCTTATATTGTTAAATTTCTCTCTCTAATTTACCTCTCCGAATTACACAAATCTAATTTGTGTAAACTTCCGGTATTAATTGTGGAATTATATCTACTTCTAAGTTTGTTTTCCTCTTTAATTCCTGCAGCTACTTCAACCCTATTGTGTAGACTTTTTCTGTAATAATTTGTTTTGTCGGGGGACAGGCAGCCTGTGTATGTATATACGTTAGGCTGGTATCGAGATCCCATCCCCTTTGAAGGTTGAACTACTAATCTTCCCCAGGGAAGATTAGTAGTTCGTTTAGTATAGTTGATTAATATCAACTCCACAACAGCTGACTAACTCACGGGTACCTATTGTTATGTGAAAGGAAGCGTGCCCAACCATTTCTGTCTCGCCTGGAATTCGAACCCAGGATTCCCGATTGCGAGACGAGAACGAACCCAACTGCATTACCGACCCACCCCCTCCTTAATTTCTCCCGACACCTTTAACGATTATTACTATCTTACACTTATTAGGGGTTGAACTCTAAGAGCCATTTGTCGGCCTACTCCTGTTGCTTCCCCAGGCTCTTTATGTACTGCTCTACTGACACTCTTAGCTATTACTTCCCTCATTAATTTCGCGGCGCTGAGATGTATGTTTTCTTGTCTCAATAAACATGTTTGAACTTGTCAGAAAACTTGAACGTATTCGGGCAAGTTGTTGATATAGATTTAGCGTAATGGGCCCCCTAGGACGGGGCACTTGGCTACATCCCTTCAGCCTGTCACCTAAGAGTGACGCTCTGTTTCCTATCTGTCAGGCACTCCATTACACAGTTTAGTGTGTGTGTGTTCAATCAACATCATCCCCTCTACAAAATTGGGAGAGGCTAGCCCAAAACGTCTGACTTTCAACTCTGGAAAGACATTCTATCTTTCACAATCGACTTGAGAAATGGTCCAGGACGGACCGAAACGTCGTCGTCCCTTCAGTTTCTAGTGTGTGGTCTGGTCATCATATTTCAGCCACGTTATTGTGACTCCTCATCTGCATATTCTATCTTTAAAGTGTAGCTGAGAACACTATATATTACATTCACTGGGTTATATAAGACAGACACAGACTTGTATTGTGTTTAGTTGATTTATTAAGTTTCCATGACGACAACGAGGTCGTAGGTAACTCCGTCTACCCTAGTTAGAATGACAACAATAAAGCTTTGCGGCTGTAATTGTTCCCTTGTTCAATAGTTTGTTCCCCCCCTTCTTTGGAACAAACTATATACAACTCCGTGTTTCGAATACACGTAAAGAGAAAATATCGAGCCCACTCGGGAATAAATCCGCCAAGACCTGCGCCTGGTGGCGCTCTCGGCCAAGCAGACCTATCAATTGAACAACCAATCAACTTACCTACGACGTCCAGGCGAGAAGTATTCATCAACATCGGTATAACGACCTGAGGCCAGATTCACGAAACAGTTACGCAAGCACTTACGAACCTGTCCATCTTTTCTCAATCTTTGGCGGCTTTTTTTCCAATTATTAAATAGTTAATGAGCTCCGAAGCACCAGGAGGCTGTTTATAACAATAACAACAGTTGAATGAGAAGTTTTCATGCTTGTAAACTGTTTAATAAATGTAACCAAAGCCGTCAAAGATTGAGGAAAGACGTATACGTTCGTAAGTGCTTTCGTGAATCTGGGCCCTGGGTGGTAAACACAAAAAGAGGCGGGAGCATCCGATTCCACGATCGTCGTAGCCTCTAAATCAACACAACAACACACAAAGAGGGATGTCCTACGTAGGTTTGTATCACGTAGAGATGTCCTACGGCAGTGTCGAAACACAATGGGCACAACAGCAGCACAATCCTGTCACATTCCAAGTTGAGGTCGAAGGTTGGACCAGGAGTCTGGGCACAATACACACACACACCAACGTCAGGCAGGCGCTAGTATTCAAGAAATCAGCGAAGTGTAGCAAGACCGGCCACTGAGGGATCAGGGTTCCACCTTCAATTTCACATTGTTTACTAGGTGAACTCTGATTTTACTCCATAGATGGCAGCACCGATGTTAATTTAAAGGAAAACTTCGAATTTTATAATATGGTTACATTATCTAATAAGACTTATCATAACCATTGAAAGAAGTACATTATTAACAAGGAGAGAGAGAGAGAGNTACCCCTCCCCCGCTCTCTCTCTAACCCAAGCACTTGGGCTGGACGGTAGAGCAACGGTCTCGCTTCATGCAGGTCGGTGTTCAATCCCCGACCGTCCACCAAGGGGTTGGGCAGCATTCCTTCCTCCCTCGTCCCATCACAAATCCTTATCCTGACACCTTCCCAGTGCTGTATAGTCTTAGTGGCTTGGCGCTTTCTACTGATGGTTCCCTGTCTCTCCTCTCTCTCTCTCCTGAGGAATCTGGTTCTTATATGATAGAGATATATAAAGATAAACAGCGAGAGAATAGAAGAGAAAGAGATAGAAAGGGATATTATATATATATATATATATATACATATATATATATATATATATATATATATATATATATATATATATATATATATATATATATATATATATATATCAATCAACAGCCAGATCTGTTATCTCTTTTTTAGACAGACAGATCTGTTATATTAGCTGAGATAACAGCCAGATCTGTTATGTTAGCTGAGATAACAGCCAGATCTGTTATGTTAGCTGAGATAACAGCCAGATCTGTTATGTTAGCTGAGATAACAGCCAGATCTGTTATGTTAGCTGAGATAACAGCCAGATCTGTTATGTTAGCTGAGATAACAGCCAGATCTGTTATGTTAGCTGAGATAACAGCCAGATCTGTTATGTTAGCTGAGATAACAGCCAGATCTGTTATCTCAGCCTATATTAGCCTGTTCCGACTTGTACTGTGTAGTTCTACTTATCATCATCGCCGGTGTTTACGCCTATGTTACTGTGACCCGCCATCTGCTTCCCCTAGGCAGACATTGCTAAAAGTTGGTGATTGTACCACTCCCCCCTTTCTATCTCTCCTCTCTTTCTATATCTCCCCCCTCTTTCTCTCTCTCCCTTCCTCTCTCTCTCTCTCTCTCTCTCTCTCCACATTCTCATCCCCCTGCCTCCCTCCACCCACTATAGAAGGGTGTTTCTCGTGTTTAACCTGACATTGTCGTCTGTGACTCGCTCACCCCACATTAACACAAGCACTAAAACACTTGTGCTCGCCAACAGGAGCCCGGTCTGATCCTGCTATACGCTCTCAACAGACGCTTTGTCATTACATTTAAACCGCAATCATGGCGTGTTTGGAAGGTGTTTGAAGGGGAGGGGGGTGAGGGGAGAGAGTTAATGGGGGTTGGGGCTAAGGGGGACAGAGATCTGCAGGTGACAAAGACAGGAACCGCCTGACGGGAGGGGGGAGACGCTCGCTAACGGGTCGCTCCTCGTACTAACGCAGAGGCGAAAACAAGAACAAAAAACTCGTCTGGACAAAAACGCGATAACGAAGTCGCTAGTTCAATCCCTTCATACCGCCCCCCAGCCTCCCCACACACACCTGGCTAGCCCCTCCCCACACACACCTGGCTAGCCCCCCCCACACACAACTGGCTAGCCCCCCCCACACACACCTGGCTAGCCCCCCACACACACCTGGCTAGCCCCCCACACACACCTGGCTAGCCCCCCCACACACCTGGCTAGCCCCCCCACACACCTGGCTAGTCCCCCCACACACACCTGGCTAGCCCCCCCACACACACCTGGCTAGCCCCCACACACACACACCTGGCTAGTCCCCCCACACACACCTGGCTAGCCCCCCCACACACACCTGGCTAGCCCCCACACACACACCTGGCTAGCCACCCCCACACCTGGCTGACTGGCTCCCGCAATAACCATCACAACGCCGCAAATACAATTAACTAATTTCATAATTAATTATACCAGATATATTGACCCTTATCTCAGATTCACTAAGAAGATTCCTGCATATTTGGCCACACAAGTGGCTGCCTAAACGGCGTCGTCGTAGTTGGGCTGTTAACGTTACTTTTGTAACTAGCGCCACAAGTTGTTGTTATAGATTCAGCTACTCGGAACAAGTTCCAAGTAGCACGGGCTATGGTGAGCCCGTAACTTACCTGGCACAGGAGCGGGGCAAGAAGCACGGGCTATGGTGAGCCTCGTGGACGGCAGATGTCTCCCGTCGTAGCGCCAGAAGGGACCCTAAGTGTAAATGTTTACGAATTATCCGATATTTTTTTTATTGTTTCGCAGAGGCTCTAAAGGATGGGCGTTATGATTAATGTTTTTTTTTTTTTACACGGGTAGTGAAGGCAGGAGTATATAGAGGAAGATGAGAGAAGAGGCAAGGGCAGATGGAGATTGGAGGAGGAGTGGAAACGAAAGAATATGAATGGAAAGTAGAGAAGATAAGGGAAGGAAAAAAAAGAGAGATTTAGTGAATATTACAACAAGAAACGGCAAGGAAATAGAGACTAAAATCTTGCCCCCATAAAAGTACAATAGAAGTCACTACAAACACAAGTCACAATAGCCTGATGCATCAAATGAACAAATCCACAAGCGAATGGAGAGAGAGAGAGAGAGAGAGAGATTAAGGTAGCGTCTGGGATCCTCTCGGACGTAGGTTCGAACCCTCGTCACGGCCCTTGTGGATTTGTTCATAGACGTCACTGGTTCAAGAGACGATGCCTTGAGACAAACAAAGGAGTAAGATAGACCCGGATGAACGGCAGAACATAAACAACAACTACAAGAAAGATGATGTAGCAAAGTAGAATTAAAATAGGAGAAAAACAATAGGAATAACATAGAAACAAAGGCTAAAGATCAACCCCCCAAAAAAAAACTTCTGCGTAGACACACAAGGAGAAACACATTGTATTCTCGAGGCAAATTCAACAGCATCTTAAAAAAAAAATAATAATAATGTAAGGAGAAACATGACGGGTAAGAATCACTGCAATAATTGACCATGAGCCAAATGGCGGGGCTTGGTAGCTAAAGCTCGACCTTTCAAAGCACGTCATAAATATGCACGTACGGACCTGTGAATTACTCAGGCATCACGCCCAAAACACCGACCATTTGCAGAACAACTCACCACTGAAAAAATAAATCCCCAAAATTCTTGGAAGCTGAGCTGTCAACACTGAAGAGGAGAGTGAGGCTGCCTGGATGATCTGTCATCGTGATGGATCGATGCCCATCATCTTCGCCTCTCAGATGAGTTGATTGTCTGCCTGCCTGTCATTTCTCAGTTATCATGCTCACGCGGTATTGTTGGAGGGGGGAGGGAGGGAGGGAGGGAGAGACAGAGAGAGAGAGAGAGACAGACAGACAGAGAGAGAAACAGAGAGAAAGACAGAGAGAGACAGAGAGAGAGAGAGAGACAGACAGAGAAAGAGAGACAGAGAGACAGAGAAACAGAGAGACAGAGACAGAGTTGTAATAGCTTTTTTAAACTGCAGTTGCATAATGTCTAATTTATAAACAATAGGATGTAGAGCCATATTTTTTTATCTTTATTTAAGAAAATATAATATAATGCATATATCCACAAGTTTTACAAGGCAACACTACATGTGTAACACATTACATTCTCATCAAGGGCAAGAAAAAAATATTCTGAACCCTGCCTCTCTCCCGAGCCAAGTATAGTCAGAGAAGCTATACTCGTAATGTTTCATCATAATGAAACTCGATTCATTTATTAATAACAAAATAGACTATAGTTACATAATATAATAAACATATACACACACACACTTCGCAACCGCGAAGGTTGTGGGTGTCACACCAGATCCTGGTTGTGACCTACTGTGGTCATCCGAGCACCTTAAGGCCCTCATAGTCAACCATCACTACTACCTATCATGCAGTTAGGCTCTTAGACCCCCACACTTACGACTGACGCTCTCTTAAGATGGTCGTATCTCACCACCGGAGCCTCGCGCCCAGCACACGCTTCAGCCACCACTGCTCTGCTTCAGCCACCACTGCTCTGCTTCAGCCACCACTGCTCTGCTCCAGCCACCACTGCTCTGTTCCAGCCACCACTGCTCTGCTCCAGCCACCACTGCTCTGCTTCAGCCACCACTGCTCTGCTTCAGCCACCACTGCTCTGCTTCAGCCACCACTGCTCTGCTTCAGCCACCACTGCTCTGCTCCAGCCACCACTGCTCGGCTTCAGCCTCCACTGCTCTACTTCCATTCTTTCGCTTTTTTTTTAAAAACAGCTTTTTTCCGTAAGACTTCAGCTTCTGCTGCAAGCTGACGGATGCCTCTCATCTCCCAGGCCTGCGGGTGTGACCTCCGTGAGGGCGTGTCGAGCCATGACCACGGTCTCTATAGTACCACTGTGTCTTGATTGGTACCTGCTGCTGCACCAGGACGCAAGTGGTGACTTCAGCCTTCCCGAGTAGGCAAGGAGGCTCCTCTGAAGAATTCCATGACCGAAGAACTTGGAGAAGGCGAGAGGAGGAAGGATGAGCAGTTGAAATTCTTGAAGAGGATTTGGACGGGGGACTAGGAGACGACACTTGCCTTGACGACACTTGCCTTGACGACACTTGCCTTGACGACACCTAGTCAGCGTCTGACTGCCTAAGCTGGCGAGAGCTGACATGACAGCGCCAGGCATTATCTTCTTGAGGTTATCTCGAGATGATTTCGGGGCTTTAGTGTCCCCGCGGCCCGGTCCTCGACCAGGCCTCCACCCCTAGGAAGCAACCCGTGACAGCTGACTAACTCCCAGGTACCCATTTACTGCAAGGTAACAGGGGGCATCAGGGGGTGAAAGAAACTCTGCCCATTGTTTCTCGCCGGCGCCCGGGATCGAGTCCGAGACCACAGGATCACGTGTCCAGTGTTCTGTCCGCTCAGCCACCGGCTCCTGGCACCGCCATGACCTGAAGGGACTACACTCACCACGGGTGAACTCTGACATGTTTCACTGCTCGAGTTGTGGCCGAGTCTTGCTCTTAATATGTCACAAGGGTTAAAACTCCCTGTAATCAGCGGAGTGAAAGCACTCGCATCGTTACGTATACAAAATTATAATTGAACATTTTTTTAGTCTAGGCAGCATGTACGACACCAGGAGACCCGCGCCGCTCTCTCCAAGAGACCAGGAGACCCGCGCCGTTCTTCCCAAGACACCAGGAGACCCGCGCCGTTCTTCCCAAGACATCAGGAGACCCGCGCCGTTCCTCCCAAGACACCAGGAGACCCGCGCCGTTCTCCAAGACACCAGGAGACCCGCGCCGTTCTCCAAGACACCAGGAGACCCGCGCCGTTCTCCCTAAGACACCAGGAGACCCGCGCCGTTCTCCCAAGACATCAGGAGACCCGCGCCGTTCTTCCCAAGACACCAGGAGACCCGCGCCGTTCCTCCCAAGACACCAGGAGACCCGCGCCGTTCTCCAAGACACCAGGAGACCCGCGCCGTTCTCCAAGACACCAGGAGACCCGCGCCGTTCTCCCTAAGACACCAGGAGACCCGCGCCGTTCTTCCCAAGACATCAGGAGACCCGCGCCGTTCTTCCCAAGACACCAAGAGACCCGCGCCGTTCTTCCCAAGACACCAGGAGACCCGCGCCGTTCTTCCCAAGACACCAGGAGACCCGCGCCGTTCTCTCCAAGACACTAGGAGATCAGCGCCGTTCTCTCCAAGACACTAGGAGACCCGCGCCGTTCTTCCCAAGACACCAGGAGACCCGCGCCGTTCTTCCCAAGACACCAGGAGACCCGCGCCGTTCTCTCCAAGACACTAGGAGATCAGCGCCGTTCTCTCCAAGACACTAGGAGACACGCGCCGTTCTTACCAAGACACCAGGAGACCCGCGCCGTTCTTACCAAGACACCAGGAGACACGCGCCGTTCTCTCCAAGACACCAGGAGACCCGCGCCGTTCTTCCCAAGACACCAGGAGACCCGCGCCGTTCTTACCAAGACACCAGGAGACCCGCGCCGTTCTTCCCAAGACGCCAGGAGACCCGCGCAGTCAATCAATCAACTGTTACTAACTACTATTTTTTCACCCCCCCCCCAGAAAGTAGCCCGTAGCAGCTTTCTAACTATCAGGTACATATTTACTGCTAGGTAACAGGAGCATCAGGGTGAAGGAAACTTTGCTTGCGGAGTTTTTCCGCCGGCTGCCAGGATCGAACCCTGGTCCCTAGGTCCGGGCTGGCGTGTGTACTCACCTAGTTGTGCTTGCGGGGGTTGAGCTTTGTTTCTTTGGTCCCTCCTCTCGACCGTCAATCAACTGGTGTACAGATTCCCGAGCCTATTGGGCTCTATCTTACCTATATTTAAAACTGTGTATGGAGTCAGCCTCCACCACATCTCTGCCTAATGCATTCCATTTATTAATTACTCTGACACTGAAAAAAATATTTCTAACGTCTCTGTGGCTCATCTGGGTACTAAGTTTCCACCTGTGTCCCCTTGTTCGTGCCCCCCACCCGTGCTGAAGAGTTTGTCTTTGCCCACCCTGTCAATTCACCTGAGAATTTTATAGGTGGTTGTCATGTCTCCCCTTATTCTTCTGTTTTCCAGGGATGTGAGGTTCAGCTTCTTTAGCCTCTCCTCGTAGCTCATTCCTCTTAGTTCCGGGACGAGGCTGGTGGCATACCGCTGAATCTTCTCTAACTTTTTCTTGTGTTTAACTAGGTATGGACTCCAGGCTGGAGCTGCATACTCCAGAATTGGTCTGACATAAGTGGTATACAATGGTGTGTGTGTGGGTGTGTCCTAACCCTCACACACACACACACACACACACACACACACACACACACACACACTAATATGTAGTGATATGATCACTACATACAAAATAGTAACAGGAATTGATAAAATCGATAGGGAAGATTTCCTGAGACCTGGAACTTTAAGAACAAGAGGTCATAGATATAAACTAGCTAAACACAGATGCCGAAGAAATATAAGAAAATTCACTTTCGCAAACAGAGTGGTAGACGGTTGGAACAAGTTAGGGGAGAAGGTGGTGGAGGCCAAGACCGTCAGTAGTTTCAAAGCGTTATATGACAAAGAGTGCTGGGAAGACGGGACACCACGAGCATAGTTCTCATCCTGTAACTACACTTAGGTAATTACACACACACAGGATGGAGGAGGGGGGGGGGTGTATAAGGCCCGACTCTGACCTGCTGATGTTAGTCACATACAACCCATGTGGCATCTTGAAAAGTGGGGTGAGGTTTGTGTCAAGAGCCTGAGCTCCAGTCTTGGACAGAACGAAAATAAAAAAAGTCATTTTCTTTCATAGATTTAAATTTCAGTGATCAGATTTGGAAGCAGTTCGTCTAATAGTTTTCGGAAGTAGATTATGTTGTGTTTCTCTCTTCTCTCTCTCTCTCTCTCTCGCGTTTCAGAAAATACAATTTGAGGGGTTTTATGCATTACGAATAGATGTGTTTTAGGCATTACGAATTGAAAATAGGTTCGGGCAGTAAATATTCTCTGCATGTTCTCCAGGTCAGTAATTTAGCCAACCTTAAAATGGATGAGTTAATGTGTAGAAATATTCCTCCCCAGAGAGCATGATATGAAATATTCCTCCCCAGAGAGCATGATATGAAATATTCCTCCCCAGAGAGCATGATATGAAATATTCCTCCCCAGAGAAAAACATGTAAATGATGACACTTCAAGAGTGTCATCATTTACATGTTTACATTTACTTGCTATGACACGAAAGAAAGAAACTGTCATTTACTTTTTATTACATAATAACGTTACTTCTTATTTATCGAAACTAGCCAGGAGGGATACACAAGGATGCAGTCCGTCCTCCTAAAATTTCTCAACGTCAAGAAAACGTTCAATTTAGAGTGTCGTCTCCTAACCTACCAGAGGACAGAAAACGGGACAGTGCGTCACTTTCGCCAGCCGCTTCCATTTTCTAGTGCGACAATTTTTGGCCTTAAGTAACACATACGAGCGAAAAGCGACGTTCTTTGTTTGAAGACTGATTGCAAGGATGATGCAATCAGTTGTTTCTGATTGCAAGGATGATGCAATCAGTTGTTTCTGATTGCAAGGATGATGCAATCAGTTGTTTCTGATTGCAAGGTTGATGCAATCAGTTGTTTCTGATTGCAAGGATGATTGCCCCCTCGGGACCGACAGAAAAGGGAGCAAATACGAAAACTTGCCCATCAAGGTAAAAAAACACCAAAATGATCCATAGAGTTCGGATGGGGGGACAGACACACAGACAGACAGACACACAGACAGACAGACAGACAGACAGACAAACAACACAAACATCTACACCATCGAGACTGACCATGGGGAAACATTCCAGGCTTAAGCCAAGGGGCCGACCTTTACAGAGCGTCTCAAAAACTGGCATCCGTAACCCAACAAGGATGTCCACACCTGCTCTAATTAGTCCAGCTGAGGATGTTTCTCGCTTGGCTTAATGTCGCCTAAGAGTATAAAACGCCAATCAGCTTATCATAACGGATTTTCTAGATAAACGGCTCCTGTGCGGCTGATAAATGTCCCAAGATCTTGGGCTTCATCCACTTTGGTCGCCTTAAAATAAATTATAATCTCAGTACCTCCTCCTTCCTCTGTCCCTTTTTCTCTCTTTCTTATAGTTCCCTATCTCCCTCTCCCTTATTCCGTCTAGGTCCTTAAACTGCCTCTATCGTCCGCTTTAACAGCTCTGTACAGTGTAACAACGCTTATGTATTTCAACACTGACATTCACATTTAAACCGCAATGGTTCAATCACGACTCGACTATCTCGAGTCGTGATTGAGTCTTGAGTTGAGCTTATATATCTGTAAGCGTTATAATGTTTACCAAACACTGGCGCTTCCTACCCGTATATAATGGCCTCGTTATATACCTGGCGGGTATTACTTTACTGATATTAAGAGTACTATTAGCCCTCCCTGGCCTTGGAGTTGTGGGTGGAGGTGGCTTCCACGACTTCTCCTTTCATTCTACTTGTTGACCACCCCCGTTCAAGGACTATATACTGCTTCGATTTATTGGCATTGTTCTCTCATTACAGAAGGTGTCCTCTCACGAGGACCTGATTTCATGGCGGTGCTCCATATTCAAATATTAATATGGATTCTTTATCAAGAGTCCTTATTTATATCTGGCATTCTAGTGTGTGCCAGCGTCTCATATACTGCTGACGTTATCTTGTTTATGCGTGTCTCTAATATTCGTGTTTGAATATTGATGACATTTACATCATTTTCTACTCTTAAACACACGCAGTAGAAAATATAATCTTAATTGGAGTAAGCAAAGTTGATGAGCCCGTGTGAAAGAAAACGTAGACCAATTGGTGAGTGTACAGCCCGTCCTCTTCACCGTTCACAACGTCACTAAAACCATGTACTAAATTGCCCGAACCTAACCTAACCGCAGACCCACCAATAGAAAATGGGACATCACGTTAATTTTGCAAGCTGCTATGATTTTTAGTGCACCTTACTTTGACGTTTATGATATTTTTTTGTACGTCAAAATACCGATGTTTTATGTGGGAGGACAGGTTGTCAGTATGATTAATTATAGAAAATGGGAAAATTTAGTATTCTCTTGAGGGCAAGAAATCGAAGGGCAGTGAATTTTTTTTGTAAATAGTAGATGAACAGCTGACAGCTTCAATGATATAAAAATTGCCTAAAAGTTGAAGCTCAAAGCCACAAAAAAAGTATAGCTTATGCAATTAAATCTCATATCAATTTAGTTTATGCAATACAATCTCTAATTATATCTTAAAATATAACCAAGAAATAAAGAAAAACGTGATACAAATTTATGTGAATCGGGGGAAAAAAATAATTAAATACACGATAAACGTCTGAATTGAGAAAACAAAATGATAAATACAAGCGAAAAAATGAGGAACACCTAACAAGCAGACTACACTAACTGCGTGGTTGACAATTAATATAAATCGTCCACCGCACGTCCGTCGACAACATAAATATATTAATCGTGAACATATTTTTTGTTCGTATTTGTCTAATTATATATATATACGTCTCTTTAAACGCAAAATGTAGTTGGTGGTTCACGACTTAAAAGGACCAGGGTTCGAATCCCGCGATGGGACGTAGACAGTTCGGTACTTTTTTTTTTTACATTTGATGCTTTTGTTCACCCAGCATTGATTATAGGCATCGTGAGTTAGACAACTGTTGTGGATTGCACCCTAAGGAAGATGGCACCCTGGGAAGGGGGGGGGGTTGCTCCCTGTGGGAATTGCACCCTGGGGCGGGGAATGGCACCCTGAGGAGGGTGGCACCCTGGGAGGGGGGATGCTCCCTGGGGGAGGAGGGGGGGTTGGTAACTGGCAATTATTGACCTAGTGAGCACCTCGAGAAATGTAGCAAGATTTCCTTCCCCAACGATGGGGGTAAAAACTGTTTCTTGCAGCAGCAGCCTCGCTTCTTGCAAGTCGGCGTTCGATCCCCTGCGGTTCAGCACGAGCCAGAACACCACCAGCTTCCCTCCCTCCCATCCCAGCTCCTTATCCTCACACCTTGCTGCTCTCTCCTCGTTCTTATCTTACCTTTGTCTTATATCGCTTTTAAGGCCTATATAGTAACACTGGCTTAGCGCTTTCTCCTCATAATTACCTTTTTGCCACTACAGACCTCTTCAGCAATAATAAGGTAAGGTAATCATCAGGAGAAAGCATTAAGCCATTGTGAATATATATATATATATATATATATATATATATATATATATATATATATATATATATATATATATATATGCTGGTCTTTAGGCTTTTGGAAGCCCAAGTTGTGTTGGCGCGGTAACCCTCTCCTCCCCTCCCC
>WNGS01005242.1:39840-53712 GCA_020271785.1 Procambarus virginalis | reverse complement strand
AATTCTGGGTTGCAGGAAGACCTCACAGAGTGCGTGCCAACAACTGGAGACGCTTAAATCCACCGGAGTTCGGTAAATCCGTCACTCTGACAGGATGACCGATCGCGCGTCCTACCTCTCGGACGTGTCGTGAAAGACTGATGTCGCCTGGCGCCAACACGGGCGGACCCCCTATGCCTATGTGACGTCACTTTTCCCAAAGTTGGTTCTCATTGGCTCCCAGTGCCACGTCGCTGACGGTGACCAATCTGGCGCCACTGACGTCACACAGTTTTGGCGGGAAGACAGACTCGCCAGCGCCATATTGGGTCCCTAAAGGGCCTATCCCACAGGCCAAATACTACATTTTCGCAAATTTCTCGGCTCTTCGAGAATACTGTTCTCTCCCACACATGTTCAATTGATGCCTGCAATGTAGAGAATGCTCGGGAATAGTGGACATGACTCTTACAGCAGGCGTGGGAGAATTAGAAGGGTGGGAACACCGTCACAATATATATATATTGTCACGGGGGGTGGGCCAGGCTCTGCTAGCACTCGGCTGCTAGGGGCTCGAAAGGCCGAATACTCAGCCCCTCCGACTCCCGGGATTCATTGGAGTCTCCTTGGTCCCACAGGAGAGGACCAGCAATGCCCACCTCCGCAGGTCTTTGCTTCCACAACTGAAGGGGTGCCACTGACTCACCCTGGAAGCCCTTCAGTCAACCACGGGGAAACTGCTATCAGCAATTCCGGCCTAGACCCGTGGAGGAGTGAAGGAAGACTCGGGCTTACTTTGTAACAATGACCTCCCTGAGTCTTGCCTGCCGGACAAAGAGGTTGCAGGAACTCCTTTCCCGCCTGTCTTCTCTATCTTTTCCTCAACAAGGTCGCCAGCTGGGTTATTATATCTGCACCCCAGCAATGCAGTTCAGTGGGTGTATTATTATATTGTTTGTTGCCAGTGTGTTGCTACTCCCAAGACAATGAGAAATTCTATAGGGAACGTGATGTCCCCTAAATGGTACTATGATAACCCTCGTGTATGCTCAATAGAGAAATATAATAATAATAATAATGGAGGCACACTCAAACACAATAATAAAATGTGTGAATTTACTGATAGAATACATGATCACACATATAAGTGACATAAGAGAATGATAAAATAATTATAATAACTCTGGAGATTGTCAGCAACTCTTCTCTCACGTTCTCCAGGCTCCTTCAACTGGGCAGATAGACAGGAGTCACACTCTCTCACAGAAGGGCCTCTTCACCACGTCGGCTCCTCTTCTTCACTGTCCTGCCATCCACACACACTGTCCTCTCTGACAGTCCTGGACATAAGCTGCCCTGCAGCCTATTCTGCTACTAAAGCCTTAATATTCTATTTCCACATATATAAGTGAATATAATGGCCTATCTAGCCTACTCTCATAAAGGGAAAATGATCTACCTTAACAATCCTTGGCTCACGACGCCTGTCCCTCGATGGTGTGAGGGTCCTATGCTTCCTGAGTCGATCCTCGGTGATCCAGGAACGTTCCCACAGGTCCTCAGGTGTCGTGAAGCCTCGCGTCTTCGCCGTTCCAATCCCTGGGGTTCAGCTATCCCAATCCTGGTCCATCGATGGGCGCTGAGCTTATCACCATATTCACCCACACGTTCCTTCCACGAGGCGTTGCTCCTCGCCCTAGGAACGGTGTCGTCCCACTAACAACCTCAGTGGATGTGACCCTGCCCGCCCCACACCTCTTCCAGGCCCTCACATCCAGCGTCGCTGCCCAGCGTCGTCACCGAATCTTTCCCAAGTTTGGCACTTCTCTGCTCAATCAACTTGGTTCCTTTTGCTTCCCAGAAGCGCGGGGTCTCCTATATATCAGGTGGGCTGCGATGGCTAGCTCTAATCCACTGAGAAAGGCCTGTTTAACCTCCAATCCTTGAGAGCTGACAGAGGAGCGTCCTCTCCCCTTCGCTGTCAGGTCCAATCTGACCATGGCGCCGCCCGGGTACTCGGTGACGTCACGGCGGGCTCTGATTGGTCGCCTGTGACCCGAGTCACCCAATCCGCACACGGCTTGGCGTCCATTCTAAAGGTCATATCGGCAGTAGGGGATACTCTTTCATTTATATCCTGGCGCCTCTTTCCCCTTACCTACAGACTTATAATGTAAGTTTCTCCCTGCAGGGAGAGTCGATATGACTCTTATAGCAGGCAACGAAAGAGATAGGAGAGGGCACCGTAACAATATATATATATATATATATATATATATATATATATATATATATATATATATATATATATATATATATATATATATATCACTGAAAACTCACACACTGGGGACCATTCAGGAAAGTCCTGGGACCATTCAGGCTTGTTTGCATATATATATATATATATATATATATATATATATATATATATATATATATATATATATATATATATATATATATATATATGTATATAACTGAAAACTCACACACACACATGCACACACACACACACACAGGGTTGAGCCCTTGGGCCCATACTGTTTCCGATATGTGTAAATGATCTGCCAGATGGTATAGAATCATTCATCTCATTGTTTGCTGATGATGCAAAAATTATGAGAAGGATTTAGACAGAGGAAGATAGTATGAGGCAACAAGATGACCTAGACAGACTGAATGAATGGTCCAACAAATGGCTACTAAAGTTCAACCCGAGTAAATGTAAGGTAATGAGACTAGGCAGTGGAAACAGGAGGCCAGACACAGGATACAGAATTGGAGATGAAGTCCTTCATGAAACAGACAAAGAGAAATATTTAGTAGTTGATATCACACCAAACCTGTCTCCTGAAGCCCATATCAAAAGAATAACTTCAGCGGCGCATGCGAGGCTGGCTGACAACAGAACTGCCTTCAGGAACCTGTGTAAGGAATCATTCAGAACCTTGTATGCCACATATGGAAGGCCAATCCTGGAGAATACGGACCCAGCATGGATCTCGTACCTTGTCAAGCACAAGGCGAAGCTGGAAAAAGTTCAGACGTATGCCACTAGATTAGTCCCAGAACTAAGAGGCATAAGTTACGAGGACAGGCTGCGTGAAATGCACCTCACGAAACTGGAAGACAAATAGTAAGGGGAGACATGAACACTACCTACAAAATTCTCAGAGGAATTGACAGGGTAGATAAAGATAAACTGTTTAATACGGGTAGTACGCGAAGAAGGGAACACAGGTGGAAACGGAGTACCCAAATGAGCCACAGGGATGTTAGAAAGAACTTTTTCAGTGTCAGAGTAGTTAACAGATGGATTGCATTAGGCAGTGATGTGGTGGAGGCAGACTCCATACACAATTTCAAATGTAGATATGATAGAACCCAGTAGGCTCAGGAATCTGTACACCAGTTGATTGACTGGTGAAAGAGCAAAGCTCAACCCCCGCAAAACAAAATAGGTGAATACAAATAGGTGAATACACACACACACTCAGTCTATCAGTCTGAGTCACTTATGACGGGAGGGTTTTCCAGTTACTGGAAGTAGGCAACCGTGGTACTAATTTTCAGAACAGGAGATAGAGAAGAGGCACTCAACTACAGACCAGTATTACTGACAAGCAGCCCCTGCAAAGTTCCAGAGAGAATACTCAGGTTCATACTGCTTACACACCTAGTTAAAATTAGTTAAATAAATAAATACCTACATGGGTTCAGGGAAGAGAAATCATGCTTAACAAACCTTCTGGAATTCTATGATAGAGTAACAAGAATAAGGCAGGACAGGGAAGGATGGGCAGACTGCATATTTCTAGACTGCCAAAAAGCCTTTGCTACAGTACCGCACAGGAGACTGCTCTTCAAACACTTGAGAGGCAGGCGTGAGCAAGCGGAAAAGCCCTAGCATGGGTAAGGAATTACCTGACAGGCAGGAACCAAAGAGTTACAGTAAGGAGCGAGAAGTCGGACAGGGGAATAGTCACGAGTCAAGTATCTCAAAGATCGGTGCTGGAACCAATTCTGTTTCTAATATACGTGAACGACGTGTATGCATGAGTCAAGTCCTATATGTCGGTATTTACAGATGATGCAAAACTAATGAGACGAGTTTTGACAGATGAGGATTGTAGGATCCACCAAAAGGACATGAACAAGATGCAGAGATTGTCAGAGAAATGGCTACTGGAATTCAACTCAGGTGTGTGTAAAGTTATGAAAACGGAAGTAGGTGACAGAGACGAATGGGACAGTACACAATGAAGGGAACTATCTACTTGTGACGACTCGAGAAAGAGACCTGGGAGTAGACGTATC
This sequence comes from Procambarus virginalis, assembly GCA_020271785.1. NCBI lineage: Eukaryota > Metazoa > Arthropoda > Malacostraca > Decapoda > Cambaridae > Procambarus > Procambarus virginalis. The sequence continues at coordinate 49,413 of WNGS01005242.1, read as the reverse complement.
TCCACATCTATCTAACTCCTGAGGCACATATAAATAGGATAACGACAGCAGCATATTCTACTTTGGCAAAAGATAGAACGCCATTCAGAAAGCAAAGTAAGGAAGCATTCAGAGCACTTTACACTGCCGGCGTGAGACCAGTCTTAGAGTATTCCGCTCTATCATGTATCCCCAAACTGAAGAAACATATAAGGAGACTGAAAAATGTTCAGAAGTTTGTGACAATGCTCGTTCCTGAGTTGCGAGGGATGGAGAAACACGAGACAATGTAGGACTTGGGCAATGTGTACAACCAATAAGCTCTACAGTAATGTAGGATGAGTCAGCTTTCAGTAATAATGTTAATACATCTGGTAGTATAAAAAACAGTGTTTACTACAAGCAAATTTATTTAAAAGCTGTAAATGACAAAACGTTAACGGAGTAAAAATAAAGATATCTTCCGGCCGATGGGCTGGAGCAGAGATGATACGTTAAATGACTGCCAATTGATGAAAGAATTGCGTGCTGCTTTTGAAGGTTGTGCTGCTAGGGGAATATTTTATTTTATTTGTTAACATTCGTTTTTTCTTTTACCATCTCTTTCATCTGTTTTTATGTTTTTTATGCGTTTGATAACGTGGAGAGTTAGTTACACGCCAGCAGGTGGTGGACAGGAGTTTTGTTGGCAGATGGTGGGTTTTGCTGCACGAGACGTTGGTTCAGGCTGCTCGCCAACAGGTGATAGGCCAGTTTTCATGCCAACCGATTCTAAAACCAGAATGCATGCTAACAGATGATGAGTCAGGCTGCATGCCAACAGATGATGAGTCAGGCTGCATGCCAACAGATGATGAGTCAGGCTGCATGCCAACAGATGATGAGTCAGGCTGCATGCCAACAGATGATGAGTCAGGCTGCATGCCAACAGATGATGAGTCAGGCTGCATGTCAACAGATAGTGAGCCAATATGGTTGCCAACAGATAGTGAGCCAATATGGTTGCCAACAGATGGTGTGGAAGTCAGTCATCAGTGATAGTGATCCGGTTCGTCAACTGGTGGTGGATCGACTGGACGTAGTTGAGTCATTCAACTCAGCCAGCAGCAGTGAAACATGTGTTGTTCTGTTGAGATATAGTATGTTAATTTACAACATATATAACATACTTATATTAATTTTTGCTCACCATTTATTAGCTACATATAAATACTTGAATTGGTCATTTTTTGAAATGTCTAATTCCAAAATGTTACTTGAAAATGTTCCTTAACTGTCCATTGACTGACTCTCGACGGTCAAAACAGGTAATATCTGACCAAAATATGGTGTAATTGAGATTTTCTCTACACCACAGCTTTTCGGGACAACTTTCTTTCTCTCCTATTCTTGCTAATGCGTTAATTAGAATACTGTTCACAATAGGAGCATTATGAACGATCAAGAATTTGCAAAGTACAAAAACTTAATAATATATGTGAAGTGTTGCCACATGACGTACCATAGCTGCGGTGATGCAGGTGCTCGCATTTGCTGCTTTGGTGCAGTCTGGAAATATTGCTTGCGTTAGTAAATGTTTCCCTTATGCCTGCTTACGTAAATTAACAGAGGCTGCACAGCAGTGGATTAAACAGTTCAAGTTCTTAGTAATACTATTATTGCTTTTAATGTTTAAACAAATTATATGTTCAGCATTTTTATAGTGTCACTTAAGGCGGGGAAGATGGAGCCACCTGCTTGTCAGTCACGGTGAGAAAGATACTTACGGGGAGCACCTAGGCAGTTCACCATGACTGAATGTGACAGTCTCAGGCCTATGACACATTTCACACAGGTGTTGCTGTTGTTACAAATCTGTTCTGTAACACATCGTAAAAATAACATCAACATAACCAAATATTAAAAAATAACAGTGCGTTAATACTTCGGTTTTTTTGTTGATATCTCAAATTGGGCATCATGCATTTTTTCATTCATATTTTATAACACCCACTTCTTCCTGATGACTGACCAGCGTCTTGACAACTACACTTACAATTAATAATACTTACCTACGGATAACAAGGCTTTTCTAACAATCTTTGCGCCTTGAAGTGAGATTTCGAAACCCATCCTAATGATGCCAGAGTTCCTCCGCACGTTCCTTTATAAGCATCTTAAATCTCTGCTAATATATTGCATTTATTTTGATGTTAATATTCAATGACAGTTTTCTCGCGCCCTCTTAATGTTATTTGTAAAGATTCCAGTTCTTGTTCTCTTCTCTGACGGCATACACAGGAGTCGTTATGAGGAATTGTTAACTTCAACTCAAATAGCAAAGCACAAAGGCCTAAGTAGAGTATCATAACTCTCACTCTAAACCATAACCACTTTTTGACTACCCATATTGACTAATATTGCTACTAAGGCAACAGGAGCTACTTCCACTGTCATTGCTGCTATTACTATTACTGCTAGTACAGCAAATTCAACAATCATTAACACTTCCACCACCATTGTTGCAGCTGCTGCTGCTGTAACAACTACTGCCGCTGCGGTTAGTACAGTCAACATCACAGCCATTGCCACTTACTGATGCTCCAGTGATGATCTGCTGCACCGCTGACCAGGGCAATTGCCATCACACCAGCCGTCAGGAGGACAACCATTATCGCCTTCATTGTGGTGGTTGATGGGTGACGGGTTCACGACTCTCTGTGGGGGAGAAGAAGACTTCCTTTCTGCTTATGGCTCCTGGGACTGATCTCCTGGGACTGGTCTCCTGGGACTAATCTCCTGAGACTTATCTCCTGGGACGGGTCTCCTGGAACTGGTCTCCTGGGACTAATCTCCTGAGACTTATCTCCTGGGACGGGTCTCCTGGGACTGGTCTCCAGGGATTGGTCTCCTGGGACTGATCTCCTGGGACTGGTCTCCTGGGACTGATCTCCTGGGACTGGTCTCCTGGGACTGGTCTCCTGACATGCTTTTAATGGTTGACCCCAAATGTTATTTATTACAAGCTTTACAAGAGAACTTTAAAGACATCTTTAAAATAATCACTTGTGTCATGATATCATAGCATTATCTCATCTTTAAAACGCACTGGTAATCCTGATAGGAGTGTATGTTAAAACTGTTAAAAATGGTATATATTCTGTGTGTGGGGCAAATTGGTCTATAGCGTTGCAGGTCGGCCTACCGGGAGCCGGTCGGCCGAGCGGACAGCACACTGGGCTTGTGATCCTGTGGTCCCGGGTTTGATCCCGGGCGCCGGCGAGAAACAATGGGCAGAGTTTCTTTCACCCTATGCCCCTGTTACCAAGCAGTAAAATAGATACCTGGGTGTTAGTCAGCTGTCACGGGCTGCTTCCTGGGGGTGGAGGCCTGGTCGAGGACCTGGCCGCACGGACACTAAAAGCCCCGAAATCATCTCAAGATAACCTCAAGATAGCGTGACAACAGAATATTAGAGCATACTGTTTAATGTTAGATAATTGTTAATGTATTGTTATACAATTAGAAGTTCTAAGCCACCAACTTAACTTGATTAATTATCACCAAACTTAATGTATGTCAAATTATTATTGAAAGAATTATAATTGTCATTTTGTATTAAAGGAATTTAACATAAGTGCATCAAATTTCGAGAAGACGGCAGCCGGCATGATGGCCGGGTGCGGGTCTCTTGTAAATCAGTAAATCAGCTGCGATTTACAAGGTGGGGTCCCCTTGTAAATCAGTTCTTCCCTATAACTCTCGCCACACATGTTCCCAGAGATGCAGGTGCTGACATATTTTCACAGTTTCCCAAACCAGCTTATTTTCCCAGTGTTTAACTAGCTCACTCGAAAGCCTCCACTTGAAACAAATTCCAGCTTGAACTTGACCCCGTTTTCACTCTGCTTCTCTTAAAATAAGTAATCCTAAACCAGTCTAAGATACTCTATCCAATACCATCCACCTCCACCTTCCTATCCAGTCTTTCGTGAGGTACATATATATATATATATATATATATATATATATATATATATATATATATATATATATATATATATATATATATAACTGAAAACTCACCCCAGAAGTGACTCGAACCCATACTGCCAGGAGCAACGCAACTGGTATGTACAGGGACGCCTTAATCCGCTTGACCATCACGACCGAACATAAGGAAGTGATAGCCGAAGCTATTTGAACCACTTCCCCGCCGGCACTCGGATGGTAATCTTGGGCATAGCATTTTATCAAATCACCTCATTTTTGGGGGCAACACGTGAGGAACACAAATGCAAACAAGCCTGAATGGTCCCCAGGACTAGATACAACTGAAAACTCACACCCCAGAAGTGACTCGAACCCATACTGCCAGGAGCAACGCAACTGGTATGTACAGGGACGTCGTACAAGGACGTATGTATCACTTCCTTATGTCCGGTCGTGATGGTCAAGCAGATTAAGGCGTCCCTGTACATACCAGTTGCGTTGCTTCTTGCAGTATGGGTACGAGTCACTTCTGGGGTGTGAGTTTTCAGTTGTATCTAGTCCTGGGGACCATTCAGGCTTGTTTGCATTTGTGTTCCTCACGTGTTGCCCCAAAAAATGAGGAGATTTGATAAAATGCTATGCCCAATATTACCATCCGAGTGCCGGCGGGGAAGTGGTTCAAATAGCTTCGGCTATCACTTCCTTATGTCCGGTCGTGATGGTCAAGCGGATTAAGGCGTCCCTGTACATACCAGTTGCGTTGCTCCTAGCAGTATGGGTTTGAGTCACTTCTGGGGTGTGAGTTTTCAGTTGTATCTAGTCCTAGGGACCATTCAGGCTTGTTTGCATATATATATATATATATATATATATATATATATATATATATATATATATATATATATATATATATATATATATATATATATATATATATATATATATATATATATATATATATTAGTATATTTTGGTAGCAGTCTTTCCTGTAGACATATATTATTAAATATGACCAAAAAAGTAAGATTAATAATTCTAACACGAATTTTCCCGATCTTCCTTATGTTTCTTTTTACTGTTGATGGTAAAAGAAAAATCAATTCTCCAAAGTTCATTTTTATTTCTAGTCTGACGCGACACTTGAGCGCGTTTCGTAAAACTTATTACATTTTCAAAGAATTTAGTTTACACACACACAACTATAACTGAACAGCTTTGGCTCTTTTATACCTGCATTTGGGTGAGGTGATGTAATACAATGGTTTTGGATGAGGTGAAAACAAACTTTCAACAAAACACAGAACACGAAACAATGGGTATAAGCTAAAGGGAAAAATAGATCTGTAACTGCAGACGGCCTATTGGCCTATATTTCTTAATGCTTCTATATTGGAGCGGAGTCTTGAAGTGGGTAGAATATAGTTGTGCATTAATTGGCTGTTGATTGCTGGTGTTGACTTCTTGATGTGTACACATCAAGAAGTCAACACGAAACAATGGGTATAAGCTAAAGCTTGATGTGTACACATCAAGAAGTCAACACCAGCAATCAACAGCCAATTAATGCACATCTATATTCTACCCACTTCAAGACTCCGCTCCAATATAGAAGCATCAAGAAATATGGGCCAATAGGCCATCTGCAGTTACAGATCTATTTTTCCCTTTAGCTTATACCCATTGTTTCGTGTTCTGTGTTTTGTTGAAAGTTTGTTTTCACCTCATCCAAAACCATTGTATTACATCACCTCACCCAAATGCAGGTATAAAAGAGCCGAAGCTGTTGAGTTATAGTTGTGTGTGTGTAAACTAAATTCTTTGAAAATGTAATAAGTTTTACAAAACGCGCTCAAGTGTCACGTCAGACTAGAAATAAAAATGAACTATGGAGAATTGATTTTTCATTTACCATCAACAGCAAAAAGTGTACTCAGAGAAGACCTTGTGGATCCTCACTGAACACTTTGATATTTTTTTCTCCTACCGCCCCTATTCTTTTGGTATGTGTGTATATTTATCTATATATATATATTTATCTAAATATATATATATATATATATATATATATATATATATATATATATATATATATATATATATATACGCCACCTTCCTGTGTCCACCCCCTCACGCTACGTCCGCCCAGCACCCACCCAGCGACCGCCCAGCACCCACCCAGCGGCCGCCCAGCGCCCGCCCAACGCCCACCCAGCGGCCGCCCAGCGCCCGCCCAACGCCCACCCAGCGGCCGCCCAGCGCCCACTCTGCACCCGCCCAGCGCCCACTCTCCGCCCGCCCAGCGTCCGCCCAGCGCCCGCCGATGTCGCAGGTCACGACTGACAGCCAGGCTTCTCTCAGCCAAGAGGAGCCATCAAGCGAAGACAGGTATGGCACATGCCAAGTGTGTGACAAGGTGTGGAAACTCAAGGGTAACGGAGATGTGCGCAAGCATGCTCACAACGGAACCAATTGTCCGGGTATGTGGCGCCCTCCCAAAGAGGGTATCAATCAAGGCCCCACTCCAGCAATCAGGGAAAACACCTCCAACAGCTTCATATCGACTGAGAATCTACTAGAAGCCATCAAAGCAACATCGGTTGGAACCTTGCAGCACATCCCCAAAGCTGCCCGGCCCCAGGCAGCAGCCAAACTATCCAGCATCTTGAAAAAGGTCAATGACTCCCCTGGAACCATCCAAGCATGGCGCAACCTTCTCCTGTTTGGAAACATATGCCTAGCTGTCCCTGCAAGGAGAGACAAATCTCTAGCTTCCTCAGTCATTATGGCTATAAATAGTTTTCCTAGAGAGGACAACCAGGCACCCCTCCCCACCTGTGCAAAAAACACTCACCGCAGGAAAGGTATCAACAGCAGAACCGAGGCATCCAAAATGAGAGCAACAGTCAGCAAGAAAATAGAAGAAGGCAACACAATAGGGGCAATCAGAGTCATCACCAGTGAAGACACAGTTGCCACCAGGGATGCCGATACAGCACAAGCCCTGAGGGAAAAACACCCATCCAGAGCTCCTCGTGACGACAGTGTTCCCCTAGTCGGTGTCACCAGAGCAGAACCCCTGTGTGTGCTCGAATCCATGGTGCATAAAGCAGCTTTATCCTTCCCACCAGGATCAGCAGGTGGGTTCACAGGACTAAGACCCAACCACATCAAACAAATGCTCAACCCTGCACTGGGAGACATTGCACAGGGCCTCCTGGTGGAACTAACAAGATTCGCCAACACATGTCTAGCTGACAACATACCAGAGACCATACGGTCTCTCTTTTTTGGCGCTACCCTCTGTGCCCTGAGGAAAAAAGATGGAGGAATCAGACCGATAGCTGTGGGCAATTCACTCCGGCGTCTCGTCGCTAAGGCTGCTGCTAAAGCAGTTAGTCAGGCAGCAGCCGACATGCTGAAGCCAAAACAGCTTAGGTTTGGCATTCCCCAAGGGTGTGAGGCAGCGGCTCATGCAGCTAGAGCTTACATTGCCATCATTACGGATGAAAAAGCTCTGATAAAGCTGGACTTCAAAAATGCCTTCAATCTGGTTAGAAGGGATGCAGTACTCAATGCGGTTCATCGCCTTTTTCCTTCCCTCTACCCGTTTGTAAACTCATGCTACAGCAAGAATCTAACTCTGCTTTTGGGGAACATGAAATCGAATCACAAGAAGGTGTCCAACAGGGTGACCCCCTTGCTCCTTTTCTTTTCTGCCTAGTCATCAAGGAAGTCACCGATAACCTGTCCAGTGAGCTCAACATTTGGTTTTTGGACGATGGTACTCTAGCCGGCTCCCCAGACGCACTCTTGGACGACATAAGAATAATTCAGGAGCAAGGAGCAAGTCTAGGCCTCACCCTGAACCCTTCCAAGTGCGAAATAACCTCCACCAACCAGCACATAATAGAGCAAATAAAGGTTGTTTTGCCTGACATTCATACAACCAACCCTGAGGACAGCACACTCCTAGGTGCTCCTCTTGGAAGGAATGCCATCGACGAGGTCCTTGGTAAGAAGATCACTGACCTGAAGAGAATGAACGAGAGGATTGAAGACATCGATGCTCATGATGCACTTTACCTCATCACCAGATGCTTGTCCCTCCCCAAGCTGACCTACTTTCTAAGATGTTCGCCATCTTTCAACAATATTAAATTAGAAGAGTACGACAGCTTGCTGAAATCAACACTAGAAAAAGCCCTCAATCTTTCCCTCAGCAACTCGCAGTGGAAACAGGCCTCCCTTCCTGTCAGACTCGGGGGCCTTGGCGTGCGCACAGCAACACAAATTGCTGTACCAGCGTTCCTGTTCTCTTCAGTGGGGTCTGACAACTTGGTGAAGGAAATCTTACCTGAGCACCTAGTTCAACAGGGAGGGGTACATGATCCCAGCTTCACAGACTGCACAACCAAATGGGTCTCTCTTGCAGGACCAGCACCCCAACCACTGCCTTCTGAAGCCCATAAGCAATCCAGCTGGGATCGCCCCATTGCCGACCAAGAAGCTGCGACTTTGCTAGAAGCTGCGACAACACCACATGACACTGCCCGACTTAGAGCAGTAGCAGCTCCCCATGCAGGTGATTTCCTATTAGCAATCCCAATGTCAGCAACCGGCACCCGTCTCACACCGCAGGCCCTCCGAATTGCCGTGGCTCTCCGTCTCGCTGCCCCAGTCCACACCGAATACAGGTGTATTTGCGGCGAGGCAGAGGCCGACAGGTACGGACGGCATGGCCTTCTCTGCCAAAGGACAGGAGGATGGCATGCAAGACACGGCGAGGTCAATGACATTATTAAGAGAAGCCTTACCACAGCCGGCTGTCCAGCAGAGAGAGAGCCCCGCTACCTAATGTCCCACAACTCTAATGAGCCTGTCGGTCGCCCAGATGGAATCACGGTGAACCCCTGGAAGAATGGTAGACAGTTGGTGTGGGACTACACTTGCGTCTCAACTTTAGCCAAACCTATGTTGACTTCAGTGCTACTCAAGCAGGAGGAGCTGCCAATCACCGGGAAGCGGCCAAGTCACGTAAATACAGAGACCTTGAGCACCACTACAATTTTGTCCCCATTGCCTCAGAGACACTTGGTGCCTGGGGTAAAAGTGCTGCTAGCTTTTTGAAGGAGTTGGGGTCTAAGCTAATCGAAACAACTAGAGACCCTAGAGCTGCCAGTTTTCTTTTTCAGCGCCTCAGTGTGGCAATCCAGAGAGGAAATGCTCACTGCATCCATGGTTCCTGCCCGCCATCTGAGGAGCTGGAGGAGCTTTTCAACTTGTGACAAGCAGCTTGTACCCTGCATGTAATCAATACTGTAACTTTTTTGTGTAATGACATTTTCAAATAAAGTTAGATAAATATACACACATACAAAAAGAATAGGGGTGGTAGGAGAAGAAAATATCAAAGTGTTCAGTGAGGATCCACAAGGTCTTCTCTGAGTACTCTTTATTTTCTTCTCCGAGGCTATGGGTCCCTACACTTGCACCAGAGGTGGTACCCCTTCTAGGTAAAAAAAAAAAAAAAAAAAAAAATATATATATATAATATATATTATATATATATATATATATATATATATATTGTATTTATATTATTATAATATATATAATATATAT
>WNGS01005241.1:0-11186 GCA_020271785.1 Procambarus virginalis | reverse complement strand
CTTTCACTGTTGGTTGTACCTTGAAATTATCCACATACAGGTTTTTGCTAATTTCTGTCCTGTTGGGCTATTGGACTTCTTCAAGGCTATCACAAGGGATAGCTTGGAGACACGAAAAGGAGATGATGTGGCGCCAAAAAGGACAGAGGCAACCGGTAAGTGATAATTCACTTGTCGGATCGTTAGGATCCTTAATCCATAGGAACTTTGTGTAGTTCCGGTCTTTCTTCTTGAAGACCTACCCTAAGGAATGCCTTGCTGATGTCGGGCCGTATATGCATAAGTCCCAATACGGAACTTAACAGCACGTCGTAAAGCCTTTGTGTTAGGCTAGGGCCAGTTTGAAGACAGTCGTTTAACGAAACACTACTCGGCCTCATTTTAGCACGCAATTAAATACTATCCGTAATGGGGTAGTTGCAGAATTCTCTGTTTACACAATGATGTGGTAAGTAGTGACCTTCCTTTGGGTTATCATTTGTAACAACTTCGATAAATTTGTCTCGAGTGCTTCTGTATTATTTCATGGTACAACTTCAAGTTCTCAGGTTGTCTTTGTAAGCGCAACACTGTGATCTCAATTGGTTTTGTGCCATAAAATGGTTGACGGGTAGCTGAGGGTGATTGAAGCTTCCATGGTAACCTGACCCAGTATTGATTATCTCTGTATTAACTGAGTCAGGTATTGTTTGTAAGTCCAGTCATCATCTGGGCTAGGTTGTTCAGGGACAATGCCGAGAGTTGCCAGGTCCCATAACTTGTGTACAGGGGGATCACAAGCTCTTCCTCGGACATGTCTCTGAGTTGAGTGGAGACTGGTCTCCTAGTCATGCAACCATTACTGGGTTGGCATGTTGGTGTTCTACAGGTGCGGGTTGGTTTAGCCGTAATACAGGGCCTGTTAGCAAATAGCCACCTGCAGATGGTAACACGTTCATACCGTGTTTGTATTCTTTCCTTTGATAAACTTATGGTAGACATCTGATCCCATAAGGATTCCAATATTGGAAAGGTTATCTGTTGTGATATTATCAGCCAAATGAATTCCCCTTTTTTCTAGGAATTTGGCTGTTGTCCCCAGACCATATACATATAGATTTGTTGGGAATCTATCTACTACTAGAGCTTGTACATTTTGTTCGTAACCTCCTAATTGTACTTTGGGTTGTACTACCTGGAAGACTCGGGCTCCTGAGTCAGTCAGGAATCCTGCTATGTTTATTCGTGTCTCCTCTACAGGTGTAAGTTTCAGTGTATCTACCAACTCTTTGGATATAAAGGTCAATTGGGACCCTTGATCAAATAATCCACGTACGGTGGCTTTGTTTTCTCCATTTCTAATGATCAATCGTGCAGTAGGTAGAGCTGATTTATGTTTAGACCTTGTTGAGAAAACACTTATGTCAGGTAGCACAGTACAAAGCTGTACTGAGGTGTTAGTTCCTTCCTCCTCCTGTGGTTTGGCAGACTTTGTACTTGAATCCCCACAAAGTGCTGTATGGTGTCGACCCTTATGGCACCTATAACAGGTGCGTATTGTTGATGTGCAGCTGTCGGGATGATGTTCCCTTATACACTTGGTACATCTATGTAACTCCTTGAGTCGTTTTATGCGTGTTGCACTATCGGGGTATCGTCTGCAATTGTACATGGAATGTGATTGTTCACAGAACAGACATGGTCTCCAGACGTTAACAGTATCTTGAGGAGTCACCGATTTGGGTGACGCGTTACCTGTAGGTTTGGAGGTACCAACTGCGTATGTGCCCACACTGCCTTGTCTCCACTTTGGGGAGGGAGAAGTTGTTTTAGATTTGTTTGGAGTACTGTTTGTACTCTGTTGTTTACTATTAGTAGTAGACGAAGGTTTAGATGTCGCCTTTTCATCTGGGATAACTCTTTCTCGTTCTATGATGGTTTGTAACCCCTTTGTAATCTCTGTTACTGTCAGATATGACTTTCCATACAACACAAACAACTTATCCAGGATGTCCCTGGGTAATTTGCGAGTCATATGGACTTGGATTATCCAGTCTGATTCATCCAAGTTTACTTTATTTTTAAGTGCCTTAAGCAAAGACTCAAGCTCCAATCTAAAGGCTTGGAGTGAGACTGCTGTATTATTTGGATGTTTAATATCTAACAGCTTCTGGGTTAAAATTCTGATAGTCCTTTCAGGCTTTGCATAGTTGTCCTTGAGTAGTTGTACAGCATTGTCATAATCGTCATCTGTGTGATTCAGATTACAGACTACCTGAAAGGCTTCATCCTTCAAGACACTCTGTAAATACGTAAACTTTGTCGTCTTTGGTACATTGACATTAGAATCCACAGAATCGACAAATTTGCTCCAGAAATTGTCCCAATTCTCGTCCTCTGTTCCAGAAAAAGTTGGGAGACTGAGTGATGGTAATTTGACTTCTGGTGCTGTCTGATTCTGGGTAGTTGTAGCTGCAACATTTATATTGGCCTTATGGGCGTTTATCAAATCTTCATAACGTTGAATTAGTTCAAACGTTGCATCTTCATAATCAGAGTGTTCTTGGAGAATGCTGTTCATCGTATCTTCATCAATACTAGAATCATTAAGTAGCTCTTGATACTGTTCCATTTGTTGCAACACACGGTCATATTTGTTCCGTGTGAGCTTAAGATAGTTTTCCAGTGCTGCATAATTAACTGGAGTTTGATTACTCATGTCTTCACATTTGTTAATCTGCCTTGTGAGATGCCCCTTTAAGGCCCTAAGGGTTAATTTTACATTTTGGAGTGTAGACATCTTGAAAGTACTCGCTAGTCGTATGGACTTTTAACTATTTGGCACTTGAATTAGTAAAGCAACTAGTTTCCGAACTAGAGCTGTTTATCATTTAAAATATATACTACTGTATAATCATACACGCTATAATTTGAGTGGTAAGCCTGTATCAATGCTGGTATTCCGCAAGTTAGCCCGTCATTATCACTCTTGGTTGGTACAGAGACACAGGTTAACACTCAAAGGTGAAATGATTATAGTTAAATTATACCTATAATTATATGTATGAATATCAGGTTGACAACACAACTCGGGTTGTCATGAATACTGCATAAAAATATGTACTTGCTAGGTTGTAATATATGTTCAACTCTAGACAAGTGTAAAAAATTCTTACCCTTACACCAGGTTAGCACAATAAATTAAACTAGGTTGCTGTACAACACCAGCCTAAAATGTCCTACCCTTGTGCAAGAATTTGCTGTAAACAATGTGGTATGCAGTATGTAATGGTGCAATATTAAAGTAATGTTTATACTTAAATTACAAAAACATTTATAAGTAACTTATAAGTAAAGTAGCCTCTTATCAACCTCTTGTAATGAAAAAGGCACAATAGTTCTTTGGCATAGGCCTCAGAACAATAATGTGCTTTGTTGTAGTTTTGCTTGCTATGAGATTGAAAAGTTAGGCTAGAAAATGTAAATATAGCAATGTCTTTCTGCTATAATATTGCACTACTAATGTATATCAGGATTTTATAACTAGATGCAATGTACCTACTGGTTAACTGTAATAATCATCTAGGTTCAAAGGACCATAATTTATGTGGTAAAAACTCCAGGCAGTATATCTCCTTTTAATTGACTTCAATAAATTAAAGTTTATCTTATTTTTTCTTAGTAGGTAAGAAATTGAGTGGACTGTATGTACTTGTTAAAACTGCCTGAAATTAATCTCACACAAATTGGGGGGGACAATTTGTAGCTTAAACCACTTTGTAATGGCTCCTTCTTAAACTACAAATTGTTTACCTAAGTTTAATTATATTATTTTATCATACCACATATGGTGGTCTAATCTACTATTATTTCAACAATTATTACTAGTTATGAATACTACTACTACAATAACTAGAATGGCCTTATCTGAGCCTGTAGTAAGGGCCCACTAAGGCTGTGTCATGGTAGCATCTATGTGGGTGTGGCCCTGTGCCTCATGGTGCCAATGGCGGCTGTGGAGGCCTTCAAGGCTGGCAACAGCTAGGTACATGTGTAGTTCTACTGCTCAGCTACTTGCTGTTCCAAGTCACAATTTACCTGTTTGGGATGCAAGGAGTTAGTACATTTCCCTAAACATATCAATACAGGTATGACATGGTATGTGAGGGCTGTAAAAATGGGGTACACGTACATGGTGTTGGTGTTGTTCATATATTGTAACCGTCTTAAATTTGATATTAAAAAGTGCACTAGAATAATAAACAAATACTTGGTAAGACGGATACTGGAGTGCTCTCATTTGTAGTAGTGATGTTGCTGTGGCAGTTTCTTAAGGCAGAGTAGGTCTATCCTGTGTGGCCATTATCACAACACGCGAGCACCCATTGTTATTGTTTTGTGAGCGTGGCGTCTGTAAGAGACGCTCTGCCTCCCTTGTTCCAATATTGTGTTCTACTTCTAAGTTAAATTTACGTTAACAAGGGAATCAAGCTATATTTTGGTGTTAATAATTATATTCAGTCTTATTGAACACTTTTTTATTCAATTTAGACATTAAACTGTTGTATGAACAGTGGTTTAATAATGTAAATACTGCGGCGACGTCGATGACGTCACGGAGTCTCCCATTCTCTAATTTTAAGAGGATACTGTTAAGGGAAGACTATACTATTTGTGTGTCGGTTTCCCGACATCACCTGATTGTACAAAAGACCTTTCAACCTACCATTCACAGGACCATTCACACGGTCTTGCTCTTGACCATTCAGATGCCCTTTCATGTGATTTTTCCGCCTCATATTTTTTTTTACCGGCCTTTCTCTGATCGTTCCCCTCACCATTCACCTGATCTTTCACATTATCTTTCAATGAACACTCACCTGGATTTTGACCTGACAGTTGCCCTAACTTTTCTCATGATATAATCATTAGACTTTCCATCTGATCGTTCACCTGACTATTCACTCGCCTTTTCACTTATCGTTTCCCCTGAGCTTTTCACTGACCTTTTCACTTACCTTTTCCCTGACCTTTTCCCTGAATTTTTCACTGACCTTTTCCCAGACCCTTTCCCTGACCTTTCCCTGATTTTTTCACTGATCTTTTCCCAGACCCTTTCCCTGCCTTTTCTCCTGACCTTTTCCCTTGACCTTTCCCCTGACCTTTTCCCCTGACCTTTTCCCTGACCTTTTCCCCCTGACCTTTCCCCTGACCTTTCCCCCTGACCTTTTCCCCCTGACCTTTTCTCCTTGACCTTTTCCCCTGACCTTTTCTCCTGACCTTTTCCCTGACCTTTCTCCACTTTTGACTTAAGGTAACGTAACTATCAGAGGAAAGCGCCAAGCCATCCTGACTTAGACGCCCTCTAAAAGAAACTATTTCTCGTGACTACAGCTCTCACTCACAACAAGCCTGGTAGAGACTGTGGCCTCCAGAGACACTCTGGTCTGCATATTACCCTCAACTTTAGACTCATTCTCGACCTCAGAGTATTGTTAAAGGTTGATTAGTACAGTGGTGTTTGTGACATCACAACAGTGATGGGTATCCTCACAGTAGTACTGGGGGACATCACAACAGTGATGGGTATCCTCACAGCAGTACTGGGGGACATCACAACAGTGATGGGTATCCTCACAGTAGTACTGGGGGACATCACAACAGTGATGGGTATCCTCACAGTAGTACTGGGGGACATCACAACATTGATGGGTATCCTCACAGTAGTACTGGGGGACATCACAACAGTGATGGGTATCCTCACAATAGTACTGGGGACATCACAACAGTGATGGGTATCCTCACAGCAGTACTGGGGGACATCACAACAGTGATGGGTATCCTCACAGTAGTACTGGGGGACATCACAACAGTGATGGGTATCCTCACAGTAGTACTGGGGGACATCACAACATGATGGGTATCCTCACAGTAGTACTGGGGGACATCACAACATTGATGGGTATCCTCACAGCAGTACTGGGGGACATCACAACAGTTGTGGAAGCATTACATCAATGCAGGTAACATCACAACAGTGGTGGTAACATCATAACAAGACATCTAATAACATCATAACATCTAGTAACACCACAAGAGAGCAGGTAACATCACAAGAGTGCAGGTAACACCACAAGAGTGTAGGTAACACCACAAGAGTGCAGGTAACACCACAAGAGTGCAGGTAACACCACAAGAGTGCAGGTAACACCACAAGAGTGCAGGTAACACCACAAGAGTGCATGTAACACCACAAGAGTGCAGGTAACGCCACAAGAGTGCAGGTAACGCCACAAGAGTGCAGGTAACGCCACAAGAGTGCAGGTAACGCCACAAGAGTGCAGGTAACGCCACAAGAGTGCAGGTAACGCCACAAGAGTGCAGGTAACGCCACAAGAGTGCAGGTAACGCCACAAGAGTGCAGGTAACGCCACAAGAGTGCAGGTAACGCCACAAAAGTGCAGGTACCACCACCACACAAGAGTACAGGTAACACCACAAGAGTGCAGGTAACACCACAAGAGTGCAGGTAACACCACAAAAGTGCAGGTAACATCACAAGAGTGCAGGTACCACCACAAGAGTGTAGGGAACATCACAAGAGTGTAGGTAACACCACAAGAGTGCAAGTAACACCACAAGAGTACAAGTAACACCACAAGAGTGCAGGTAACACCACAAGAGTGCAGGTAACACCACAAGAGTGCAGGTAACACCACAAGAGTGCAGGTACCACCACAAGAGTGCAGGTAACATCACAAGAGTGCAGGTAACACCACAAGAGTGCAGATACCACCACACAAGAGTGCAGGTAACACCACAAGAGTGCAGGTAACACCACAAGAGTGCAGGTACCACCACAAGTGTGTAGGTAACACCACAAGAGTGCAGGTAACACCACAAGAGAGCAGGTAACAACACAAGAGTGTAGGTAACACCACAAGAGTGCAGGTAACATCACAAGAGTGCAGCTAACACCACAAGAGTGTAGGTAACACCACAAGAGTGCAGGTAACACCACAAGAGTGCAGGTAACACCACAAGAGTGTAGGTAACACCACAAGAGTGCAGGTACCACCACCACACAAGAGTGCAGGTAACACCACAAGAGTGCAGGTAACACCACATGAGTGCAGGAACACCACAGGAGTGCAGGTACCACCACAAGAGTGTAGGGAACACCGCAAGAGTGTAGGTAACACCACAAGAGTGCAAGTAACACCACAAGAGTGTAGGTAACACCACAAGTGTAGGTAACACCACAAGAGTGCAGGTAACACCACAAGAGTGCAGGTAACACCACAAGAGTGCTGGTAACACCACAAGAGAGCAAGTAACACCACAAGAGTGCTGGTACCACCACAAGAGTGCAGGTACCACCACAAGAGTGCAGGTAACACCACAAGAGTGCAGGTAACACCACAAGAGTGTAGGTACCACCACAAGAGTGTAGGTAACACCACAAGAGTGCAGGTAACACCACAAGAGTGCAAGTAACACCACAAGAGTGCAGGTAACACCACAAAAGTGCAGGTAACACCACAAGAGTGCATGTAACACCACAAGAGTGCAGGTAACACCACAAAAGTGCAGGTAACACCACAAGAGTGCATGTAACACCACGAGAGTTCAGGTAACACCACAAGTGTGCAGGTACCACCACAAGAGTGCAGGTACCACCACAAGAGTGTAGGTAACACCACAAGAGTGCAAGTAACAGGAAGGCAGCAACACTCGCCGTTCCACTAGTGTTAAGCCCTCCCAACACTGGGTAGACAGGCGGAAAATCCGCATCTGCCATAAGCCGCTGACACTCCCGGTTTCATGGAATCGTTTTTGACAATCCGAGTACTGTATATGTATTTTTGGTACATATATTTTATGTTTTAACGTTTGTATTTTAATTCGTGGTGTGTTTGGGTGTGATTGCTTGTATGCGTGTGTGTGTGTATGAGTGTTTGTTCGTGCAATCACCTGAATGTTTGTAGAAGCCAGGTGGGTTTCAAGTTAGGTTTTCTGAACATTCAGTTCTCGTTTTGTAAATATCATATATTCATTTTAACTTGTCTACTGAACTAGCATCAACAGGGAACAGGTAGGGAACAGCCTACCTGTGACGACGCGCGAAAGAGACCTAGGCGTGGACGTAACACCTAATCTATCTCCTGAGGCACATATAAATAGGATAACGACAGCAGCGTACTCTACACTGGCAAAAGTTAGAACATCATTCAGAAACCTAAGTAAGGAGGCATTTAGGGCTCTTTACACTGCCTACGTGAGGCCAGTCTTAGAGTATGCCGCCTCATCATGGAGTCCCCATCTGAAGAAGCATATAATGAAACTGGAAAAGGTTCAGAGGTTTGCAACGAGACTCGTCCCAGAGCTACGAGGGATGGGGTATGAGAAGCGCCTGAGGGAAATGTGCCTTACGACACTAGAAAGAAGAAGGGAGAGGGGGGACATGATAGGAACGTATAAAATACTCAGAGGGATTGACAGAGTGGACATAGACGAAATGTTCACACGGAATAGTAACAGAACGAGGGGACATGGATGGAAGTTGGAAACTCAGATGAGTCACAGAGATGTTAGGAAGTTTTCTTTTAGCGTGAGAGTAGTGGGAAAATGGAATGCACTTAAGGAACAGGTTGTGGAAGCCAATACTATTCATAATTTTAAAACCAGGTATGATAGGGAAATGGGATAGGAGTCATTGCTGTAAACAACTGATGCTCGAAAGGCGGGATCCAAGAGTCAATGCTCGATCCTGCAGACACATATAGGTGAGTACATATAGGTGAGTACACACACACACACACACACACACACACACACACACACACACACACACACACACACACACAAAAACACACACACACACACACACACACACACACACACACACACACACACACACACACACACACACACACACACACACACACACACACACACACACAATAGCCACAGATATACACAGGGACGACAATACCATCAAGACAGCATCTCGCCCCATAAATCCACACTCCCACTGACTCCACCAGACTGCCAGATATATACCAGCCAAGAACATGTAGAATTGTGTGTGTGTATGTGCGACAGTGCTGAGATAAACATGCGCACTCTAACACATACATACGACGCACACACTCACACTCACACACATCCCTCACGCATTAATAATTTGAAAGAAAAATCTCAATTAAAAAAATCACGCTAACGTTGAAGCGAGAAAGAAAGGTTATTTTTTTCTTTAACTTCGCAATAAGCAAAGAAGAACATTTACGAAATATTTAAGAAACAATTTCCTCTGTTTTGAAGCCCACGCGAGGCTTGTTCAGTCAAGTTCAGTGAAGTTCAGTGAAGTTCAGTGAAGTTCAGTGGTGTTATTATTTGCCTGCTATTTGTGTGCGTGCGTGTGAGTACTCGCCTAACTGTGATTGCGGGGGTTGAGCTTTGGCTCCTTGGTTCCCCTCCTCTTAACTGTCAATTAACTTGTGTGTAGATTCATGAGCCTATTTGGCACTAACATATATACATATGAAAATGTGTATGGAGTCAGACTCCACCACATCACTGCCTAATGAATTGCATTTCTTAACTGCGTTGACAATAACAAAGCTATTTATAATGTTTATGTGGCTCATTTGGGTACTCAGATTCCACCTGCGTCCTCTTGTTCGTGTTCCGCCCGTGTTGAACAGTTCAATTGCCCTTGTCCACCCTGACACTTTCTCTGAGAATTTTGTAGGTGGTGATCGTGTCTCCCATAACTCTCGTGTCTTCCAGGGACGTGAGGTTTAGTTCTCGTAGCCTTTACTTGTAACTCATACCTCTCCGTTCTAGGACTGGTCTGGTGGCATACCTCTGAATCTTCTTAAGTTTGTCTTGTATGGAGCTGCATACTACAGTATTGGTCTGACATATGTGGTATACAAGGTTCTGAATGATTCTTTATACAATTTTCTAAAGGCAGTTCTTATATTAGCCAATCAAACATACGCCGCTGATGATATCCTTTTGATGTGGGCGTCTGGGCGACAGGTTTAGTCTGAAATCAACTCTCAAATCTTTATCTATACTCGACTCATGAAGGATTTCATCTCCCAAATGATACCTTACGTTCAGCCTCCCACTCCCTTCACCTAATTTCATACTCTACACTTACTTGAGTGTGTGCGTGCGTGTGCATGTGTGCGTGCGTGTGCATGTGTGCGTGCGTGTGCATGTGTGCGTGCGTGTGCATGTGTGCGTGCGTGTGTATGAGTGTGAACAGCAAGGAACTAGCTAGCCCAGATCCACGAGAAAATGTAAGAAACTCAGAACATAAGGGGCCACAGCTCCAATCCAATCTTCCCTCCTTCTGTTGCAACTGTTTGCCTCATATTTTAAGGTAATTTCCCCTCCACCATAGTAATTCATCATGTACTCCGATCAGGTCCTTTCACTATGAACATAATGGACTTCCCAATATGTTCTCAAACGTATTATGATTGACAAATAATGGGCAATCTACCCGTCTTCTCTTTTATGAGCAGAAATAAATCTCTAAGTCATAGAAAACTAATAGGCAGGAAACAGTGATTGTTGGTGAGTTGATTGTGTCTTGGGAGTCTCATTGTTCTACTTTGTTTGTTCGTTTGAGCACAGGCTTGTACAGGTGCTCAGCAGTGAGTGGCTTGCACAAGTGCTAACAAAAAATAACACCAGGTGCCAAACCACCTCCTAACACCTACAACTCCTCCTGCTCCATAACTGCCATCCCCCCCCCTATCTACGTGTCATGTGTCCATCCCTGCCATTCGCCCCCCAATCACGTGTCATGTGTCATCCCTGCCATCCACCAATCAGCCCCCAACTCGCTCACTACATATATAATTTTCCACATGTTTTCCACATGTTCCACCCCCACCCCCCTACACCCCCCCACCTACTCCTTTCATCCAATGAAAAAATATCCAATTAACTTTGCAGTAGACACAGCTTGTGAGTTTTTATCCCGGAGTTTGCAAGACTCTTCGTTTGATATTTGTGAGGTTGTAATAAGGTCGTTCATGCACACGAAAATTAATAATAATTCGAAGTCCAAAGGAAGAGTTTGAGCAGAACTTTTGCTTAGAGGATATTCAGCTCCCCCTCTCGCCCTCATTCTCTATCTTCTCTGGCCTCTAGAAGCTCTCACTGCCACCTCCCTCCTGCCTCTA
>WNGS01005240.1:40970-51668 GCA_020271785.1 Procambarus virginalis | reverse complement strand
GAGGATGATAGTAGGAGGCTACAAGATACCCCGACAGATTGAATGAATGGTCCAACAATGGCTGCTCAAGTTCAACCTCAGTATATGCAAAGTAATGAAACTAGCTGCGGAAACAGGATACAGCATAGGAGATAAGTACTTCATGAAACGGACAGACAGAAAGAACTATGGTTGATATCACACCAAACCTGTCTCCTGAGCCCACATAAAAGAATACGTTCTGCGGCTATGGCGAGGCTGGCTACCTTACCCTTGAGGTACCTTGAGGGCTTCCAGGCTTAGCGTCCCCGCGGCCCGGTCGTCGACCAGGCCTCCTGGTTGCTGGACTGATCAACCAGGCTGTTTGACGCGGCTGCTCGCAGCCTGACGTATGAGTCACAGCTGGTTGATCAGGTATCCTTTGGAGGTGCTTATCCAGTTCTCTCTTGAACCTGTGAGGGGCCAGTTATGTCCCTTATGTGTAGCGGAAGCGTGTTGAAACAGTCTAGGGCCTCTGATGTTGATAGAGTTCTCTCTGAGTACCTGTTGCACCTCTGCTTTTCAACGGGGGTATCTGCACATCCTGCCATGTTTTCTGGTCTCATGTGATGTTATTTCTGTGTGCAGGTTTGGGACCAGCCCCTCTAATATTTTCCACGTGTAAATTATTATGTATCTCTCCCGCCTGCGCTCAAGGAATACAGATTTAGGCTCTTTAGTCG
Organism: Procambarus virginalis; assembly: GCA_020271785.1. Taxonomy (NCBI): domain Eukaryota; kingdom Metazoa; phylum Arthropoda; class Malacostraca; order Decapoda; family Cambaridae; genus Procambarus; species Procambarus virginalis. The sequence continues at coordinate 50,967 of WNGS01005240.1, read as the reverse complement.
TCCCCCATAGTTTAGATGTTTTACCGAGTGGATTCTAGCAGTTAAGGACCCTGCACGCTCTCCAGGTCAGCAATTTCACCCGCAGTGAAAGGGGCTGTCATTGTGCAGCAGTACTCCACTCTAGAGAGCACAAGCGTTTTGAAAAGTATCATCTCGGTATAGCATCTCTAGTGTGAAAAGTTCTTGTTATCCAACCTGTCATTTTTCGTGCAGTTGTGACGGCTACTTTATTGTGTTCTTTAAGGTAAGGTCTTCCGACATGAGTACACCCAGATCTTTTACATTGCCTTTTCGTTCTATGTTATGATTTGCCTGAGTTTTGTACGTGTTTCCGTTTTTATATTTTCATTTTTTCCATAGCGCATGAGCTGGAACTTATCTTCGTTAAACACCATATTATTTTCTGTAGCCCATAGAAAGACCTGATCTACATCTGACTGGAGGTTTGCCGTGTCCTCTATGTTGCCTACTCTCATGAAGATCCTAGTGTCATCTGCAAAGATGATACAGTGCTATAGGTTGTGTTCTTGTCTATGTCCGATATAAGGATGAGAAAAAGTACTGGAGCAAGCACAGTACCCTGGGGACTGAGCTCTTCACGGTTGATGGGCTGGATTTTATTTTGTTGACTATTACACATTGGGTTCTGTTAGTCAGGAAATTGTAGATCCATCTGCCTATTTTTCCGGTAATTCCTTTTCAACGCATTTTATGTTCAATAACACCATGGTCACATTTATCAAAAGCTTTGGCGAAATCTGTGTAAATTACATCAGCGTTTTGTTTGTCTTCCATAGCATCTAATGCCATATCATAGTGGTCCAGCAACTGCAACAGGAAAGACGCCCTGTTCTGAAACATGTTGTCCGGGGTTATGGAGATGCTGTGATTCCATGTATTTGTGATCTTACTTCTTAGCACTCTCTCAAAAAATTTATTATGTGTATGTTAGTGCTATCGGTCTGTAATTTTGTTGCCTCTGCCTTATTTCCTCCTTTTGAAGTGGTGCTATCTCTGCTGTTTTTAGTATATCAGGGATAACGCCAGTATCTAGGCTTGTCTCACAGAATGTGAAGGCCTGCGATAGTGGTTTTACAGTTCTTGATGAATAGGAGTTCCAAGAATCCGGGCCTGGTGCAGAGTGCATAGGCATACTGTTTATGGCTTCTTCAAAATCCAAATAGATTTTGATCAGAACACCCTTCAGGAACCTGTGTAAGGAATCATTCAGAATCTTGTACACCACATATGTAAGACCAATCCTGGAGTATGCGGCCCCAGCATGGAGCCCGTACCTTGTCAAGCACAAGACAAGCTGGAAAAAGTTCAAGAGGTATGCCACTAGACTATTCCCAGAACTAAGAGGCATGAGTTACAAGGAAAGGCTGCGAGAGATACACCTGACGACACTCGAAGACAGAAGAGTAAGGGAAAACATGATCACTACCTACAAAATCCTCAGGGTATTGACAGGTTAGATAAAGATAAACTGTTTACACGGGGGTACACGAACAGGGGACACAGGTGAAACTGAGTACCCACATGAGCCACAGAGACGTTAGAAAGAACTTTTTCAGTATCAAGTAGTTAACAGATGGAATGCATTAGGCAGTGATGTTGTGGAGGCTGACACCATACACAGTTTCAAGTGTAGATATGAAAGAGCCCTAGGCTCAGGAATCTGAATCACACTGTGATCACTCACACTGTGATCACTCACACTGTGATCACTCCTCTGTGATCACTCACACTGTGATCACTCACACTGTGATCACTCACACTGTGATCACTCACACACTGTGATCACTCACACTGTATCACTCACACTGTGATCACTCACAGTGGTCACTCACCCCTCGGCCAATCACAGGGCCGAGGCATCTCACGCCAACATGGTGTGTTGTGACCTGCGTCAATCAGTCACTGAAGTCGACACATCCAGGGTCATTTGTGACCACATGTTCCGTATTGTTTCACGCTGAATGGACTGTGGTGGACTCACTACCACTGTGTATGGTCCTACAGGAGTGGACTCACTACCACTCCGGATGGTCCTACAGGAGTGGACTCTCTCTACCACTGGGATGGTCCTACAGGAGTGGACTCTCTACCACTGTGGATGGTCCTACAGGAGTGGACTCACTACCACTGTGTATGGTCCTACAGGAGTGGACTCACTACCACTGTGTATGGTCCTACAGAGTGGACTCACTACCACTGTGTATGGTCCTACAGGAGTGGACTCTCTACCACTGTGGATGTCCTGCAGGAGTGGACTCTCTACCACTGTGATGGTCCTACAGGATGGACTCACTACCACTGTGTATGTCCTACAGGAGTGACTCACTACCACTGTGTATGGTCCTACAGGAGTGGACTCACTACCACTCCGGATGTCCTACAGGAGTGGACTCACTACCACTGTGGATAGTCCTACAGGAGTGGACTCACTACCACTGTGGATAGTCCTACAGGAGTGGACTCTCTACCACTGTGGATAGTCCTACAGGAGTGGACTCACTACCACTGTGGATAGTCCTACAGGAGTGGACTCACTACCACTCGGATGTCCTACAGGAGTGGACTCACTTCCACTGTGGATAGTCCTACAGGAGTGGACTCACTACCACTGTGGATAGTCCTACAGGAGTGGACTCACTACCACTGTGGATGGTCCTACAGGAGTGGACTCTCTACCACTGTGGATGGTCCTACAGGAGTGGACTCACTACCACTGTGGATAGTCCTACAGGAGTGGACTCTCTACCACTGTGGATAGTCCTACAGGAGTGGACTCACTACCACTGTGTATGGTCCTACAGGAGTGGACTCACTACCACTGTGTATGGTCCTACAGGAGTGGACTCACTACCACTGTGGATAGTCCTACAGGAGTGGACTCTCTACCACTGTGGATAGTCCTACAGGAGTGGACTCACTACCACTGTGGATGGTCCTACAGGAGTGGACTCTCTACCACTGTGGATAGTCCTACAGGAGTGGACTCACTACCACTGTGTATGGTCCTACAGGAGTGGACTCACTACCACTGTGTATGGTCCTACAGGAGTGGACTCACTACCACTGTGGATAGTCCTACAGGAGTGGACTCACTACCACTCCGGATGGCCCTACAGGAGTGGACTCACTACCACTCCGGATGGCCCTACAGGAGTGGACTCACTACCACTCCGGATGGCCCTACAGGAGTGGACTCACTACCACTCCGGATGGCCCTACAGGAGTGGACTCACTACCACTCCGGATGGCCCTACAGGAGTGGACTCACTACCACTCCGGATGGCCCTACAGGAGTGGACTCACTTCCACTCCGGATGGCCCTACAGGAGTGGACTCACTTCCACTCCGGATGGTCCTACAGGAGTGGACTCACTTCCACTATGTATGGTCCTACAGGAGTGGACTCACTACCACTGTGTATGGTCCTACAGGAGTGGACTCACTACCACTGTGGATGGTCCTACAGGAGTGGACTCTCTACCACTGTGTATGGTCCTACAGGAGTGGACTCACTACCACTGTGTATGGTCCTACAGGAGTGGACTCTCTACCACTGTGTATGGTCCTACAGGAGTGGACTCACTACCACTCCGGATGGTCCTACAGGAGTGGACTCTCTACCACTGTGGATAGTCCTACAGGAGTGGACTCACTACCACTGTGGATAGTCCTACAGGAGTGGACTCACTACCACTCCGGATGGTCCTACAGGAGTGGACTCTCTACCACTGTGTATGGTCCTACAGGAGTGGACTCACTACCACTGTGTATGGTCCTACAGGAGTGGACTCTCTACCACTGTGTATGGTCCTACAGGAGTGGACTCACTACCACTCCGGATGGTCCTACAGGAGTGGACTCACTACCACTGTGGATAGTCCTACAGGAGTGGACTCACTACCACTCCGGATGGCCCTACAGGAGAAGAACGAGTACTTCCTCAGAGGACCGTTTGCATAACATTGATTAGTGTTGACCTGTTCTGGTCTTATCTTGTACAGGAAATGTGATATCTGTGTGTGTGTACAGTTACATAATTCTGTGTTAAGATATTGTATCGCTAAGTGCATGCGTTATCGTCTGGCGTAAGTGTTTAGGAGTCCCGGGACGCGCCGGCCCATTACCCTTGTGTTGGGTAGACCTGAACACTTACCACGAGGGGTGCCTCGAGAGGTATCCATACCTTCAGATGGTTTCGGGGCTTAGCGTGCCCGCGGCCCGGTCCACCGTGTGGGGAGGACCCCCATGTGGGCAGGACCCCCTTGTCGGCAGGAGGATGCCTGGCTCCAGTGTGGGCAGGACGACGCCTGGCCCCAGTGTGGACAGGACGACGCCTGGCCCCAGTGTGGACAGGACGACGCCTGGCTCCAGTGTGGGCAGGACGACGCCTGGCCCCAGTGTGGGCTGGACGACGCCTGGCCCCAGTGTGGGCAGGACGACGCCTGGCTCCAGTATGGGCAGGACGACGCCTGGCCCCCGTGTGGGCACGACGACGCCTGGCCCCAGTGTGGGCAGGACGACGCCTGGCCCCAGTGTGGGCAGGACGACGCCTGGCGACAACATTATTATATTGTAGTGGAAGAGATTATATCTCCTGACTGTGTCGTGTCCATATCTTGCTGTGTCGTGTCGTGTCCATATCTTGCTGTGTCGTGTCTATATCTTGCTGTGTCGTGTCTATATCTTGCTGTGTCGTGTCCATATCTTGCTGTGTCGTGTCCATATCTTACTGTGTCGTGTCTATATCTTGTTGTGTCGTGTCTATATCTTGCTGTGTCGTGTCTATATCTTGCTGTTTCGTGTCCATATCTTGCTGTGTCGTGTCCATATCTTGCTGTGTCGTGTCGTGTCCATATCTTGCTGTGTCGTGTCTATATCTTGCTGTGTCGTGTCTATATCTTGCTGTGTCGTGTCTATATCTTGCTGTGTCGTGTCTATATCTTGCTGTGTCGTGTCTATATCTTGCTGTGTCGTGTCTATATCTTGCTGTGTCATGTCTATATCTTACTGTGTCGTGTCTATATCTTGCTGTGTCGTGTACTCACCTAGTTGTACTCACCTAGTTGTGCTTGCGGGGGTTGAGCTCTGGCTCTTTGGTCCCGCCTCTCAACCGTCAATCAACAGGTGTACAGTTTCCTGAGCCTAATGGGCTCTATCATATCTACATTTGAAACTGTGTATGGAGTCAGCCTCCACCACATCGCTTCCTAATGCATTCCATTTGTCAACCACTCTGACACTAAAAAAGTTCTTTCTAATATCTCTGTGGCTCATTTGGGCACTCAGCTTCCACCTGTGTCCCCTAGTGCGTGTGCCCCTTGTGTTAAACAGCCTGTCTTTATCAACCCTGTCGATTCCCCTGAGAATCTTGAATGTGGTGATCATGTCCCCCCTAACTCTTCTGTCTTCCAACGAAGTGAGGTTTAATTCCTGCAGTCGCTCCTCGTAGCTCATACCTCTCAGCTCGGGTACTAGTCTGGTGGCAAACCTTTGAACCTTTTCCAGTTTAGTCTTATGCTTGACTAGATAGGGACTCCATGCTGGAGCCGCATACTCCAGGATTGGTCTGACATATGTGGTATATAATGTTCTGAAAGATTCCTTACACAAGTTTCTAAAGGCCGTTCTTATGTTAGCCAACCTGGCATATGCTGCTGATGTTATCCTCTTGATATGAGCTTCAGGGGACAGGTCTGGCGTGATATCAACCCCCAGGTCTTTCTCTCTCTCTGACTCTTGAAGTATTTCATCTCCCAAATGATACCTTGTATCTGGTCTCCTGCTTCCTACCCCTATCTTCATTACATTACATTTGCTTGGGTTAAACTCTAACAGCCATTTGTTCGACCATTCCTGCAGCTTGTCCAGGTCTTCTTGAAGTCTCAAGCTGTCCTCCTCTGTCTTAATCCTTCTCATAATTTTGGCGTCGTCAGCAAACATTGAGAGGAATGAGTCTATACCCTCTGGAGATCATTTACGTATATCAGAAACAGGATAGGTCCAAGTACAGAGCCCTGTGGGACTCCACTGGTGACTTCACGCCAGTCTGAGGTCTCACCCCTCACTGTAACTCTCTGTTTCCTATTGCTTAGGTACTCCCTTATCCACTGGAGCGCCCTACCTGTTACTCCTGCCTGTTCTCCAGCTTATGCATCAACCTTTTATGGGGTACTGTGTCAAAGGCTTTCCGACAGTCCAAAAAATGCAGTCCGCCCACCCTTCTCTTTCTTGCTTAATTCTTGTCACCTGATCGTAGAATTCTATCAATCCTGTAAGGCAAGATTTACCCTCCCTGAACCCATGTAATGTGTCCATATCTTGCTGTGTCGTGTCCATATCTTGCTGTGTCGTGTCCATATCTTGCTGTGTCGTGTCCATATCTTACTGTGTCGTGTCCATATCTTGCTGTGTCGTGTCCATATCTTACTGTGTCGTGTCGTGTCCATATCTTGCTGTGTCGTGTCTATATCTTGCTGTGTCGTGTCTATATCTTGCTGTGTCGTGTCTATATCTTTCTGTGACGTGTCTATATCTTGCTGTGTCGTGTCCATATCTTGCTGTGTCGTGTCCATATCTTGCTGTGTCGTGTCCATATCTTGCTGCGTCGTGTCGTGTCCATATCTTGCTGTGTCGTGTCGTGTCCATATCTTGCTGTGTCGTGTCTATATCTTGGTGTGTCGTGTCTATATCTTGCTGTGTCGTGTCTATGTCTTGCTGTGTCGTGTCTATATCTTGCTGTGTCGTGTCCATATCTTGCTGTGTCGTGTCCATATCTTGCTGTGTCGTGTCCATATTTTGCTGTGTCGTGTCGTGTCCATATCTTGCTGTGTCGTGTCTATATATTGCTGTGTCGTGTCCATATCTTGCTGTGTCGTGTCCATATCTTGCTGTGTCGTGTCGTGTCCATATCTTGCTGTATCGTGTCGTGTCTATATCTTGCTGTGTCGTGTCCATATCTTGCTGTGTCGTGTCGTGTCCATATCTTGCTGTGTCGTGTCGTGTCCATATCTTGCTGTGTCGTGTCTATATCTTGCTGTGTCGTGTCTATATCTTTCTGTGTTGCGTCTATATCTTACTGTGTCGTGTCTATATCTTGCTGTGTCGTGTCCATATCTTGCTGTGTCGTGTCCATATCTTGCTGTGTCGTGTCCATATCTTGCTGAGTCGTGTCGTGTCCATATCTTGCTGTGTCGTGTCTATATCTTGCTGTGTCGTGTCTATATCTTGCTGTGTCGTGTCTATATCTTGCTGTGTCGTGTCTATATCTTGCTGTGTCGTGTCCATATCTTGCTGTGTCGTGTCCATATCTTGCTGTGTCGTGTCCATATCTTGCTGTGTCGTGTCCATATCTTGCTGTGTCGTGTCCATATCTTGCTGTGTCGTGTCGTGTCCATATCTTGCTGTGTCGTGTCCATATCTTGCTGTGTCGTGTCCATATCTTGCTGTGTCGTGTCTATATCTTACTGTGTCGTGTCTATGTCTTGCTGTGTCGTGTCTATATCTTGCTGTGTCGTGTCTATATCTTGCTGTTTCGTGTCCATATCTTGCTGTGTCGTGTCCATATCTTGCTGTGTCGTGTCGTGTCCATATCTTGCTGTGTCGTGTCTATATCTTGCTGTGTCGTGTCTATATCTTGCGGTGTCGTGTCTATATCTTGCTGTGTCGTGTCTATATCTTGCTGTGTCGTGTCTATATCTTGCTGTGTCGTGTCTATATCTTGCTGTGTCGTGTCTATATCTTACTGTGTCGTGTCTATATCTTGCTGTGTCGTGTCCATATCTTGCTGTGTCGTGTCCATATCTTGCTGTGTCGTGTCCATATCTTGCTGTGTCGTGTCAATATCTTACTGTGTCGTGTCCATATCTTGCTGTGCCGTGTCCATATCTTACTGTGTCGTGTCGTGTCCATATCTTGCTGTGTCGTGTCTATATCTTGCTGTGTCGTGTCTATATCTTGCTGTGTCGTGTCTATATCTTACTGTGTCGTGTCTATATCTTGCTGTGTCGTGTCCATATCTTGCTGTGTCGTGTCCATATCTTGCTGTGTCGTGTCCATATCTTGCTGTGTCGTGTCCATATCTTGCTGTGTCGTGTCAATATCTTACTGTGTCGTGTCCATATCTTGCTGTGTCGTGTCCATATCTTGCTGTGTCGTATCGTGTCCATATCTTGCTGTGTCGTGTCGTGTCCATATCTTGCTGTGTCGTGTCTATATCTTGGTGTGTCGTGTCTATATCTTGCTGTGTCGTGTCTATATCTTGCTGTGTCGTGTCTATATCTTGCTGTGTCGTGTCCATATCTTGCTGTGTCGTGTCCATATCTTGCTGTGTCGTGTCCATATCTTGCTGTGTCGTGTCCATATCTTGCTGTGTCGTGTCGTGTCCATATCTTGCTGTGTCGTGTCTATATCTTGCTGTGTCCTGTCCATATCTTGCTGTGTCGTGTCCATATCTTGCTGTGTCGTGTCGTGTCCATATCTTGCTGTATCGTGTCGTGTCTATATCTTGCTGTATCGTGTCCATATCTTGCTGTGTCGTGTCCATATCTTGCTGTGTCGTGTCGTGTCCATATCTTGCTGTGTCGTGTCCATATCTTACTGTGTCGTGTCCATATCTTGCTGTGTCGTGTCCATATCTTACTGTTTCGTGTCGTGTCCATATCTTGCTGTGTCGTGTCTATATCTTGCTGTGTCGTGTCTATATCTTCCTGTGTCGTGTCTATATCTTACTGTGTCGTGTCTATATCTTGCTGTGTCGTGTCCATATCTTGCTGTGTCGTGTCCATATCTTGCTGTGTCGTGTCCATATCTTGCTGAGTCGTGTCGTGTCCATATCTTGCTGTGTCGTGTCTATATCTTGCTGTGTCGTGTCTATATCTTGCTGTGTCGTGTCTATATCTTGCTGTGTCGTGTCTATATCTTGCTGTGTCGTGTCCATATCTTGCTGTGTCGTGTCCATATCTTGCTGTGTCGTGTCCATATCTTGCTGTGTCGTGTCCATATCTTGCTGTGTCGTGTCCATATCTTGCTGTGTCGTGTCCATATCTTGCTGTGTCGTGTCTATATCTTGCTGTGTCGTGTCCATATTGCTGTGTCGTGTCCATATCTTGCTGTGTCGTGTCCATATCTTGCTGTGTCGTGTCCATATCTTGCTGTGTCGTGTCCATATCTTGCTGGTCGTGTCTATATCTTGCTGTGTCGTGTCTATATCTTGCTGTGTCGTGTCTATATCTTTCTGTGCCGTGTCTATATCTTGCTGTGTCGTGTCCATATCTTGCTGTGTCGTGTCCATATCTTGCTGTGTCGTGTCCATATCTTGCTGTGTCGTGTCGTGTCCATATCTTGCTGTGTCGTGTCTATATCTTGCTGTGTCGTGTCTATATCTTGCTGTGTCGTGTCTATATCTTGCTGTGTCGTGTCTATATCTTGCTGTGTCGTGTCCATATCTTGCTGTGTCGTGTCCATATCTTGCTGTGTCGTGTCCATATCTTGCTGTGTCGTGTCCATATCTTGCTGTGTCGTGTCGTGTCCATATCTTGCTGTGTCGTGTCTATATCTTGCTGTGTCGTGTCCATATCTTGCTGTGTCGTGTCCATATCTTGCTGTGTCGTGTCGTGTCCATATCTTGCTGTGTCGTGTCCATATCTTGCTGTGTCGTGTCGTGTCCATATCTTGCTGTGTCGTGTCAATATCTTACTGTGTCGTGTCCATTTCTTGCTGTGTCGTGTCCATATCTTGCTGTGTCGTGTCCATATTGCTGTGTCGTGTCCATATCTTACTGTGTCGTGTCCATATCTTGCTGTGTTGTGTCCATATCTTACTGTGTCGTGTCCATATCTTACTGTGTCGTGTCCATATCTTACTGTGTCGTGTCCATATCTCACTGTGTCGTGTCCATATCTTGCTGTGTCGTGTCCATATCTTACTGTGTGTGTCCATATCTTACTGTGTCGTGTCCATATCTTACTGTGTCGTGTTC
>WNGS01005239.1:26883-72935 GCA_020271785.1 Procambarus virginalis | reverse complement strand
ATGTAGCTGGAGACCTCTGACAGTGTAGCTGGAGACCTGTGACAGTGCTGCGGAGACCTGTGACAGTGTAGCTGAGACCTGTGACAGTGCTGCTGGAGACCTCTGTGACATTGCTGCTGGAGACCTGTGACAGTGTAGCTGGAGACCTTGACAGTGCTGCGGGAGACCTGTGACAGTGTAGCTGGAGACCTGTGATAGTGCTGCTTGAGACCTTCTGACAGTGCTGCTGGAGACCTGTGACAGTGCTCGCTGGAGACCTGTGACATTGTGGCTGGAGACCTGTGACAGTGTAGCTGGAGACCTGTGACAGTGTTGCTGAGACCTGTGACAGTGTAAAGCTGGAGACCTGTGACAGTGTACCTGGAGACCTGTGACAGTGTAGCTGGAGACCTGTGACAGTGTAGCTGGAGACCTGTGACAGTGTAGCTGGAGACCTGTGACCGTGCTGCTGGAGACCTGTTCAGCTGCCTGCTGGCACCTGTGACAGTGTAGCTGGAGACCTGTGACAGTGTAGCTGAGACCTTTGACAGTGTAGCTGGAGACTTGTGACAGTGTTGCTGGAGACCTGTGACATGCTGCTGGAGACCTGTGACAGTGTAGCTGGAGACCTGTGACGTGTGTAGCTGGAGACCTGTGACAGTGTAGCTGGAGACCTGTGACAGTGTAGCTGGAGACCTGTGACAGTGGTTGCTGGAGACCTGTGACAGTGTAGCTGGAGACCTGTGACAGTGTAGCTGGAGACCTGTGACAGTGTAGCTGGAGACCTGTGACAGTGCAGCTGGAGACCTGTGACAGTGTAGCTGGAGACCTGTGACAGTGTAGCTGGAGACCTGTGACAGTGCAGCTGAGACCTCTGCCAATGTGTTTGCTGGAGAGTAGAAATGGTGTTTCGGTCCCTTGCCAATACTGTACAGGACGGTCCATGATTTACTGATAATGCTGAACTTGCCGGCGGCGGACCATGGAAGACAGACTCAGGGAGGGAACCTTGAGTGATGTACGATAGAAGATAGAAGTGGACTCGCAGGGAAAGAAAATTGCAAAGTTATATAGTGTCCTGTGCTAAAATGACACCTGCAGTGTTATGTTATGTACATATGTNTGTGACAGTGTAGCTGGAGACCTGTGACAGTGTAGCTGGAGACCTGTGACAGTGTAGCTGGAGACCTGTGACAGTGTAGCTGGAGACCTGTGACAGTGTAGCTGGAGACCAGTGACAGTGTAGCTGGAGACCTGTGACAGTGTAGCTGAAGACCTGTGACAGTGCTGCTGGAGACCTGTGACAGTGTGCTGGAGACCTGTGACAGTGTAGCTGGAGACCTGTGACAGTGTGCTGGAGACCTGTGACAGTGTAGCTGGAGACCTGTGACAGTGTGCTGCTGGAGACTGTGACAGTGCTGCTGGAGACCTGTGACAGTGCTGCTGGAGACTGTGACAGTGTAGCTGGAGACCTGTGACAGTGTAGCTGGAGACCTGTGACAGTGCTGCTGGAGACCCTGACACAGTGCTGCGGAGACCTGTGACAGTGTAGCTGGAGACCTGTGACAGTGTAGCTGGAGACCTGTGACAGTGCTGCTGTGAAGACCTGGACAGTGCTGCTGGAGACCTGTGACAGTGCTGCTGGAGAACTGTGACAGTGTTGCTGGAGACCTGTGACAGTGCTGCTGGAGACCTGTGACAGTGTAGCTGGAGACCTGTGACAGTGTGCTGGAGACCTCTGACAGTGCTGCTGGAGACCTGTGACAGTGTGTAGCTGGAGACCTGTGACAGTGTATCTGGAGAACTGTGACAGTGCTGCTGGAGACCTTGACAGTGCTGCTGGAGACTGTGACAGTGCTGCTGGAGACCTGTGACAGTGAGCTGGAGACCTGTGACAGTGCTGCTGGAGACCTGTGACAGTGTAGCTGGAGACCTGTGACAGTGCTGCTGGAGACCTGTGACAGTGCTGCTGGAGACCTGTGACAGTGTAGCTGGAGACCTGTGACAGTGTAGCTGGAGACCTGTGACAGTGTAGCTGGAGACCTGTGACAGTGTAGCTGGAGACCTGTGACAGTGTAGCTGGAGACCTGTGACAGTGCTGCTGGAGACCTGTGACAGTGCTGCTGGAGACCTGTGACAGTGTAGCTGGAGACCTGTGACAGTGTAGCTGGAGACCTGTGACAGTGCTCTGGAGACCAGTGACTGTGGGAGGAGTGGAGACCTGTGACAGTGTAGCTGGAGACCTGTGACAGTGTGCTGGAGACCTGTGACAGTGCTGCTGGAGACCTGTGACAGTGTAGCTGGAGACCTGTGACAGTGCTGCTGGAGACCTGTGACAGTGTAGCTGGAGACCTGTGACAGTGCTGCTGGAGACCTGTGACAGTGCTGCTGGAGACCTGTGACAGTGTGCTGGAGACCTGTGACAGTGTAGCTGGAGACCTGTGACAGTGTAGCTGGAGACCTGTGACAGTGTAGCTGGAGACCTGTGACAGTGTTGCTGGAGACCTGTGACAGTGTAGCTGGAGACCTGTGACAGTGTTGCTGGAGACCTGTGACAGTGTAGCTGGAGACCTGTGACAGTGTAGCTGGAGACCTGTGACAGTGTAGCTGGAGACCTGTGACAGTGTAGCTGGAGACCTGTGACAGTGTAGCTGGAGACCTGTGACAGTGCTGCTGGAGACCTGTGACAGTGTGCTGGAGACCTGTGACAGTGTAGCTGGAGACCTGTGACAGTGTAGCTGGAGACCTGTGACAGTGTAGCTGGAGACCTGTGACAGTGGCTGGAGACCTGTGACAGTGTAGCTGGAGACCTGTGACAGTGTAGCTGGAGACCTGTGACAGTGTAGCTGGAGACCTGTGACAGTGTGCTGGAGACCTGTGACAGTGTGCTGGAGACCTGTGACAGTGTAGCTGGAGACCTGTGACAGTGTAGCTGGAGACCTGTGACAGTGTGCTGGAGACCTGTGACAGTGCTGCTGGAGACCTGTGACAGTGCTGCTGGAGACCTGTGACAGTGCTGCTGGAGACCTGTGACAGTGTAGCTGGAGACCTGTGACAGTGTAGCTGGAGACCTGTGACAGTGCTGCTGGAGACCTGTGACAGTGTGCTGGAGACCTGTGACAGTGTAGCTGGAGACCTGTGACAGTGCTGCTGGAGACCTGTGACAGTGTAGCTGGAGACCTGTGACAGTGCTGCTGGAGACCTGTGACAGTGTAGCTGGAGACCTGTGACAGTGCTGCTGGAGACCTGTGACAGTGTAGCTGGAGACCTGTGACAGTGCTGCTGGAGACCTGTGACAGTGTAGCTGGAGACCTGTGACAGTGCTGCTGGAGACCTGTGACAGTGCTGCTGGAGACCTGTGACAGTGCTGCTGGAGACCTGTGACAGTGTAGCTGGAGACCTGTGACAGTGCTGCTGGAGACCTGTGACAGTGTGCTGGAGACCTGTGACAGTGTAGCTGGAGACCTGTGACAGTGCTGCTGGAGACCTGTGACAGTGCTGCTGGAGACCTGTGACAGTGTAGCTGGAGACCTGTGACAGTGTAGCTGGAGACCTGTGACAGTGTAGCTGGAGACCTGTGACAGTGTGCTGGAGACCTGTGACAGTGTAGCTGGAGACCTGTGACAGTGCTGCTGGAGACCTGTGACAGTGCTGCTGGAGACCTGTGACAGTGCTGCTGGAGACCTGTGACAGTGTAGCTGGAGACCTGTGACAGTGTAGCTGGAGACCTGTGACAGTGTAGCTGGAGACCTGTGACAGTGTGCTGGAGACCTGTGACAGTGCTGCTGGAGACCTGTGACAGTGCTGCTGGAGACCTGTGACAGTGTAGCTGGAGACCTGTGACAGTGTAGCTGGAGACCTGTGACAGTGTAGCTGGAGACCTGTGACAGTGTAGCTGGAGACCTGTGACAGTGTAGCTGGAGACCTGTGACAGTGTAGCTGGAGACCTGTGACAGTGTGCTGGAGACCTGTGACAGTGCTGCTGGAGACCTGTGACAGTGCTGCTGGAGACCTGTGACAGTGTAGCTGGAGACCTGTGACAGTGTAGCTGGAGACCTGTGACAGTGTAGCTGGAGACCTGTGACAGTGTAGCTGGAGACCTGTGACAGTGTAGCTGGAGACCTGTGACAGTGTAGCTGGAGACCTGTGACAGTGTTGCTGGAGACCTGTGACAGTGTAGCTGGAGACCTGTGACAGTGTAGCTGGAGACCTGTGACAGTGTGCTGGAGACCTGTGACAGTGTGCTGGAGACCTGTGACAGTGTAGCTGGAGACCTGTGACAGTGTAGCTGGAGACCTGTGACAGTGTAGCTGGAGACCTGTGACAGTGTAGCTGGAGACCTGTGACAGTGTAGCTGGAGACCTGTGACAGTGTAGCTGGAGACCTGTGACAGTGCTGCTGGAGACCTGTGACAGTGTAGCTGGAGACCTGTGACAGTGTAGCTGGAGACCTGTGACAGTGTTGCTGGAGACCTGTGACAGTGTAGCTGGAGACCTGTGACAGTGTAGCTGGAGACCTGTGACAGTGCTGCTGGAGACCTGTGACAGTGCTGCTGGAGACCTGTGACAGTGTAGCTGGAGACCTGTGACAGTGTAGCTGGAGACCTGTGACAGTGCTGCTGGAGACCTGTGACAGTGCTGCTGGAGACCTGTGACAGTGTAGCTGGAGACCTGTGACAGTGTAGCTGGAGACCTGTGACAGTGTGCTGGAGACCTGTGACAGTGCTGCTGGAGACCTGTGACAGTGTAGCTGGAGACCTGTGACAGTGTAGCTGGAGACCTGTGACAGTGCTGCTGGAGACCTGTGACAGTGTAGCTGGAGACCTGTGACAGTGTGCTGGAGACCTGTGACAGTGCTGCTGGAGACCTGTGACAGTGTAGCTGGAGACCTGTGACAGTGTAGCTGGAGACCTGTGACAGTGCTGCTGGAGACCTGTGACAGTGCTGCTGGAGACCTGTGACAGTGCTGCTGGAGACCTGTGACAGTGTAGCTGGAGACCTGTGACAGTGCTGCTGGAGACCTGTGACAGTGTGCTGGAGACCTGTGACAGTGTAGCTGGAGACCTGTGACAGTGCTGCTGGAGACCTGTGACAGTGTAGCTGGAGACCTGTGACAGTGTAGCTGGAGACCTGTGACAGTGTAGCTGGAGACCTGTGACAGTGTAGCTGGAGACCTGTGACAGTGTAGCTGGAGACCTGTGACAGTGCTGCTGGAGACCTGTGACAGTGCTGCTGGAGACCTGTGACAGTGTAGCTGGAGACCTGTGACAGTGTAGCTGGAGACCTGTGACAGTGTGCTGGAGACCTGTGACAGTGCTGCTGGAGACCTGTGACAGTGTAGCTGGAGACCTGTGACAGTGCTGCTGGAGACCTGTGACAGTGTAGCTGGAGACCTGTGACAGTGTGCTGGAGACCTGTGACAGTGTAGCTGGAGACCTGTGACAGTGTGCTGGAGACCTGTGACAGTGCTGCTGGAGACCTGTGACAGTGCTGCTGGAGACCTGTGACAGTGTAGCTGGAGACCTGTGACAGTGTAGCTGGAGACCTGTGACAGTGTAGCTGGAGACCTGTGACAGTGTAGCTGGAGACCTGTGACAGTGTAGCTGGAGACCTGTGACAGTGTAGCTGGAGACCTGTGACAGTGTAGCTGGAGACCTGTGACAGTGTAGCTGGAGACCTGTGACAGTGTAGCTGGAGACCTGTGACAGTGTAGCTGGAGACCTGTGACAGTGTAGCTGGAGACCTGTGACAGTGTAGCTGGAGACCTGTGACAGTGCTGCTGGAGACCTGTGACAGTGCTGCTGGAGACCTGTGACAGTGTAGCTGGAGACCTGTGACAGTGTAGCTGGAGACCTGTGACAGTGTAGCTGGAGACCTGTGACAGTGTAGCTGGAGACCTGTGACAGTGTAGCTGGAGACCTGTGACAGTGTAGCTGGAGACCTGTGACAGTGTAGCTGGAGACCTGTGACAGTGTGCTGGAGACCTGTGACAGTGTAGCTGGAGACCTGTGACAGTGTTGCTGGAGACCTGTGACAGTGTAGCTGGAGACCTGTGACAGTGTGCTGGAGACCTGTGACAGTGTGCTGGAGACCTGTGACAGTGTGCTGGAGACCTGTGACAGTGCTGCTGGAGACCTGTGACAGTGTAGCTGGAGACCTGTGACAGTGTAGCTGGAGACCTGTGACAGTGCTGCTGGAGACCTGTGACAGTGTAGCTGGAGACCTGTGACAGTGCTGCTGGAGACCTGTGACAGTGCTGCTGGAGACCTGTGACAGTGTAGCTGGAGACCTGTGACAGTGCTGCTGGAGACCTGTGACAGTGTAGCTGGAGACCTGTGACAGTGCTGCTGGAGACCTGTGACAGTGCTGCTGGAGACCTGTGACAGTGCTGCTGGAGACCTGTGACAGTGCTGCTGGAGACCTGTGACAGTGCTGCTGGAGACCTGTGACAGTGCTGCTGGAGACCTGTGACAGTGCTGCTGGAGACCTGTGACAGTGCTGCTGGAGACCTGTGACAGTGTGCTGGAGACCTGTGACAGTGTAGCTGGAGACCTGTGACAGTGTTGCTGGAGACCTGTGACAGTGTAGCTGGAGACCTGTGACAGTGTAGCTGGAGACCTGTGACAGTGTAGCTGGAGACCTGTGACAGTGTAGCTGGAGACCTGTGACAGTGTAGCTGGAGACCTGTGACAGTGCTGCTGGAGACCTGTGACAGTGCTGCTGGAGACCTGTGACAGTGTAGCTGGAGACCTGTGACAGTGTAGCTGGAGACCTGTGACAGTGTAGCTGGAGACCTGTGACAGTGTAGCTGGAGACCTGTGACAGTGTTGCTGGAGACCTGTGACAGTGTAGCTGGAGACCTGTGACAGTGTAGCTGGAGACCTGTGACAGTGTAGCTGGAGACCTGTGACAGTGTAGCTGGAGACCTGTGACAGTGTAGCTGGAGACCTGTGACAGTGTAGCTGGAGACCTGTGACAGTGTAGCTGGAGACCTGTGACAGTGTAGCTGGAGACCTGTGACAGTGTAGCTGGAGACCTGTGACAGTGTAGCTGGAGACCTGTGACAGTGTAGCTGGAGACCTGTGACAGTGTAGCTGGAGACCTGTGACAGTGCTGCTGGAGACCTGTGACAGTGTGCTGGAGACCTGTGACAGTGTAGCTGGAGACCTGTGACAGTGTAGCTGGAGACCTGTGACAGTGTAGCTGGAGACCTGTGACAGTGTGCTGGAGACCTGTGACAGTGTAGCTGGAGACCTGTGACAGTGCTGCTGGAGACCTGTGACAGTGTAGCTGGAGACCTGTGACAGTGTAGCTGGAGACCTGTGACAGTGTGCTGGAGACCTGTGACAGTGTGCTGGAGACCTGTGACAGTGTAGCTGGAGACCTGTGACAGTGTAGCTGGAGACCTGTGACAGTGTGCTGGAGACCTGTGACAGTGCTGCTGGAGACCTGTGACAGTGCTGCTGGAGACCTGTGACAGTGTAGCTGGAGACCTGTGACAGTGTGCTGGAGACCTGTGACAGTGTAGCTGGAGACCTGTGACAGTGCTGCTGGAGACCTGTGACAGTGCTGCTGGAGACCTGTGACAGTGTAGCTGGAGACCTGTGACAGTGTAGCTGGAGACCTGTGACAGTGTAGCTGGAGACCTGTGACAGTGTGCTGGAGACCTGTGACAGTGCTGCTGGAGACCTGTGACAGTGTAGCTGGAGACCTGTGACAGTGCTGCTGGAGACCTGTGACAGTGTAGCTGGAGACCTGTGACAGTGCTGCTGGAGACCTGTGACAGTGCTGCTGGAGACCTGTGACAGTGTAGCTGGAGACCTGTGACAGTGTAGCTGGAGACCTGTGACAGTGTAGCTGGAGACCTGTGACAGTGTAGCTGGAGACCTGTGACAGTGTAGCTGGAGACCTGTGACAGTGCTGCTGGAGACCTGTGACAGTGCTGCTGGAGACCTGTGACAGTGTAGCTGGAGACCTGTGACAGTGTAGCTGGAGACCTGTGACAGTGTAGCTGGAGACCTGTGACAGTGCTGCTGGAGACCTGTGACAGTGTGCTGGAGACCTGTGACAGTGCTGCTGGAGACCTGTGACAGTGTAGCTGGAGACCTGTGACAGTGCTGCTGGAGACCTGTGACAGTGTGCTGGAGACCTGTGACAGTGCTGCTGGAGACCTGTGACAGTGCTGCTGGAGACCTGTGACAGTGCTGCTGGAGACCTGTGACAGTGTAGCTGGAGACCTGTGACAGTGTGCTGGAGACCTGTGACAGTGTGCTGGAGACCTGTGACAGTGTAGCTGGAGACCTGTGACAGTGTTGCTGGAGACCTGTGACAGTGTGCTGGAGACCTGTGACAGTGTGCTGGAGACCTGTGACAGTGTAGCTGGAGACCTGTGACAGTGTAGCTGGAGACCTGTGACAGTGTAGCTGGAGACCTGTGACAGTGTAGCTGGAGACCTGTGACAGTGTAGCTGGAGACCTGTGACAGTGTAGCTGGAGACCTGTGACAGTGTAGCTGGAGACCTGTGACAGTGTAGCTGGAGACCTGTGACAGTGTAGCTGGAGACCTGTGACAGTGTAGCTGGAGACCTGTGACAGTGTAGCTGGAGACCTGTGACAGTGTAGCTGGAGACCTGTGACAGTGTTGCTGGAGACCTGTGACAGTGTAGCTGGAGACCTGTGACAGTGTAGCTGGAGACCTGTGACAGTGTAGCTGGAGACCTGTGACAGTGTTGCTGGAGACCTGTGACAGTGTAGCTGGAGACCTGTGACAGTGTTGCTGGAGACCTGTGACAGTGCTGCTGGAGACCTGTTACAGTGCTGCTGGAGACCTCTGACAGTGCTGCTGGAGACCTCTGACAATGTAGCTGGAGACCTCTGACAGTGTAGCTGGAGACCTGTGACAGTGCTGCTGGAGACCTGTGACAGTGTAGCTGGAGACCTGTGACAGTGCTGCTGGAGACCTCTGACAGTGCTGCTGGAGACCTGTGACAGTGTAGCTGGAGACCTGTGACAGTGCTGCTGGAGACCTGTGACAGTGTAGCTGGAGACCTCTGATAGTGCTGCTGGAGACCTCAGACAGTGCTGCTGGAGACCTGTGACAGTGCTGCTGGAGACCTCTGACAGTGCTGCTGGAGACCTGTGACAGTGCTGCTGGAGACCTGTGACAGTGCTGCTGGAGACCTGTGACAGTGCTGCTGGAGACCTGTGACAGTGCTGCTGGAGACCTGTGACAGTGCTGCTGGAGACCTGTGACAGTGTAGCTGGAGACCTGTGACAGTGTTGCTGGAGACCTGTGACAGTGTAGCTGGAGACCTGTGACAGTGTACCTGGAGACCTGTGACAGTGTAGCTGGAGACCTGTGACAGTGTTGCTGGAGACCTGTGACAGTGTAGCTGGAGACCTGTGACAGTGCTAGCTGGAGACCTGTGACAGTGCTGCTGGAGACCTGTGACAGTGTAGCTGGAGACCTGTGACAGTGTAGCTGGAGACCTGTGACAGTGTAGCTGGAGACCTGTGACAGTGTAGCTGGAGACCTGTGACAGTGTTGCTGGAGACCTGTGACAGTGTAGCTGGAGACCTGTGACAGTGTTGCTGGAGACCTGTGACAGTGTAGCTGGAGACCTGTGACAGTGTAGCTGGAGACCTGTGACAGTGTAGCTGGAGACCTGTGACAGTGTAGCTGGAGACCTGTGACAGTGTAGCTGGAGACCTGTGACAGTGAGCTGGAGACCTGTGACAGTGTAGCTGGAGACCTGTGACAGTGTAGCTGGAGACCTGTGACAGTGTAGCTGGAGACCTGTGACAGTGTAGCTGGAGACCTGTGACAGTGCTGCTGGAGACCTGTGACAGTGTAGCTGGAGACCTGTGACAGTGTAGCTGGAGACCTGTGACAGTGTTGCTGGAGACCTGTGACAGTGTAGCTGGAGACCTGTGACAGTGCTGCTGGAGACCTGTGACAGTGCTGCTGGAGACCTGTGACAGTGCTGCTGGAGACCTGTGACAGTGTAGCTGGAGACCTGTGACAGTGTAGCTGGAGACCTGTGACAGTGCTGCTGGAGACCTGACAGTGCTGCTGGAGACCTGTGACAGTGTAGCTGGAGACCTGTGACAGTGTAGCTGGGGACCTGTGACAGTGCTGCTGGAGACCTCTGACAGTGCTGCTGGAGACCTGTGACAGTGCTGCTGGAGACCTGTGACAGTGTAGCTGGAGACCTGTGACAGTGCTGCTGGAGACCTGTGACAGTGTAGCTGGAGACCTGTGACAGTGCTGCTGGAGACCTCTGACAGTGCTGCTGGAGACCTGTGACAGTGTAGCTGGAGACCTGTGACAGTGTATCTGGAGAACTGTGACAGTGCTGCTGGAGACCTCTGACAGTGCTGCTGGAGACCTGTGACAGTGCTGCTGGAGACCTCTGACAGTGAAGCTGAAGACCTGTGACAGTGCTGCTGGAGACCTGTGACAGTGTAGCTGGAGACCTGTGACAGTGCTGCTGGAGACCTCTGACAGTGCTGCTGGAGACCTCTGACAGTGTAGCTGGAGACCTGTGACAGTGTAGCTGGAGACCTGTGACAGTGTAGCTGGAGACCTGTGACAGTGTAGCTGGAGACCTGTGACAGTGTAGCTGGAGACCTGTGACAGTGCTGCTGGAGACCTCTGACAGTGCTGCTGGAGACCTCTGACAATGTAGCTGGAGACCTCTGACAGTGTAGCTGGAGACCTGTGACAGTGCTGCTGGAGACCTGTGACAGTGCTGCTGGAGACCTGTGACAGTGTGCTGGAGACCTGTGACAGTGCTGCTGGAGACCTGTGACAGTGTAGCTGGAGACCTGTGACAGTGCTGCTGGAGACCTGTGACAGTGCTGCTGGAGACTGTGACAGTGCTGCTGGAGACCTGTGACAGTGCTGCTGGAGACCTGTGACAGTGCTGCTGGAGACCTGTGACAGTGTAGCTGGAGACCTGTGACAGTGTTGCTGGAGACCTGTGACAGTGTAGCTGGAGACCTGTGACAGTGTACTGGAGACCTGTGACAGTGTAGCTGGAGACCTGTGACAGTGTTGCTGGAGACCTGTGACAGTGTAGCTGGAGACCTGTGACAGTGCTTCTGGAGACCTGTGACAGTGCTGCTGGAGACCTGTGACAGTGTAGCTGGAGACCTGTGACAGTGTAGCTGGAGACCTGTGACAGTGTAGCTGGAGACCTGTGACAGTGTAGCTGGAGACCTGTGACAGTGTTGCTGGAGACCTGTGACAGTGTGCTGGAGACCTGTGACAGTGTTGCTGGAGACCTGTGACAGTGTAGCTGGAGACCTGTGACAGTGTAGCTGGAGACCTGTGACAGTGTAGCTGGAGACCTGTGACAGTGTAGCTGGAGACCTGTGACAGTGTAGCTGGAGACCTGTGACAGTGCTGCTGGAGACCTGTGACAGTGCTGCTGGAGACCTGTGACAGTGTAGCTGGAGACCTGTGACAGTGTAGCTGGAGACCTGTGACAGTGTAGCTGGAGACCTGTGACAGTGTAGCTGGAGACCTGTGACAGTGTTGCTGGAGACCTGTGACAGTGTAGCTGGAGACCTGTGACAGTGTTGCTGGAGACCTGTGACAGTGCTGCTGGAGACCTCTGACAGTGTAGCTGGAGACCTGTGACAGTGCTGCTGGAGACCTGTGACAGTGTAGCTGGAGACCTGTGACAGTGCTCTGGAGACCTGTGACAGTGTCTGCTGGAGACCTGTGACAGTGTAGCTGGAGACCTGTGACAGTGTAGCTGGAGACCTGTGACAGTGTAGCTGGAGACCTGTGACAGTGTAGCTGGAGACCTGTGACAGTGTCTCCTGGAGACCTGTCACAGGTCTCTGGACACTGTCACAGGTCTCCAGCTACACTGTCACAGGTCTCCAGCTACACTGTCACAGGTCTCCAGCACACTGTCACAGGTCTAGCACTGTCACAGGTCTCCAGCACACTGTCACAGGTCTCCAGCTACACTGTCACAGGTCTCCAGCTACACTGTCACAGGTCTCCAGCTACACTGTCACAGGTCTCCAGCTACACTGTCACAGGTCTCCAGCAGCACTGTCACAGGTCTCCAGCTACACTGTCACAGGTCTCCAGCTACACTGTCACAGGTCTCCAGCTACACTGTCACAGGTCTCCAGCTACACTGTCACAGGTCTCCAGCAGCACTGTCACAGGTCTCCAGCAGCACTGTCACAGGTCTCCAGCTACACTGTCACAGGTCTCCAGCTACACTGTCACAGGTCTCCAGCTACACTGTCACAGGTCTCCAGCTACACTGTCACAGGTCTCCAGCACACTGTCACAGGTCTCCAGCTACACTGTCACAGGTCTCCAGCACACTGTCACAGGTCTCCAGCACACTGTCACAGGTCTCCAGCACACTGTCACAGGTCTCCAGCAGCACTGTCACAGGTCTCCAGCACACTGTCACAGGTCTCCAGCTACACTGTCACAGGTCTCCAGCACACTGTCACAGGTCTCCAGCAGCACTGTCACAGGTCTCCAGCACACTGTCACAGGTCTCCAGCACACTGTCACAGGTCTCCAGCACACTGTCACAGGTCTCCAGCTACACTGTCACAGGTCTCCAGCTACACTGTCACAGGTCTCCAGCTACACTGTCACAGGTCTCCAGCAGCACTGTCACAGGTCTCCAGCAGCACTGTCACAGGTCTCCAGCTACACTGTCACAGGTCTCCAGCTACACTGTCACAGGTCTCCAGCTACACTGTCACAGGTCTCCAGCTACACTGTCACAGGTCTCCAGCTACACTGTCACAGGTCTCCAGCAACACTGTCACAGGTCTCCAGCTACACTGTCACAGGTCTCCAGCAACACTGTCACAGGTCTCCAGCTACACTGTCACAGGTCTCCAGCTACACTGTCACAGGTCTCCAGCTACACTGTCACAGGTCTCCAGCTACACTGTCACAGGTCTCCAGCAGCACTGTCACAGGTCTCCAGCAGCACTGTCACAGGTCTCCAGCTACACTGTCACAGGTCTCCAGCTACACTGTCACAGGTCTCCAGCTACACTGTCACAGGTCTCCAGCTACACTGTCACAGGTCTCCAGCTACACTGTCACAGGTCTCCAGCACACTGTCACAGGTCTCCAGCTACACTGTCACAGGTCTCCAGCACACTGTCACAGGTCTCCAGCAGCACTGTCACA
Source organism: Procambarus virginalis (assembly GCA_020271785.1). NCBI lineage: Eukaryota > Metazoa > Arthropoda > Malacostraca > Decapoda > Cambaridae > Procambarus > Procambarus virginalis. The sequence goes on along the minus strand of WNGS01005239.1, from coordinate 59,769 downwards.
GGTCTCCAGCACACTGTCACAGGTCTCCAGCTACACTGTCACAGGTCTCCAGCACACTGTCACAGGTCTCCAGCAGCACTGTCACAGGTCTCCAGCTACACTGTCACAGGTCTCCAGCTACACTGTCACAGGTCTCCAGCACACTGTCACAGGTCTCCAGCACACTGTCACAGGTCTCCAGCTACACTGTCACAGGTCTCCAGCTACACTGTCACAGGTCTCCAGCACACTGTCACAGGTCTCCAGCACACTGTCACAGGTCTCCAGCACACTGTCACAGGTCTCCAGCACACTGTCACAGGTCTCCAGCACACTGTCACAGGTCTCCAGCAGCACTGTCACAGGTCTCCAGCTACACTGTCACAGGTCTCCAGCACACACTGTCACAGGTCTCCAGCTACACTGTCACAGGTCTCCAGCACACTGTCACAGGTCTCCAGCTACACTGTCACAGGTCTCCAGCTACACTGTCACAGGTCTCCAGCTACACTGTCACAGGTCTCCAGCTACACTGTCACAGGTCTCCAGCAGCACTGTCACAGGTCTCCAGCAGCACTGTCACAGGTCTCCAGCAGCACTGTCACAGGTCTCCAGCTACACTGTCACAGGTCTCCAGCTACACTGTCACAGGTCTCCAGCAGCACTGTCACAGGTCTCCAGCAGCACTGTCACAGGTCTCCAGCTACACTGTCACAGGTCTCCAGCAGCACTGTCACAGGTCTCCAGCTACACTGTCACAGGTCTCCAGCAGCACTGTCACAGGTCTCCAGCAGCACTGTCACAGGTCTCCAGCAGCACTGTCACAGGTCTCCAGCTACACTGTCACAGGTCTCCAGCTACACTGTCACAGGTCTCCAGCTACACTGTCACAGGTCTCCAGCACACTGTCACAGGTCTCCAGCTACACTGTCACAGGTCTCCAGCTACACTGTCACAGGTCTCCAGCTACACTGTCACAGGTCTCCAGCAGCACTGTCACAGGTCTCCAGCACACTGTCACAGGTCTCCAGCTACACTGTCACAGGTCTCCAGCAGCACTGTCACAGGTCTCCAGCTACACTGTCACAGGTCTCCAGCTACACTGTCACAGGTCTCCAGCAGCACTGTCACAGGTCTCCAGCTACACTGTCACAGGTCTCCAGCTACACTGTCACAGGTCTCCAGCTACACTGTCACAGGTCTCCAGCTACACTGTCACAGGTCTCCAGCTACACTGTCACAGGTCTCCAGCTACACTGTCACAGGTCTCCAGCTACACTGTCACAGGTCTCCAGCTACACTGTCACAGGTCTCCAGCACACTGTCACAGGTCTCCAGCTACACTGTCACAGGTCTCCAGCTACACTGTCACAGGTCTCCAGCTACACTGTCACAGGTCTCCAGCTACACTGTCACAGGTCTCCAGCTACACTGTCACAGGTCTCCAGCTACACTGTCACAGGTCTCCAGCTACACTGTCACAGGTCTCCAGCACACTGTCACAGGTCTCCAGCTACACTGTCACAGGTCTCCAGCTACACTGTCACAGGTCTCCAGCTACACTGTCACAGGTCTCCAGCTACACTGTCACAGGTCTCCAGCAGCACTGTCACAGGTCTCCAGCACACTGTCACAGGTCTCCAGCTACACTGTCACAGGTCTCCAGCTACACTGTCACAGGTCTCCAGCTACACTGTCACAGGTCTCCAGCTACACTGTCACAGGTCTCCAGCTACACTGTCACAGGTCTCCAGCACACTGTCACAGGTCTCCAGCTACACTGTCACAGGTCTCCAGCTACACTGTCACAGGTCTCCAGCTACACTGTCACAGGTCTCCAGCTACACTGTCACAGGTCTCCAGCTACACTGTCACAGGTCTCCAGCTACACTGTCACAGGTCTCCAGCAGCACTGTCACAGGTCTCCAGCAGCACTGTCACAGGTCTCCAGCTACACTGTCACAGGTCTCCAGCACACTGTCACAGGTCTCCAGCTACACTGTCACAGGTCTCCAGCTACACTGTCACAGGTCTCCAGCTACACTGTCACAGGTCTCCAGCAGCACTGTCACAGGTCTCCAGCTACACTGTCACAGGTCTCCAGCAGCACTGTCACAGGTCTCCAGCACACTGTCACAGGTCTCCAGCAGCACTGTCACAGGTCTCCAGCAGCACTGTCACAGGTCTCCAGCTACACTGTCACAGGTCTCCAGCAGCACTGTCACAGGTCTCCAGCAGCACTGTCACAGGTCTCCAGCTACACTGTCACAGGTCTCCAGCACACTGTCACAGGTCTCCAGCTACACTGTCACAGGTCTCCAGCACACTGTCACAGGTCTCCAGCTACACTGTCACAGGTCTCCAGCAACACTGTCACAGGTCTCCAGCACACTGTCACAGGTCTCCAGCAGCACTGTCACAGGTCTCCAGCAGCACTGTCACAGGTCTCCAGCACACTGTCACAGGTCTCCAGCTACACTGTCACAGGTCTCCAGCTACACTGTCACAGGTCTCCAGCAGCACTGTCACAGGTCTCCAGCACACTGTCACAGGTCTCCAGCTACACTGTCACAGGTCTCCAGCTACACTGTCACAGGTCTCCAGCAGCACTGTCACAGGTCTCCAGCAGCACTGTCACAGGTCTCCAGCACACTGTCACAGGTCTCCAGCACACTGTCACAGGTCTCCAGCTACACTGTCACAGGTCTCCAGCTACACTGTCACAGGTCTCCAGCACACTGTCACAGGTCTCCAGCACACTGTCACAGGTCTCCAGCTACACTGTCACAGGTCTCCAGCAGCACTGTCACAGGTCTCCAGCTACACTGTCACAGGTCTCCAGCACACTGTCACAGGTCTCCAGCTACACTGTCACAGGTCTCCAGCACACTGTCACAGGTCTCCAGCTACACTGTCACAGGTCTCCAGCAGCACTGTCACAGGTCTCCAGCAGCACTGTCACAGGTCTCCAGCTACACTGTCACAGGTCTCCAGCACACTGTCACAGGTCTCCAGCAGCACTGTCACAGGTCTCCAGCTACACTGTCACAGGTCTCCAGCTACACTGTCACAGGTCTCCAGCAGCACTGTCACAGGTCTCCAGCAGCACTGTCACAGGTCTCCAGCTACACTGTCACAGGTCTCCAGCTACACTGTCACAGGTCTCCAGCAGCACTGTCACAGGTCTCCAGCACACTGTCACAGGTCTCCAGCAGCACTGTCACAGGTCTCCAGCTACACTGTCACAGGTCTCCAGCTACACTGTCACAGGTCTCCAGCACACTGTCACAGGTCTCCAGCTACACTGTCACAGGTCTCCAGCTACACTGTCACAGGTCTCCAGCTACACTGTCACAGGTCTCCAGCTACACTGTCACAGGTCTCCAGCTACACTGTCACAGGTCTCCAGCACACTGTCACAGGTCTCCAGCACACTGTCACAGGTCTCCAGCTACACTGTCACAGGTCTCCAGCTACACTGTCACAGGTCTCCAGCTACACTGTCACAGGTCTCCAGCTACACTGTCACAGGTCTCCAGCTACACTGTCACAGGTCTCCAGCAACACTGTCACAGGTCTCCAGCTACACTGTCACAGGTCTCCAGCTACACTGTCACAGGTCTCCAGCTACACTGTCACAGGTCTCCAGCTACACTGTCACAGGTCTCCAGCTACACTGTCACAGGTCTCCAGCAGCACTGTCACAGGTCTCCAGCAGCACTGTCACAGGTCTCCAGCTACACTGTCACAGGTCTCCAGCTACACTGTCACAGGTCTCCAGCTACACTGTCACAGGTCTCCAGCTACACTGTCACAGGTCTCCAGCTACACTGTCACAGGTCTCCAGCAACACTGTCACAGGTCTCCAGCTACACTGTCACAGGTCTCCAGCAGCACTGTCACAGGTCTCCAGCAGCACTGTCACAGGTCTCCAGCAGCACTGTCACAGGTCTCCAACAGCACTGTCACAGGTCTCCAGCAGCACTGTCACAGGTCTCCAGCAGCACTGTCACAGGTCTCCAGCAGCACTGTCACAGGTCTCCAGCAGCACTGTCACAGGTCTCCAGCACACTGTCACAGGTCTCCAGCTACACTGTCACAGGTCTCCAGCAGCACTGTCACAGGTCTCCAGCACACTGTCACAGGTCTCCAGCACACTGTCACAGGTCTCCAGTAGCACTGTCACAGGTCTCCAGCAGCACTGTCAGAGGTCTCCAGCTACACTGTCACAGGTCTCCAGCTACACTGTCACAGGTCTCCAGCAGCACTGTCACAGGTCTCCAGCAACACTGTCACAGGTCTCCAGCAGCACTGTCACAGGTCTCCAGCTACACTGTCAGAGGTCTCCAGCAATACACTGGCAGAGTTCTCCAGTAATACACTGGCAGAGGTCTCCAGCAATACACTGCTTCCACACAGGTTTCACTTTTAACAAGTCTTAACAGACGGACAGTACTTCCATCTCATAACTCAACTTAGCCATCCCAGGACAAACGATTCAATCACCAATACTTCGCTAATATCACAGACAAATCACTGTCTACACCGACTTGGCCACTTGTTCCCACTGGAACATGTCATGGGTTCAGGACAGCCCTGGGTGAACTGTCGACCAAGACCTTGGCCCTGGGTGAACTTGGTCCTGTCGACCAAGACACCACCCACAACACTTCTGAGGAGTAAAATGTGATTAGTAAGAAAGAAACTACACAGCGGTCTATAAGATCACAGCCTTCCATCGCGTGAGTTCAACAGATCCTCTTATCTTGAGGTTATCTTGAGGTTATCTTCAGATGATTTAGGGGCTTAGCGTCCCCGCGACCCGGTAATCGACCAGGCCTCCTTTTTGTTACACACCCTCCAGGAAGCAGCCCGTAGCAGCTGTCTAACTCCCAGTTGCCTATTTATTGCTAGGTAACAGGAGCATCAAGGTAAAAGAAACATTTTGCCCATTTGTCTCCGCCTCCACTGGGGATTGAACCCGGAATCTCAACACTACGAATCCGAAGGTGTTGTTGTTGGTGTTGACATCGTCACACTTTCCCTCTTAAGAGGATTTGGGGTTGGGTGCGTTTAACAGCGTCGACATTGTCACACCCACAATCGGATGCCAGATAACCACATTAGCAGAATAACAATAGATGCGTTTGGCAAGAACAAGACAGTTGGCAAGAACAAATTTGCCAACATCTGTGTGTCCTTCAGTAACGTCGACAACGGAGCTTTCAAGGCCTTATATGCAGTGAAGGTGAGGGGGGCACACTTGAATATACTTCCCCAACATGGAACCTTTAACATAAAAAAGATAAGGAGAAATTACGAAAAGTCTAAAAAGAGGCAGCGAGATTTATTTCTGAGCTGAAGGGACTGAGCAATGAGGAAAGACTGCGAGAACTCAACCCTTACCATAATGGGAAAAAATGGGGTTGGTGTATATGATAACAACATGTAGGATTCTAAGGGAAATTCAGAAGGGATGAGCTTGTCGTCAAAAGCGACCCTACAAGTACATGTAGGTAGGTGAGCACACACATTAATGTAGTCCCCCCCCACACCCCCCCACACGCACACACACACACACACACACGCACACACACACACACACACACACACACACCACACACACACACACACACACACACACACACACACACACACACACACACACACACACACACACACACACACACACACACACACACACACACACACACACACACACACACACACACACACACACACACACACACACACACACACACACACACACACACAAGGAATCTTTCAGAACATTATATACCACATATGTCAGACCAATCCTGGAGTATGCGGCTCCAGCATGGAGTCCCTATCTAGTCAAGCATAAGACTAAACTGGAAAAGGTTCAAAGGTTTGCCACCAGACTAGTACCCGAGCTGAGAGGTATGAGCTACGAGGAGCGACTGCAGGAATTAAACCTCACTTCATTGGAAGACAGAAGAGTTAGGGGGGACATGATCACCACATTCAAGATTCTCAGGGGAATCGACAGGGTTGATAAAGACAGGCTGTTTAACACAAGGGGCACACGCACTAGGGGACACAGGTGGAAACTGAGTGCCCAAATGAGCCACAGAGATATTAGAAAGAACTTTTTTAGTGTCAGAGTGGTTGACAAATGGAATGCATTAGGAAGCGATGTGGTGGAGGCTGACTCCATACACAGTTTCAAGTGTAGATATGATAGAGCCCATTAGGCTCAGGAAACTGTACACCTGTTGATTGACGGTTGAGAGGCGGGACCAAAGAGCCAGAGCTCAACCCCCGCAAGCACAACTAGGTGAGTACACACACACACACACACACACACACACACACACACACACACACACACACACACACACACACACACACACACACACACACACACTTACTTGAATTCTACGACCAGGCAACAAAAATAAGGCAAGAAAGAGAAGGGTGGGCAGACTGCATATTTTTGGATTGTCAGAAAGCCTTTGATACAGTGCCACACAAGAGACTAGTGAAAAAGCTGGAGATGCAGGCTGGAGTGAAAGGGAAGGTACTCCGTTGGATACAGGAGTACCTAAGCAATAGGAGACAAAGAGTCAGTGTGAGGGGTGAGGTCTCAGATTGGCGAGACGTTACGAGTGGAGTCCCGCAGGGGTCAGTCCTTGGACCTATACTGTTTCTGATATATGTAAATGATCTCCCAGAGGGTATAGAATCGTTTCTCTCAATGTTTGCCGATGATGCAAAAATTATGAGGAGGATTGAAACTGAGGACGATAGTAGGAGGCTACAAGACGACCTAGACAGACTGAGTGAATGGTCCAACAAATGGCTGTTGAAGTTCAACCCGAGTAAATGCAAAGTAATGAAACTAGGCAGTGGAAACAGGAGGCCAGACACAGGATACAGAATAGGAGATGAAGTACTTAATGAAACGGACAGAGAGAAAGATCTAGGAGTTGATATCACACCAAACCTGTCTCCTGAAGCCCACATAAAAAGGATAACATCTGCGGCATATGCGAGGCTGGCTAACATCAGAACAGCGTTCAGGAACCTGTGTAAGGAATCATTCAGAATTTTGTACACCACATATGTAAGACCAATCCTGGAGTATGCAGCCCCAGCATGGAGCCCGTACCTTGTCAAGCACAAGACGAAGCTGGAAAAAGTCCAAAGGTATGCCACTAGACTAGTCCCAGAACTAAGAGGCATGAGTTACGAGGAAAGGCTGCGGGAAATGCACCTTACGACACTGGAAGACAGAAGAGTAAGGGGAGATATGATCACAACCTACAAAATCCTCAGAGGAATTGACCGGGTAGACAAGGACAAACTATTCAACACTGGGGGACGGGAACAAGGGGACACAGGTGGAAACTGAGAACCCACATGAGCCACAGAGACGTTAGAAGGAACTTTTTTAGTGTCAGAGTGGTTGACAAATGGAATGCATTAGGAAGCGATGTGGTGGAGGCTGACTCCATACACAGTTTCAAGTGTAGATATGATAGAGCCCATTAGGCTCAGGAAACTGTACACCTGTTGATTGACGGTTGAGAGGCGGGACCAAAGAGCCAGAGCTCAACCCCCGCAAGCACAACTAGGTGAGTACAACTAGGTGAGTACACACACACACACACACACACACACACACACACACACACACACACACACACACACACACACACACACACACCACACACATATAAATTACAGTGCAAGAAAGAGTCAGTAGACTATGAAAGAGGTGAGAAGGGAAGGGAACTATCAGGTGGAAAGCGCCAAGTCATTACGACTATATAGCACTGGGAAGGGGTCAGGATAAGGATTTGGGATGGGTCGGGGGAAGGAATGGTGCCCAACCACTTGGACGGTCGGGGATTGAACGCCGACCTGCATGAAGCGGGACCGTCGCTCTACCGTCCAGCCCAAGTGACTGGGTGAAAGAGGTGAGAACAAACTCAAAATAACAAGGAAATTTGAGATGAACTAAATGGAAGTTTCTGTAAATATTGAAAGAAACAGCACAGCCCCTCAGTATACAGCTAGCTGTATATTGAGTATATAATATATATCTAATATATAAGAAATGAATTGCGAAAGGTTTTCCCAGCCAAGGAAGAAGGAAGATGAATGTAGTACCATGATACAAGAAAGGGGGAGATAGTGAAGAAGCACTTAACGAGACCGTCGTCGACCGATGGTCCCCCAAAAAATCATTCCTTGTAAAGTATTAGAAAGAATAATAATGATTAGATTTGTTAAACACCTGGCGATGATTAGCTATGTCAACAATCACCAACACAGTTGGCATAGTTCTGCTTAAACGATTTAGATAAACGTAGACAAATATCTGGTTGGACTTGGTGGGGTACTGACATTGGAAAGAGAGTACCTAACATACGTCAGAAAGTCACAGTGAAGAACGGGAAGAAAGAATTGCACTGAGTAACAAACGGAACCTCTCAGGTATCAGGGATCCCATAATATATATAATCTATTTTAATGACTTTACTAAAGAGTGGATGAATTTTACTTAACGATATTTGCAGACGATTTAAAATTAATTTGAAGAATCGAGACAGATGGTGCAATGGTAACACACACTCCCCTTGCGCCTCTGGAGCGATTTGGTTCGGGTTCGAGTCCTGATTGGGGAGGAATGACTAGACGCCAGTCCTTAACTGATCACCTCTGTTCACCCCAGCAGTAAATGGGCATTTGGTTGTAAACTGATTGGTGCATATCGTGTTCCGGGGGAAATCTTGTGGGTAAGGCTTACCATGAGGTATAGGAAGCAAAAGCTCTCAGCCTGCTAACAGAATTCACAAGTTGTTTGTTCCTGTACCCCACCTGTGTAAGAAAAGAAAAAAAAAGAAAAATAGACTAGGACAAACTTCAGAGTTGGTCCATGAAATAGCTAAACTGGATTTCAACACCAGCAAGTGTAAAGTGATAAAAATGGAAACAGGGGCCAGGAAACTTCAGAACAGAAACTACCTTACTATTACGACTAGAGGAAAACACCTAGAAGTGGATATGACACATAGCATGACTTTAGCAAACCAACATCTCTTTGAAGACACCTGACAATGTACAAACAATAAGGATCTCTTCAAGATCATCATCGTTTCTACACACAACCAAACATTCACGAGATATATTCTGACCAACAAAAGTAAAATAATCGACAAACACAACAATAAAAAAAAATTAGACATAGCAGAAGCATTACGTACTTTACACATACAATTATCAACAACCCAATTACATATATATTAAGGTTGATCCAACCATTCCCAAACCAAGACAGAATTGCCACCTCACATGAGACCTACTTCCTCAGCTGATTTGGAATGGGAAACACCTCACTTCACCTCATCCTTCTTGGTGTATATTATATAAATTCTGCCACTAACTCTCCACTCTCAGTTACAGCCCCGCTCCTGTGCCAGGTAAGTCCACTACGGGCTCACTATAGCCCGTGCTATTGGGAACTTTTTGTTTCCAGTAGCTGAATCTTAAACAACAACAACACTAACTCTGGTTTCCCTTCAAACATACTAAGTATTTGTGCTACATTGTGCTACAGATATGCTACACATCGCACATCTCCTGTGCCAGGTGAGTACGACGGGCTCGACATAGCCCGTGCTGCTTGGAAATTTTTGTTCCCAGTAACTGAATCTAAAACAACAACATACTATTTACTTTTCTTCTGACTCCATAAATGTTGAAGAGAGTTTCAACCTAATGCATCTTTCAGTGTCACGTGTTAGGCTCAAAAGAATTTTAAAGTGATCTTTAGAGAGTAAACTTCTCAGTTTCCTTTCCAGGCTAATAAGAAGATCTTCAATTTGGAATTTCTGTCTGTTTGAGGTTAGAAGCCAAATGCTTGGGGCTAGTCTCGCCAACATTTCCAGTATGGTTGCTGTTATAATAATATATTATTTAACAGAATGTGCACTCGCTAACAACTTAAATATTAGCTGCCACCACTATCACACTATCCGTAGATAATTACATTTGAATATCACTTTTACTGGTATTGAAAAATACCAGTTCACTGATTGGTTAAAGATGTTAATCTACATGGTACCATACTACTTACTCGAGTAAGCAACTATGAGATTTGTCCTAACAATTCAATATGGATGGAAATAGGGGAAATATGGAAATTCCATAGAGGATCGAATACAGAGAACCCTCACTGTTCACTATCATTCAAATGATTCTCTCATATTTTCCTAATTTAGCACTTTTATTAATTACTAATAATTGCTAATTAATGTCTGCGAAAGAGGAAATATAAAATTTTACTGATATCGGTAACAAACCGATGGAGGGATGCTCTAGGAATACTGGGAACTAACAGCCTCTTATTATGACACACACACGAGTGAACTCATACACAAAAGATTAAAGCTAATAATTAAATTTCTTCCCTTTTTTAGCACTGAAATACTATGCTATATAATCCCTACCAAGGCAACTCGAATGATCAATGTTTGTAATGTTAGAACATACGAACAAGTACTCACTCAATATACAGATGTATTAACGTTTCGGTCCGTCCTGGACCATTATTAAGTCAATTGATAATGGTCCAGAAGGGACCGAAAACGTCGTCGTCTCCCCATCTTCTGGTGTGTTGGTTAAGTCTTCATATCTAGCGACTCATCGTCAGTCACCAGATGTAAGTCTCCCTCCCTGTAATGACCCGGTAGCCCCACACGCCCGTCAGGGTTGAGGACGTAGCTCACACTATGAATCCCTCTTCCCTAGCACACGTTTTGTAGGTTATCTCTCCCTCCCCCTCCCTCACCAAGCCACGGGTTGTGATGTCTTCGGGTGCAATCCAGCCAGAGGTACGTGAAAGGCCACCTCACGTCTGTGGTTCAATCTGACCCTCGTCAACAACAGCTTCAATCTTTCATGCAACCTTCAGCCGCCCTTCTTCAGAAAACTAGAGAGTAGTCTACCAACCCCGACTCTCAGGACAGCCTCAGATCTCACCTAAGGTCAATCCTCACTATATACATAACGCTGGAATCTCGCCTTCTTGGGAAAATGATAAGCTCCGGCATCCTATCTGTATGAGCCACTGTATCTCCAGTGGCTCTGCGACCTTTTTGGCCTAAGGGAAAACTCTGCATGGATATGTGAATATCGTGGTCACTTCTCAATTGTTACGCAGTGGGATACTTGTCCGAAAATGATCGAATCAGTATCGTTACTTATAATTTGAGACTCTGTCATCAGCCAAACTTTTAAAACATTAAACATATATCAAAACTAATATTTTATTTGCTTGATAGGAAAACATTTTCCACTGATATCCATAAAACAGCTCATACAAATTCTATCTATTATACTTGGCTGTATGAAGCATATAACCATACATGACAACAAAATGACAGTTATTCCCTAAGCTTCTGACCAAGGAAATCGGTGGTGGCGGTCGACCACTACCCTGAACCCTGGACAGCTTCAGNTGACAGAAACCCCAAAATAGTAAGTGTAGTTAGACATGGTGAATTGAATAGTGAGGGCAGGATGACCTGACACAGCCGGGGCAGAGGACCACACCCACTGCCTCACCACCGGTACCCGCAGTGGCGGCCTAGAAAAGCATTACCGAAGGAGCTACCCACGAATGGCAATCTTTCCTCAGGAAGGAGATCTGCTCAAGGGAATGGAATGGAAATAATTCTCTGTGTCGGGAGCCGGGAAACCAGAGAGTATTCATACACGTTAGGCTTTTTATCGCACTCTCCCCCAACCCCCGGGTCGATCTATTGACCCCGCCGTGGATGCAACCCCCACAACCACCTGACTACCTCCTGAGTACCTACGTGCTGCTAGGTGAACAGAACAGCAAATGGGCCCAACCATTTCTGTTCTGCCCGGGATTCGAACCCAGAATTCTCGATTGTGCGTTGAGAACGAACCTGATTCTACTACCAGGACCTGTACCATGACTTCATAATTAGTGTTATTATCTACTCCTTATCCATCGTTAGGTTAGGTTAAGGTTTGCTTAGAATAGGTTAGGTTATTATTGGTTTCATTATGTTTGGCTACATTAATATTGTGTATTGTCAATGTATTGTCAATGATAATGTGAAATATGGAATTCAAACACTATTTGAGGCTATCCAAGAATTCCATTTCCAAAAAGCTAATTCTTAAAAAAAATAATTTTCAGATACACTTTTCATATTTTAAATTACCTATTTATAAATAAAATAAAATTATAAATTGAGACTCCTGGTTCAACTTTGACAATGAGCGAACGTTTGGACACTTGCTCCACCTAAGGGTCACCAGGTCATGTTCTGTTTCTAGATTTTGGATTTGGATTCTGCCGTTGGTGTTCCTGTTCCACGGTCCAGATTGTTACGATGCCTCGCGCACATATCGCCTGCAGTCACATAATAATTGATAAATTTAGAACGTTTCTGGCTGGTTCTTTGGGCGGGGAGACGGTGTCCGGTGCCAGTTTAGTCGAGAGGTGCCGGAAGTTGGCGGGTCTTGGTGTGCCCTCATAGACGTGGTAGGTGGCTGGCTTCTGCTCTGCCGGTGGACATGGGGTGATTTTTTACATTTTAGTTGGGGGCCGAGGTTTTGGTTTGCTTCCCGGTGTTTTCTATGTGGGGTTTGGTCCGGTGCTTACCTCCTTGAGGGACTACTGGGGCTCCCCAATCATCTGCTTCTCTGTGTGTTTATTGGCTGCAAGGCACATACGTTTTCGCCAACAGACGCTATTCATTTTGTCACTAGGCTTAACTATTAATCCTTCACGGGTACGCTGTGGCGCCTCCGATCCCTCGATCATCGTCGCCCCTAAATCAACACCAATAATAACCAGTAATAACTTGAGAATAACTGTTTAGGACAAAGGTTCATTATCCAGTTTCATGTCGTATATTACTGAAACTGTAAAAAGCTTTCTAGACATCAAAATATGTAGATAGCTATCCAGGTAGTTCGAAAGAGGGACGGATTGGTTTCTCATGGTAATGATTTGGTCTAAGGTCTGGCTATGAGTAGAGTACCACAAGGGTTGGATCTAGGGTCCATCCTCCTTCATATGTCTACCTCATCATATGTCAACGACCTGACAGAGGAAATTGGTTCCTTCATATCAATGTTTGCAGGTGACTCAGTCCAAATGAGAATAGTGAGGTCAGGAAAGGTTGTGATGCATTACAAGTAGATTTGGACACACTCTAGAAGAGGTCTGTAAAACGGTTGCTAGAACTTAATGCAACAGAATTCAGAGTTATAAGGATTGGAACAGGAGTGCAAAGACTTGTACAGCAGAATTTGATTAAGGGAAAGTAAAGTATACAATGAGAAAAAAAAAATACCTAAGAGTAAACGTAACCCAATGTTATGGTCTCACTTAGCCAGCAACTGGGTTCTTTATTTATCAATCTCTGCATGGGGCCTTAGTGCCTCTTCTTAATCGATCCCACCCCAAGTCGTAGGTAAGTTATTAAGAACTGGCCGTAATAATCAATCTAAACGAAATGGAGTTAAAGCAACACTAATCAGAACCATCACCAAGAGTACTTCTTAACTATATATATATACATATGTACATAACATAACACTGCAGGTGTCATTTTAGCACAGGACACTATATAACTTCTGCAATTTTCTTTCCCTGCGAGTCCACTTCTATCTTCTATCGTACATCACTCAAGGTTCCCTCCCTGAGTCTGTCTTCCATGGTCCTCCCGCCGGCAAGTTCAGCATTATCAGTAAATCATGGACCCGTCCTGTACAGTATTGGCAAGGGACCGAAACACCATTTCTACTCTCCAGCAACACATTGGCAGAGGTCTCCAGCTGCACTGTCACAGGTCTCCAGCTACACTGTCACAGGTCTCCAGCTACACTGTCACAGGTCTCCAGCTGCACTGTCACAGGTCTCCAGCTACACTGTCACAGGTCTCCAGCTACACTGTCACAGGTCTCCAGCTACACTGTCACAGGTCTCCAGCACACTGTCACAGGTCTCCAGCTACACTGTCACAGGTCTCCAGCTACACTGTCACAGGTCTCCAGCTACACTGTCACAGGTCTCCAGCTACACTGTCACAGGTCTCCAGCTACACTGTCACAGGTCTCCAGCAGCACTGTCACAGGTCTCCAGCTACACTGTCACAGGTCTCCAGCTACACTGTCACAGGTCTCCAGCTACACTGTCACAGGTCTCCAGCTACACTGTCACAGGTCTCCAGCAACACTGTCACAGGTCTCCAGCAGCACTGTCACAGGTCTCCAGCTACACTGTCACAGGTCTCCAGCTACACTGTCACAGGTCTCCAGCTACACTGTCACAGGTCTCCAGCTACACTGTCACAGGTCTCCAGCAACACTGTCACAGGTCTCCAGCTACACTGTCACAGGTCTCCAGCAGCACTGTCACAGGTCTCCAGCAGCACTGTCACAGGTCTCCAGCAGCACTGTCACAGGTCTCCAGCAGCACTGTCACAGGTCTCCAGCTACACTGTCACAGGTCTCCAGCAGCACTGTCACAGGTCTCCAGCTACACTGTCACAGGTCTCCAGCAGCACTGTCACAGGTCTCCAGCAGCACTGTCACAGGTCTCCAGCTACACTGTCACAGGTCTCCAGCAGCACTGTCACAGGTCTCCAGCTACACTGTCACAGGTCTCCAGCTACACTGTCACAGGTCTCCAGCAGCACTGTCACAGGTCTCCAGCAGCACTGTCACAGGTCTCCAGCTACACTGTCACAGGTCTCCAGCTACACTGTCACAGGTCTCCAGCTACACTGTCACAGGTCTCCAGCTACACTGTCACAGGTCTCCAGCTACACTGTCACAGGTCTCCAGCAGCACTGTCACAGGTCTCCAGCAGCACTGTCACAGGTCTCCAGCTACACTGTCACAGGTCTCCAGCAGCACTGTCACAGGTCTCCAGCACACTGTCACAGGTCTCCAGCAGCACTGTCACAGGTCTCCAGCAGCACTGTCACAGGTCTCCAGCAGCACTGTCACAGGTCTCCAGCTACACTGTCACAGGTCTCCAGCTACACTGTCACAGGTCTCCAGCAGCACTGTCACAGGTCTCCAGCAGCACTGTCACAGGTCTCCAGCTACACTGTCACAGGTCTCCAGCAGCACTGTCACAGGTCTCCAGCTACACTGTCACAGGTCTCCAGCAGCACTGTCACAGGTCTCCAGCAGCACTGTCACAGGTCTCCAGCAGCACTGTCACAGGTCTCCAGCTACACTGTCACAGGTCTCCAGCTACACTGTCACAGGTCTCCAGCAGCACTGTCACAGGTCTCCAGCAGCACTGTCACAGGTCTCCAGCAGCACTGTCACAGGTCTCCAGCTACACTGTCACAGGTCTCCAGCAACACTGTCACAGGTCTCCAGCTACACTGTCACAGGTCTCCAGCTACACTGTCACAGGTCTCCAGCAGCACTGTCACAGGTCTCCAGCTACACTGTCACAGGTCTCCAGCTACACTGTCACAGGTCTCCAGCACACTGTCACAGGTCTCCAGCTACACTGTCACAGGTCTCCAGCACACTGTCACAGGTCTCCAGCTACACTGTCACAGGTCTCCAGCACACTGTCACAGGTCTCCAGCTACACTGTCACAGGTCTCCAGCACACTGTCACAGGTCTCCAGCTACACTGTCACAGGTCTCCAGCTACACTGTCACAGGTCTCCAGCTACACTGTCACAGGTCTCCAGCTACACTGTCACAGGTCTCCAGCTACACTGTCACAGGTCTCCAGCAACACTGTCACAGGTCTCCAGCTACACTGTCACAGGTCTCCAGCAACACTGTCACAGGTCTCCAGCTACACTGTCACAGGTCTCCAGCTACACTGTCACAGGTCTCCAGCTACACTGTCACAGGTCTCCAGCTACACTGTCACAGGTCTCCAGCAGCACTGTCACAGGTCTCCAGCAGCACTGTCACAGGTCTCCAGCTACACTGTCACAGGTCTCCAGCTACACTGTCACAGGTCTCCAGCTACACTGTCACAGGTCTCCAGCTACACTGTCACAGGTCTCCAGCTACACTGTCACAGGTCTCCAGCAACACTGTCACAGGTCTCCAGCTACACTGTCACAGGTCTCCAGCAACACTGTCACAGGTCTCCAGCTACACTGTCACAGGTCTCCAGCTACACTGTCACAGGTCTCCAGCTACACTGTCACAGGTCTCCAGCTACACTGTCACAGGTCTCCAGCAGCACTGTCACAGGTCTCCAGCAGCACTGTCACAGGTCTCCAGCTACACTGTCACAGGTCTCCAGCTACACTGTCACAGGTCTCCAGCTACACTGTCACAGGTCTCCAGCTACACTGTCACAGGTCTCCAGCTACACTGTCACAGGTCTCCAGCAACACTGTCACAGGTCTCCAGCTACACTGTCACAGGTCTCCAGCAGCACTGTCACAGGTCTCCAGCAGCACTGTCACAGGTCTCCAGCAGCACTGTCACAGGTCTCCAGCAGCACTGTCACAGGTCTCCAGCAGCACTGTCACAGGTCTCCAGCAGCACTGTCACAGGTCTCCAGCAGCACTGTCACAGGTCTCCAGCAGCACTGTCACAGGTCTCCAGCAGCACTGTCACAGGTCTCCAGCAGCACTGTCACAGGTCTCCAGCTACACTGTCACAGGTCTCCAGCAGCACTGTCACAGGTCTCCAGCTACACTGTCACAGGTCTCCAGCAGCACTGTCACAGGTCTCCAGCAGCACTGTCACAGGTCTCCAGCTACACTGTCACAGGTCTCCAGCAGCACTGTCACAGGTCTCCAGCTACACTGTCACAGGTCTCCAGCTACACTGTCACAGGTCTCCAGCAGCACTGTCACAGGTCTCCAGCAGCACTGTCACAGGTCTCCAGCTACACTGTCACAGGTCTCCAGCAGCACTGTCACAGGTCTCCAGCTACACTGTCACAGGTCTCCAGCTACACTGTCACAGGTCTCCAGCTACACTGTCACAGGTCTCCAGCTACACTGTCACAGGTCTCCAGCACACTGTCACAGGTCTCCAGCAGCACTGTCACAGGTCTCCAGCAGCACTGTCACAGGTCTCCAGCTACACTGTCACAGGTCTCCAGCAGCACTGTCACAGGTCTCCAGCTACACTGTCACAGGTCTCCAGCAGCACTGTCACAGGTCTCCAGCACACTGTCACAGGTCTCCAGCTACACTGTCACAGGTCTCCAGCAACACTGTCACAGGTCTCCAGCAACACTGTCACAGGTCTCCAGCTACACTGTCACAGGTCTCCAGCTACACTGTCACAGGTCTCCAGCTACACTGTCACAGGTCTCCAGCAGCACTGTCACAGGTCTCCAGCAGCACTGTCACAGGTCTCCAGCTACACTGTCACAGGTCTCCAGCTACACTGTCACAGGTCTCCAGCTACACTGTCACAGGTCTCCAGCTACACTGTCACAGGTCTCCAGCTACACTGTCACAGGTCTCCAGCAACACTGTCACAGGTCTCCAGCTACACTGTCACAGGTCTCCAGCAACACTGTCACAGGTCTCCAGCTACACTGTCACAGGTCTCCAGCTACACTGTCACAGGTCTCCAGCTACACTGTCACAGGTCTCCAGCTACACTGTCACAGGTCTCCAGCAGCACTGTCACAGGTCTCCAGAAGCACTGTCACAGGTCTCCAGCTACACTGTCACAGGTCTCCAGCAACACTGTCACAGGTCTCCAGCTACACTGTCACAGGTCTCCAGCTACACTGTCACAGGTCTCCAGCTACACTGTCACAGGTCTCCAGCAACACTGTCACAGGTCTCCAGCTACACTGTCACAGGTCTCCAGCAGCACTGTCACAGGTCTCCAGCAGCACTGTCACAGGTCTCCAGCTACACTGTCACAGGTCTCCAGCAGCACTGTCACAGGTCTCCAGCAGCACTGTCACAGGTCTCCAGCAGCACTGTCACAGGTCTCCAGCTACACTGTCACAGGTCTCCAGCTACACTGTCACAGGTCTCCAGCAGCACTGTCACAGGTCTCCAGCTACACTGTCACAGGTCTCCAGCAGCACTGTCACAGGTCTCCAGCTACACTGTCACAGGTCTCCAGCACACTGTCACAGGTCTCCAGCAGCACTGTCACAGGTCTCCAGCAGCACTGTCACAGGTCTCCAGCTACACTGTCACAGGTCTCCAGCTACACTGTCACAGGTCTCCAGCAGCACTGTCACAGGTCTCCAGCAGCACTGTCACAGGTCTCCAGCAGCACTGTCACAGGTCTCCAGCTACACTGTCACAGGTCTCCAGCACACTGTCACAGGTCTCCAGCTACACTGTCACAGGTCTCCAGCAACACTGTCACAGGTCTCCAGCTACACTGTCACAGGTCTCCAGCTACACTGTCACAGGTCTCCAGCTACACTGTCACAGGTCTCCAGCTACACTGTCACAGGTCTCCAGCAGCACTGTCACAGGTCTCCAGCAGCACTGTCACAGGTCTCCAGCTACACTGTCACAGGTCTCCAGCTACACTGTCACAGGTCTCCAGCTACACTGTCACAGGTCTCCAGCTACACTGTCACAGGTCTCCAGCACACTGTCACAGGTCTCCAGCTACACTGTCACAGGTCTCCAGCAGCACTGTCACAGGTCTCCAGCAGCACTGTCACAGGTCTCCAGCAGCACTGTCACAGGTCTCCAGCAGCACTGTCACAGGTCTCCAGCAGCACTGTCACAGGTCTCCAGCAGCACTGTCACAGGTCTCCAGCAGCACTGTCACAGGTCTCCAGCAGCACTGTCACAGGTCTCCAGCTACACTGTCACAGGTCTCCAGCTACACTGTCACAGGTCTCCAGCAGCACTGTCACAGGTCTCCAGCTACACTGTCACAGGTCTCCAGCAGCACTGTCACAGGTCTCCAGCTACACTGTCACAGGTCTCCAGCTACACTGTCACAGGTCTCCAGCAGCACTGTCACAGGTCTCCAGCAGCACTGTCACAGGTCTCCAGCTACACTGTCACAGGTCTCCAGCAGCACTGTCACAGGTCTCCAGCTACACTGTCACAGGTCTCCAGCAGCACTGTCACAGGTCTCCAGCTACACTGTCACNAGGTCTCCAGCAGCACTGTCACAGGTCCCAGCTACACTGTCACAGGTCTCCAGCTACACTGTCACAGATCTCCAGCTACACTGTCACAGGTCTCCAGCTACACTGTCACAGGTCTCCAGCTACACTGTCAGAGGTTTCCAGCAGCACTGTCAGAGGTCTCCAGCAGCACTGTCACAGGTCTCCAGCTACACTGTCACAGGTCTCCAGCAGCACTGTCACAGGTCTCCAGCTACACTGTCAGAGGTCTCCAGCAGCACTGTCACAGGTTCCAGCAGCACTGTCAGAGGTCTCCAGCAGCACTGTCACAGGTCTCCAGCTACACTGTCACAGGTCTCCAGCTACACTGTCACAGGTCTCCAGCAGCACTGTCACAGGTCTCCAGCTACACTGTCACAGGTCTCCAGCAGCACTGTCACAGGTCTCCAGCTACACTGTCACAGGTCTCCAGCAGCACTGTCACAGGTCTCCAGCTACACTGTCACAGGTCTCCAGCAGCACTGTCACAGGTCTCCAGCTACACTGTCACAGGTCTCCAGCAGCACTGTCACAGGTCTCCAGCTACACTGTCACAGGTCTCCAGCTACATTGTCAGAGGTCTCCAGCAGCACTGTCACAGGTCTCCAGCTACACTGTCACAGGTCTCCAGCAGCACTGTCACAGGTCTCCAGCTACACTGTCACAGGTCTCCAGCTACACTGTCACAGGTCTCCAGCTACACTGTCACAGGTCTCCAGCTACACTGTCACAGGTCTCCAGCTACACTGTCAGAGGTCTCCAGCAGCACTGTCAGAGGTCTCCAGCAGCACTGTCACAGGTCTCCAGCTACACTGTCACAGGTCTCCAGCAGCACTGTCACAGGTCTCCAGCTACACTGTCAGAGGTCTCCAGCAGCACTGTCACAGGTCTCCAGCAGCACTGTCAGAGGTCTCCAGCAGCACTGTCACAGGTCTCCAGCTACACTGTCACAGGTCTCCAGCTACACTGTCAGAGGTCTCCAGCAGCACTGTCACAGGTCTCCAGCTACACTGTCAAAGGTCTCCAGCAGCACTGTCACAGGTCTCCAGCTACACTGTCACAGGTCTCCAGCAGCACTGTCACAGGTCTCCAGCAGCACTGTCAGAGGTCTCCAGCAGCACTGTCACAGGTCTCCAGCTACACTGTCACAGGTCTCCAGCTACACTGTCACAGGTCTCCAGCAGCACTGTCAGAGGTCTCCAGCAGCACTGTCACAGGTCTCCAGCAGCACTGTCACAGGTCTCCAGCTACACTGTCACAGGTCTCCAGCAACACTGTCACAGGTCTCCAGCTACACTGTCACAGGTCTCCAGCAACAACTGTCACAGGTCTCCAGCTACACTGTCACAGGTCTCCAGCTACACTGTCACAGGTCTCCAGCTACACTGTCACAGGTCTCCAGCTACACTGTCACAGGTCTCCAGCAGCACTGTCACAGGTCTCCAGCAGCACTGTCACAGGTCTCCAGCTACACTGTCACAGGTCTCCAGCTACACTGTCACAGGTCTCCAGCTACACTGTCACAGGTCTCCAGCTACACTGTCACAGGTCTCCAGCAACACTGTCACAGGTCTCCAGCTACACTGTCACAGGTCTCCAGCAGCACTGTCACAGGTCTCAGCAGCACTGTCACAGGTCTCCAGCAGCACACTGTCACAGGTCTCCAGCACACTGTCACAGGTCTCCAGCAGCACTGTCACAGGTCTCCAGCAGCACTGTCACAGGTCTCCAGCAGCACTGTCACAGGTCTCCAGCAGCACTGTCACAGGTCTCCAGTAGCACTGTCACAGGTCTCCAGCTACACTGTCACAGGTCTCCAGCTACACTGTCACAGGTCTCCAGCAGCACTGTCACAGGTCTCCAGCTACACTGTCACAGGTCTCCAGCAGCACTGTCACAGGTCTCCAGCAGCACTGTCAGAGGTCTCCAGCTACACTGTCACAGGTCTCCAGCTACACTGTCACAGGTCTCCAGCAGCACTGTCACAGGTCTCCAGCAACACTGTCACAGGTCTCCAGCAGCACTGTCAGAGGTCTCCAGCAGCACTGTCACAGGTCTCCAGCTACACTGTCACAGGTCTCCACAGCACTGTCACAGGTCTCCAGCTACACTGTCACAGGTCTCCAGCAGCACTGTCAGAGGTCTCCAACAGCACTGTCACAGGTCTCCAGCTACACTGTCACAGGTCTCCAGCAGCACTGTCACAGGTCTCCAGCTACACTGTCACAGGTCTCCAGCTACATTGTCAGAGGTCTCCAGCAGCACTGTCACAGATCTCCAGCTACACTGTCACAGGTCTCCAGCAGCACTGTCACAGGTCTCCAGCTACATTGTCACAGGTCTCCAGCTACACTGTCACAGGTCTCCAGCTACACTGTCACAGGTCTCCAGCTACACTGTCACAGGTCTCCAGCTACACTGTCAGAGGTCTCCAGCAGCACTGTCAGAGGTCTCCAGCAGCACTGTCACAGGTCTCCAGCTACACTGTCACAGGTCTCCAGCAGCACTGTCACAGGTCTCCAGCTACACTGTCAGAGGTCTCCAGCAGCACTGTCACAGGTCTCCAGCAGCACTGTCAGAGGTCTCCAGCAGCACTGTCACAGTTCTCCAGCTACACTGTCACAGGTCTCCAGCTACACTGTTAGAGGTCTCCAGCAGCACTGTCACAGGTCTCCAGCTACACTGTCACAGGTCTCCAGCAGCACTGTCACAGGTCTCCAGCTACACTGTCACAGGTCTCCAGCAGCACTGTCACAGGTCTCCAGCAGCACTGTCAGAGGTCTCCAGCAGCACTGTCACAGGTCTCCAGCTACACTGTCACAGGTCTCCAGCTACACTGTCACAGGTCTCCAGCAGCACTGTCAGAGGTCTCCAGCAGCACTGTCACAGGTCTCCAGCAGCACTGTCACAGATCTCCAGCTACACTGTCACAGGTCTCCAGCAACACTGTCACAGGTCTCTAGCTACACTGTCACAGGTCTCCAGCACACTGTCACAGGTCTCCAGCTACACTGTCACAGGTCTCCAGCTACACTGTCACAGGTCTCCAGCTACACTGTCACAGGTCTCCAGCTACACTGTCACAGGTCTCCAGCAGCACTGTCACAGGTCTCCAGCAGCACTGTCACAGGTCTCCAGCTACACTGTCACAGGTCTCCAGCTACACTGTCACAGGTCTCCAGCTACACTGTCACAGGTCTCCAGCTACACTGTCACAGGTCTCCAGCAACATTGTCACAGGTCTCCAGCTACACTGTCACAGGTCTCCAGCAGCACTGTCACAGGTCTCCAGCAGCACTGTCACAGGTCTCCAGCAGCACTGTCACAGGTCTCCAACAGCACTGTCACAGGTCTCCAGCAGCACTGTCACAGGTCTCCAGCAGCACTGTCACAGGTCTCCAGCAGCACTGTCACAGGTCTCCAGCAGCACTGTCACAGGTCTCCAGTAGCACTGTCACAGGTCTCCAGCTACACTGTCACAGGTCTCCAGCAGCACTGTCACAGGTCTCCAGCTACACTGTCACAGGTCTCCAGCAGCACTGTCACAGGTCTCCAGCTACACTGTCACAGGTCTCCAGCTACACTGTCACAGGTCTCCAGCAGCACTGTCACAGGTCTCCAGCAGCACTGTCACAGGTCTCCAGCTACACTGTCACAGGTCTCCAGCAGCACTGTCACAGGTCTCCAGCTACACTGTCACAGGTCTCCAGCAGCACTGTCACAGGTCTCCAGCTACACTGTCACAGGTCTCCAGCAGCACTGTCACAGGTCTCCAGCTACACTGTCACAGGTCTCCAGCTACACTGTCAGAGGTCTCCAGCAGCACTGTCACAGGTCTCCAGCAGCACTGTCACAGGTCTCCAGCTACACTGTCACAGGTCTCCAGCAGCACTGTCACAGGTCTCCAGCTACACTGTCAGAGGTCTCCAGCAGCACTGTCACAGGTCTCCAGCAGCACTGTCACAGGTCTCCAGCAGCACTGTCACAGGTCTCCAGCTACACTGTCACAGGTCTCCAGCTACAC
This sequence comes from Procambarus virginalis, assembly GCA_020271785.1. Lineage (NCBI taxonomy): Eukaryota > Metazoa > Arthropoda > Malacostraca > Decapoda > Cambaridae > Procambarus > Procambarus virginalis. The sequence continues at coordinate 36,619 of WNGS01005239.1, read as the reverse complement.
TGTCAGAGGTCTCCAGCAGCACTGTCACAGGTCTCCAGCTACACTGTCACAGGTCTCCAGCAGCACTATCACAGGTCTCCAGCTACACTGTCACAGGTCTCCAGCAGCACTGTCACAGGTCTCCAGCAGCACTGTCAGAGGTCTCCAGCAGCACTGTCACAGGTCTCCAGCTACACTGTCACAGGTCTCCAGCTACACTGTCACAGCTCTCCAGCAGCACTGTCAGAGGTCTCCAGCAGCACTGTCACAGGTCTCCAGCAGCACTGTCACAGGTCTCCAGCTACACTGTCACAGGTCTCCAGCAACACTGTCACAGGTCTCTAGCTACACTGTCACAGGTCTCCAGCAACACTGTCACAGGTCTCCAGCTACACTGTCACAGGTCTCCAGCTACACTGTCACAGGTCTCCAGCTACACTGTCACAGGTCTCCAGCTACACTGTCACAGGTCTCCAGCAGCACTGTCACAGGTCTCCAGCAGCACTGTCACAGGTCTCCAGCTACACTGTCACAGGTCTCCAGCTACACTGTCACAGGTCTCCAGCTACACTGTCACAGGTCTCCAGCTACACTGTCACAGGTCTCCAGCAACACTGTCACAGGTCTCCAGCTACACTGTCACAGGTCTCCAGCAGCACTGTCACAGGTCTCCAGCAGCACTGTCAGAGGTCTCTAGCAGCACTGTCACAGGTCTCCAACAGCACTGTCACAGGTCTCCAGCAGCACTGTCACAGGTCTCCAGCAGCACTGTCACAGGTCTCCAGCAGCACTGTCACAGGTCTCCAGCAGCACTCTCACAGGTCTCCAGTAGCACTGTCACAGGTCTCCAGCTACACTGTCACAGGTCTCCAGCAGCACTGTCACAGGTCTCCAGCAGCACTGTCACAGGTCTCCAGCTACACTGTCACAGGTCTCGAGCAGCACTGTCACAGGTCTCCAGCAGCACTGTCAGAGGTCTCTAGCTACACTGTCACAGGTCTCCAGCTACACTGTCACAGGTCTCCAGCAGCACTGTCACAGGTCTCCAGCAACACTGTCACAGGTCTCCAGCAGCACTGTCAGAGGTCTCCAGCAGCACTGTCACAGGTCTCCAGCTACACTGTCACAGGTCTCCAGCAGCACTGTCACAGGTCTCCAGCTACACTGTCACAGGTCTCCAGCAGCACTGTCAGAGGTCTAAAGCAGCACTGTCACAGGTCTCCAGCTACACTGTCACAGGTCTCCAGCAGCACTGTCACAGGTCTCCAGCTACACTGTCAGAGGTCTCCAGCTACATTGTCAGAGGTCTCCAGCTACACTGTCACAGGTCTCCAGCTACACTGTCACAGGTCTCCAGCTACACTGTCACAGGTCTCCAGCTACACTGTCACAGGTCTCCAGCTACACTGTCACAGGTCTCCAGCAGCACTGTCACAGCTCTCCAGCTACACTGTCACAGGTCTCCAGCTACACTGTCACAGGTCTCCAGCTACACTGTCACAGGTCTCCAGCTACACTGTCACAGGTCTCCAGCTACACTGTCACAGGTCTCCAGCAGCACTGTCACAGGTCTCCAGCAGCACTGTCACAGGTCTCCAGCTACACTGTCACAGGTCTCCAGCTACACTGTCACAGGTCTCCAGCTACACTGTCACAGGTCTCCAGCTACACTGTCACAGGTCTCCAGCTACACTGTCACAGGTCTCCAGCAACACTGTCACAGGTCTCCAGCTACACTGTCACAGGTCTCCAGCAGCACTGTCACAGGTCTCCAGCAGCACTGACAGAGGTCTTTAGCAGCACTGTCACAGGTCTCCAACAGCACTGTCACAGGTCTCCAACAGCACTGTCACAGGTCTCCAGCAGCACTGTCACAGGTCTCCAGCAGCACTGTCACAGGTCTCCAGCAGCACTGTCACAGGTCTCCAGCAGCACTGTCACAGGTCTCCAGCTACACTGTCACAGGTCTCCAGCAGCACTGTCACAGGTCTCCAGCAGCACTGTCACAGGTCTCCAGCTACACTGTCACAGGTCTCCAGTAGCACTGTCACAGGTCTCCAGCAGCACTGTCAGAGGTCTACAGCTACACTGTCACAGGTCTCCAGCTACACTGTCACAGGTCTCCAGCAGCACTGTCACAGGTCTCCAGCAACACTGTCACAGGTCTCCAGCAGCACTGTCACAGGTCTCCAGCTACACTGTCAGAGGTCTCCAGCAATACACTGGCAGAGTTCTCCAGTAATACACTGGCAGAGGTCTCCAGCAATACACTGCTTCCACACAGGTTTCACTTTTAACAAGTCTTAACAGACGGACAATACTTCCATCTCATAACTCAACTTAGCCATCCCAGGACAAACGATTCAATCACCAATACTTCGCTAATATCACAGACAAATCACTGTCTACACCGACTTGGCCACTTGTTCCCACTGGAACACGTCATGGGTTCAGGACAGCCCTGGATGAACTGTCGACCAAGACCTTGGCCCTGGGTGAACTTGGTCCTGTCGACCAAGACACCACCCACAACACTTCTGAGGAGTAAAATGTGATTAGTAAGAAAGAAACTACACAGCGGTCTATAAGATCACAGCCTTCCATCGCGTGAGTTCAACAGATCCTCTTATCTTGAGGTTATCTTGAGGTTATCTTCAGATGATTTAGGGGCTTAGCGTCCCCGCGACCCGGTAATCGATCAGGCCTCCTTTTAGTTACACACCCTCCAGGAAGCAGCCCGTAGCAGCTGTCTAACTCCCAGTTGCCTATTACTTGCTAGGTAACAGGAGCATCAAGGTAAAAGAAACATTTTGCCCATTTGTCTCCGCCTCCACTGGGGATTGAACCCGGAATCTCAACACTACGAATCCGAAGGTGTTGTTGTTGGTGTTGACATCGTCACACTTTCCCTCTTAAGAGGATTGGGGTTGGGTGCGTTTAACAGCGTCGACATTGTCACACCCACAATCGGATGCCAGATAACCACATTAGCAGAATAACAATAGATGCGTTTGGCAAGAACAAGACAGTTGGCAAGAACAAATTTGCCAACATCTGTGTGTCCTTCAGTAACGTCGACAACGGAGCTTTCAAGGCCTTATATGCAGTGAAGGTGAGGGGGGCACACTTGAATATACTTCCCCAACATGGAACCTTTAACATAAAAAAGATAAGGAGAAATTACGAAAAGTCTAAAAAGAGGCAGCGAGATTTATTTCTGAGCTGAAGGGACTGAGCAATGAGGAAAGACTGCGAGAACTCAACCCTTACCATAATGGGAAAAAATGGGGTTGGTGTATATGATAACAACATGTAGGATTCTAAGGGAAATTCAGAAGGGATGAGCTTGTCGTCAAAAGCGACCCTACAAGTACATGTAGGTAGGTGAGCACACACATTAATGTAGTCCCCCCCCACACCCCCCCACACGCACACACACACACACACACACCACACACACACACACACACACACACACACACACACACACACACACACACACACACACACACACACACACACACACACACACACACACACACACACACACACACACACACAACACACACACACACACACACACACACACACACACACACACACACACACACACACACACACACACACACACACACACACACACACAAGGAATCTTTCAGAACATTATATACCACATATGTCAGACCAATCCTGGAGTATGCGGCTCCAGCATGGAGTCCCTATCTAGTCAAGCATAAGACTAAACTGGAAAAGGTTCAAAGGTTTGCCACCAGACTAGTACCCGAGCTGAGAGGTATGAGCTACGAGGAGCGACTGCAGGAATTAAACCTCACTTCATTGGAAGACAGAAGAGTTAGGGGGGACATGATCACCACATCCAAGATTCTCAGGGGAATCGACAGGGTTGATAAAGACAGGCTGTTTAACACAAGGGGCACACGCACTAGGGGACACAGGTGGAACTGAGTGCCCAAATGAGCCACAGAGATATTAGAAAGAACTTTTTTAGTGTCAGAGTGGTTGACAAATGGAATGCATTAGGAAGCGATGTGGTGGAGGCTGACTCCATACACAGTTTCAAGTGTAGATATGATAGAGCCCATTAGGCTCAGGAAACTGTACACCTGTTGATTGACGGTTGAGAGGCGGGACCAAAGAGCCAGAGCTCAACCCCCGCAAGCACAACTAGGTGAGTACACTAGGTGAGTACACATATACTGAAAGTGACAAGGAAATCTGTGAGGCACTGAATGCCAGTTTCCATGGAGTGTTCACTACCGAGCCCGAGCAGCTCCCATTGTTGGAAGGGGTTACCCTAGATGAAAGACTATCAGATATAGAGGTGACAGTAGAGGAGGTAATGAAACAGTTGACAACTCTAGATGCATCTAAAGCAGTAGGACCAGACAAAGTATCACCGTGGATACTAAAAGAAGCAGCGCAGGCCCTCAGCGTGCCTCTGGCAATGATCTTTAATGAGTCACTTATGTCGGGAGAATTGCCCAGTTGCTGGAAGAAGGCAAATGTCGTGCCGATCTTCAAGAAAGCGATAGGGAGGAGGCACTTAACTATAGACCTGTATCACTGACAAGCATCCCCTGTAAAATACTGGAAAGAATAATTAGGCTACGACTGGTTGCACACCTGGAGAACATTAGGTTTGTGAACAAGCATCAACATGGGTTCTGGACAGGGAAATCGTGCCTAACAAACCTTCTGGAATTCTATGATAAATAACGAGGATAAGACAGGACAGAGATGGTTGGGCAGACTGCATATTTCTGGACTGCCAAAAAGCCTTTGATACAGTACCGCACATGAGACTGCTATTCAAACTCGAGAGGCAGGCGGGGTAGGGGGAAAGGTCCTAGCATGGATAAGGAACTACCTAACAGGAAGGAGCCAAAGAGTTACGGTAAGGGGCGAGAAGTCGGACTGGCGAACAGTAACAAGTGGAGTACCACAAGGATCGGTGCTGGGACCAATTCTATTTCTTGTATATGTTAACGACATGTTTACGGGTGTAGAGTCCTACATGTCGATGTTTGCGGATGACGCAAAGTTGATGAGAAGAGTTGTGACAGATGAGGATTGCAGGATCCTCCAAGAGGACCTGAACAGGTTGCAGAGATGGTCAGAGAAATGGCTACTGGAATTCAACACGAGCAAATGTAAAGTTATGGAAATGGGACTAGGAGATAGGAGACCAAGGGACAGTACACAATGAAGGGAACAGCCTACCTGTGACGACGCGCGAAAGAGACCTGGGTGTGGACGTAACACCTAATCTATCTCCTGAGGCACATATAAATAGGATAACGACAGCAGCGTACTCTACACTGGCAAAAGTTAGAACATCATTCAGAAACCTAAGTAAGGAGGCATTTAGGGCTCTTTACACTGCCTACGTGAGGCCAGTCTTAGAGTATGCCGCCTCATCATGGAGTCCCCATCTAAGAAGCACATAATGAAACTGGAAAAGGTTCAGAGGTTTGCAACGAGACTCGTCCCAGAGCTACGAGGGATGGGGTATGAGGAGCGCCTGGGGAACTATGCCTTACGACACTAGAAAGAAGAAGGGAGAGGGGGGACATGATAGGAACGTATAAAATACTCAGAGGGATTGACAGAGTGGACATAGACGAAATGTTCACACGGAATAGTAACAGAACGAGGGGACATGGATGGAAGTTGAAACTCAGATGAGTCACAGAGATGTTAGGAAGTTTTCTTTTAGCGTGAGAGTAGTGGGAAAATGGAATGCACTTAAGGAACAGGTTGTGGAAGCCAATACTATTCATAATTTTAAAACCAGGTATGATAGGAAATGGGATAGGAGTCATTGCTGTAAACAACTGATGCTCGAAAGGCGGGATCCAAGAGTCAATGCTCGATCCTGCAGACACATATAGGTGAGTACATATAGGTGAGTACACACACACACACACCCACACACACACACACAACACACACACACACACACACCACACCACCACACACACACACACACACACACACACACACAACACACACACCACACACACACACACACACCACACCCACACACACACACACACACACACACACACACACACACACACACACACACCCCAACACACACACCACACACACACACACACACACACCACACACACACACACACACACACCACCCACACACCACACACCACACACACCCACACNTAACTGTAGCCTCTGTTTAACGCAACAGTAAATGTGTACTTGGATGAAAAAAACGATTCTTCGCGGCAGGGATCGTATTCCAGGGACTTGCCCGAAACGCTTCGCGTACTAGTGGCTGTACAAGAGTGTAACATCTCTTGTATATATCTAAAAAAAAAAAAATGTGGCCTCTACTCAGAAAGCAGCTAGATGTACTAGCCAGCTGATAGAGAGAAAAAGAGCAGTAGTAGTAGCAGGCATAGGGAGCAAACAGGGACAAGCCCAGCAGAGGAGAGAGACAAGGACAAAAACACAGTTACTGAGATCGTTAAAGAGGTAAGGATGAAGAAGGCTGACCAGAATATCGAAAAGGTTTTCAGGCTTGGAAAGTACAACAAGGACAGAGACTGATTGATAAAGGTGGTATTCATGAGCGAGAACACAAAAGAGGAACTGTAGCAAAGAAGAGTGGACTAGCAACTTTACCGAAGTTCAGAAAAGTATTCATGCAGAGAGATATGACAATGGAAGAGAGAATGAGGGGCAGCAGATATGAGTAAGGAGCGCAGGGAGGAAGAAAGGAGTCAGGGAACCCACAACCCCAAACCCTACAATCCCAGAGTGAAGTGGGGAACCCTTCACAGAAGTTCAACAGCCACAGGGATATTAGCACCACCCCCCACCTTCCGCCCAATTGACATCCTACATGCCCAAACCCCCGCTAGCCCCCATTAAGTGCACACCTAGGGCATCCTCCCTCACTCACCCCTTCCCCAAGATCTCTCTTCTTCCTCAACCCCCCAAGCCCTCCCTTCTCCCCCAATACCCTCCTGTCTCCCCCACCCCAAGCTCTCCATTCTCCCCCACCACCCCTAAGCCATCCATTCTCCCCCACCCCTTAATCCTCCATTCTCCCCCACCCCTCTAAGCCTGCCTTTCTCCCTCACTTCCTAAGTCCTCCCTCTTCCTCACCTCCCTCAGCTCTCCCTTCCCTCTGCCCCCTCAAGCCCTCCACCCCATACACCCCCAAGCTCCCTGTCTCACCCCCCTCCCCTCTCACTCTCTTCTCTCACCCCCTCAAGCACTCTCCCCCACCACCCTCCCCGTACCAGACCCGCCCTGATCCCGCACACCCCAGATCCCCCAAGTCCCCCTCTTAGGCCCTCCCATCCTGAACCTCCTGTTCCCATGCTTCAGGGTAGTCAACAGAAACTGAGGAAGGACAGAAGAGAATCAATTACAGGGGTGATGTACTCGAACACAGATGGGGTTAGAAGCAAGGCAAGTAAACTAAGGGAATGAGCACAAGAAGTGAACCCAGATATATTCACACTCACAGAAACAAAACTCTCAGGAATCATATCAAAGGCAGTGTTCCCAAGGACTACACAGTTATAAGGAAAGAGAGGGAAGGTTGGGGGAGGAGGTGGAGTGGCCCTACTAATGAGAAAGGATTGGAGTTTTATGGAGTTGGTCATCCCGGGCTGCGGAGGATTCAGAGACTACATAACAGGCACCATGTCAATGGAAGGACCACGAATAGTAGTAGCAGTGATATATAACCCTCCACTCAATGAGTATGACAACAACAACATGGCAGTTAACACTATAATTGGGATGGCAGCCTCTGCTGCTTGTAGAAATAGATCCCATCTGCTCATCATGAGGGGACTTCAATCATGGAAGGATAGACTGGGAAAACAAGGAACCGCATGGAGGTGGGGATACATGGAGAGCTATACTATTGGAGGTGGTGACAAGAAACTTCTTAAGCCAACATGTCAGGGAACCCACAAGGATGAGAGGAAACAATGAACCTGTGAGACTTGACCTAGTCTTCACTCTGAATGACTCCGACCTAAGGGATATCGGTTTCGAGTCCCCTGTAGGAATAAACAGTCACAGTGTACTGACGTTTGAGTATCTGGTTGAAGAAGGGTTAAGGAACTCGAGGGAGGAACTGAAAACAAAAGGCTGGCATTCCGACAGGGAAACTATGAGGAGATAAGGAAATTCCTAACATATGTCACATGGGAAACAGAGCTCAGAGGAAAGACGGCCCAAGACATGATGGACTACATCACACTGAAGTGTAAGGAGGCAGCAGACAAGTTTGCCCCAATCCAAAAGGAAAACAACGAAATGCAGTTGAGAAACCCATGGTTTAACCAGCGATGTAGACTAGCTAAGCAGCAAAGTAAAAGGGCGTGGAGAAACTATAGGAATAACAGGACACTCACGAGCACAGAAAGATACCAAAGTGCCAGGAATGAATATGTCACGTTGAGAAAAGATGCAGAAGGGCAATACGAAAATGACATCGAAAGCAAAGCAAAGACTCAACCTAAATTGCTGCACAGCCACATCAGGAGAAAAACAACAGTAAAGGAACAGGTAATGAAATTGAGGATAGGGGCAGACAAATTCACTACAAACGACAAGAAAGTGTGCGAGGAACGGAATAAGAAATTCCAGAAGGTCTTCGCATTAGAGCAAGGTGACGTTCCAGAGATAAGAGAGGAAATAGTTAACCTGGAACCACTAGAAAAGTTTGAGATTACCGGTGGGGATGTAAGGAAGCTCTTGCTAGAGTTGGATGTGACAAATTCAATAGGCCCAGATGGATTCTCCCTATGGATACTACAGGAAGGAGCAGAAGAACTGTGCCTCCCACTCTCCATAGTGTATGACAAATCACTGGTAACAGGGGTATTGTGAAAAATTTGGAAGACTTCTAATGTAGTCCCGATATACAAGATGGACAGGAAGCACTGAACTTCAGTGACCCTAACTTGAATATCATGCAAGCTGATGGAGAAGATTGTGTGTAAAAAAGCTTGTGGAACATCTGGAGCGAAAGAACTTTGTAACACAGAATCAACATGAGTTCAGGGATAGCAAGTCCTGCCTCACAGGTTTAATTGAATTCCATGACCAGGCAACAAAAAACAGGCATGAAAGAGAGGGGTGGGCAGACTGCATAATTTTGGATTGCCAGACACAGTACCACACATGAAGCTAGTGAAAAGCAGGCAGGAGTGAAGGGAAGGTAATCCGTTGGAAGCAACAGAAGACAGCAAGTCACTATGAGGGGTGAGGCCTCAGATTGACAAGACGTTACCAGGGGAGTTCTGCAGGGTTCATTCCTTGGACCTATACTGTTTCTGATATAAGTAAATGATCTCCCAGAGGGTATAGAATCGTTCCTCCCATTGTTTGCGGATGATGCAAAAATTATGAATAGGATTAAAACAGAGGATGATAGTAGGAGGCTACAAGATGACCTAGACAGATTGAATAAATGGTCCAACAAATAGCTACTAAAGTTCAACCTGAGTAAATGCAAGGTCATGAAACTAGGCGGAGGAAACAGGAGGCCAGACACAGGATACCGATGGGAAATGAAGTACTTCATGAAACGGACAAAGAGAAAGATCTAGGAGTTGATATCACACCAAACTGAAGCCCACATAAAAAGAATTACATCTGCGGCATACGCGAGGGTGGCTAACATTAGAACAGCCTTCAGGAACCTGTGTAAGGAATCATTCAGAACTTTGTATACAGCATATGTT
>WNGS01005239.1:0-12865 GCA_020271785.1 Procambarus virginalis | reverse complement strand
TCTTGTGCCCTTTCAGCCAGTTCACTTACTTATTGGTAATCCCATCAATGTTGAGAACATTACCTTGAAGGTTACTTTCTTATATCCATTGTCACCCTCACTCCCCACAAGTGTGGAAGTTGTTCCATGGTCATTGTTACTGGGTAGGATCATCCTCCTGTGAGGTAATTCCGGGGTTCAGGGGGAGGTGGAGTGGGGGATGGAGGGAGGTGGAGTGGGGATGGAGGGAGGTGGAGTGGGGGATGGAGGGAGGTGGAGTGGGGGATGGAGGGAGGTGGAGAGGGGGGATGGAGGGAGGTGGAGTGGGGGATGGAGGGGAGGTGGAGTGGGGATGGAGGAGGTGGAGTGGGGATGGAGGACTTAGGACTGCCTGGGCCTGCCTGGGGCAGGAAGATCAGGCGCTGGGAAAGCAGGGGATACTCAGGGTATACTAGGGAGTGTGTGTGTGTGGGGGGGGGGAAGAAGTTAGTAGTTAGTAACAATGATTGACAGTTGAGAGGAGCAACCAGGAAATCACAGCCCCCAACACAGCAGTCCCAGAGACAAGAGGGGAACCCAAAACCAGCATCCCAGCAACACCAGAGGGGGGGGGCAACACCACCACCCCCTCTGCATAGAAACCCTTCCTTCTCCTCACCCTACCTGCCCCCACCCAACCCTCCCTCCCCCCCACCCCATTCTGACCCCGACAACCCATCCCCATTCCCATCATGTCCCCCCTCCCACCTTTCCCCCCCAGTCCCCCTTCCCCCTTCATCCCATACCCTCCCTATTCCTCCTCCCCCCTCACCCCGTATCCTCCATGTCCCCCCTATCTCCTTAACCCACACCCTACCCGTTCCCCCTTCCCTTAAACCCCCACCCCCCCCCCCACCCCAAAACCCTCTGCGACCCTGCAAACCACCTCACAGATCCTCTCACCCACGGAACAGCTTCCCACACCAGTAGAATACTCGCCAAGAAAGGGATATGTAAATGAACAGAAGAAAGTGAGCTTCAAGGCGATGTACACTAACATAGATGGGATTACAAATAAAACTAGTGAACTTGGAGAGTGGGCACTAGAAGAAAACCCAGACATAATAGCACTCACAGAAACAAAGCTAACGAAAATCATAACAAATGCAGTGTTTCCACAGGGCTACTATGTAGTGAGGAAAGAGAGAGAAGGGAGAGGAGGAGGTGGTGTGGCTTTGCTACTAAGAGAAGGTTGGAGTTTCGAAGAGATGGTAATTCAGAACTGTGAAGGTTTCAGGGACTACATATCAGGCACCATTGCAACTGGAGGACAGAAAATTATAATAGTAGTCATATATAACCCCCCACCGAATGACAGAAGACCCAGACAGGAATATGATAGAAACAACATGGCCACCATCAATATAATAGAGAGAGCAGCTTCTGTGGCTAGCAGGAACGGATCCAGACTTCTAATCATGGGAGACTTCAACCATGGGAAGATAGATTGGGGGAACAGAGACCCACACGGAGGCCCAGACACATGGAGAGCTAAGCTGCTGGATGTGGCAACAAGAAACTTTCTAAGTCAACACGTCAAGGGACCGACAAGAATGAGAGGAGGGGATGAACCAGCCTTGCTTGATTTGATATTTACCCTAAATGAGTCGGATATAAGGGAAGTTAAGTTGGAAGCCCCCTTGGGAATGAGTGATCATAGTGTATTGAGCTTTGAGTACCTGGTTGAGCTAGGAATTATCACCCCCAAAAAAGAACTGGGAACCAAAGGGCTGGCGTACAGAAAGGGAAACTATGAGGAGATGAATAAATTCCTATGGGATATACATTGGGACACAGAACTCGGAACCAAGTCCGTACAAGACATGATGGACTATGTCACCCAAAAATGTCAGGAGGCTGTAAGCAGGTTTGTCCCAGCCCAACAGGAAAAAACAGAGAAGCAAAGGAAGAATCCGTGGTTTAATAGGGAATGTATGAAAGCAAAGGAGCTGAACAAAAGGGCATGGAGGAACTTCCGTAATAACAGAACACCAGAAAGTAGAGAGAGATACCAGAGAACCAGGAACGAGTATGTCAGTGTGAGAAGAGCAGCTGAGAAAAGGTATGAAAATGATATAGCTAACAAAGCCAAGACTGAACCAAAGCTACTACACAGTCACATCAGGAGGAAGACAACAGTGAAGGAACAGGTGATTAAACTTAGGGTGGGCGAGGACAGGTACACAGAGAATGACAAAGAGGTGTGTGAAGAACTCAACAAAAGGTTCCAGGAGGTCTTTACAATAGAACAGGGAGATATCACGGCGCTGGGAGAGGTGGCAGCAAACCAGGTGACCTTGGATAGGTTCGAAATTACAAGAGATGAGGTCAAAAAGCACCTATTGGAGCTGGATGTGAGAAAAGCTGTTGGGCCGGATGGAATCTCGCCATGGGTATTGAAAGAGTGTGCAGGAGCACTTTGCTTACCACTCTCCATAGTGTATAGTAAGTCACTGGAAACGGGGGACCTACCAGAAATATGGAAGACTGCTAATGTAGTACCAATATACAAAAAGGGTGACAGACAAGAGGCACTGAACTACAGGCCAGTGTCCTTAACTTGTATACCATGCAAGGTGATGGAGAAGATTGTGAGAAAAAACCTAGTAACACATCTGGAGAGAAGAGACTTCGTGACAACCCATCAACATGGGTTCAGGGAGGGTAAATCTTGCCTTACAGGCTTGATAGAATTCTACGATCAGGTGACAAGAATTAAGCAAGAAAGAGAAGGGTGGGCGGACTGCATTTTTTTGGACTGTCGGAAAGCCTTTGACACAGTACCCCATAAAAGGTTGATGCATAAGCTGGAGAAACAGGCAGGAGTAACAGGTAGGGCGCTCCAGTGGATAAGGGAGTACCTAAGCAATAGGAAGCAGAGAGTTACAGTGAGGGGTGAGACCTCAGACTGGCGTGAAGTCACCAGTGGAGTCCCACAGGGCTCTGTACTTGGACCTATCCTGTTTCTGATATACGTAAATGATCTCCCAGAGGGTATAGACTCATTCCTCTCAATGTTTGCTGACGACGCCAAAATTATGAGAAGGATTAAGACAGAGGAGGACAGCTTGAGACTTCAAGAAGACCTGGACAAGCTGCAGGAATGGTCGAACAAATGGCTGTTAGAGTTTAACCCAAGCAAATGTAATGTAATGAAGATAGGGGTAGGAAGCAGGAGACCAGATACAAGGTATCATTTGGGAGATGAAATACTTCAAGAGTCAGAGAGAGAGAAAGACCTGGGGGTTGATATCACGCCAGACCTGTCCCCTGAAGCTCATATCAAGAGGATAACATCAGCAGCATATGCCAGGTTGGCTAACATAAGAACGGCCTTTAGAAACTTGTGTAAGGAATCTTTCAGAACATTATATACCACATATGTCAGACCAATCCTGGAGTATGCAGCTCCAGCATGGAGTCCCTATCTAGTCAAGCATAAGACTAAACTGGAAAAGGTTCAAAGGTTTGCCACCAGACTAGTACCCGAGCTGAGAGGTATGAGCTACGAGGAGCGACTGCAGGAATTAAACCTCACTTCGTTGGAAGACAGAAGAGTTAGGGGGGACATGATCACCACATTCAAGATTCTCAGGGGAATCGACAGGGTTGATAAAGACAGGCTGTTTAACACAAGGGGCACACGCACTAGGGGACACAGGTGGAAACTGAGTGCCCAAATGAGCCACAGAGATATTAGAAAGAACTTTTTTAGTGTCAGAGTGGTTGACAAATGGAATGCATTAGGAAGCGATGTGGTGGAGGCTGACTCCATACACAGTTTCAAGTGTAGATATGATAGAGCCCATTAGGCTCAGGAAACTGTACACCTGTTGATTGACGGTTGAGAGGCGGGACCAAAGAGCCAGAGCTCAACCCCCGCAAGCACAACTAGGTGAGTACAACTAGGTGAGTACACACACACACACACACACACACACACACACACACACACACACACACACACACACACACACACACACTGAAAACCAATTACAAGCCACCAACCAGTGGGCACACACACCACACCGGCCCACACAAACAAGCCACAAAACTGCATGAAAAGGCCACACCACCGACAAACAAAACTTCAACACCCAGCACGACCACAAACCACACCACACACAAACAGATCAGCAGTCTGCAAGCCAGGAAACCCCGGAACTCCAGAAAAGGCAGAACCAGGTCACACACGAGGAAACAAAGCCCCCTGAACCCACAAAGGGGGCCCAAGAGGAAGAACCTTCGGAACTAAACCCAAGAACCCAAAAGAACCCGGAATCGAACCAGGGGGAGCCCAAACCACCACACAATTTCTGACAGAGATAAACCATAGAAATGCAAAGTACAGCCCCTTAGACAGAACCCCAGAGAAAACGGCAAAATAGACCGAAAACTGAGGGACAAGGTGTGGGAACAAGCATAATTGCCAGCGACACCTGAGCCCAACCCAGGCCCAGACCCAAAACAGACAAAAAGGAAAACCCGTTGTAAAATCAACACACAATGTTCCCAGAGGAACAGGAAATGGGCAGAAAACACCAGAAAAGCAAAGAAACGACAACAGGAGAATAAAACCCCAGAAGGAGGTGAAAAACTTACCCAAGACACTCACTCGCACACCCATGCACAAGTAAACAAACTGCAACAACGCCGCCCTGGTGGCCACGCCGGGAAACCCGCAGAATAAATGGCCACCAGAAGACTGAGGTGCAGACCGACGACGAAGATACGAAAACACGCCAGCAAAAGTGGGAAGCAAGCAGACTGGATGGGCGAAAAACTCCGCCCAGAAGCAGAAAACCCAGGCAGGGGCAAACCGCCCTAGAACTGCTAATAAGCATCCCCCACAGCCCTGGGAACCCGCAGCAGAGGCCCCGGGGCAGAGTCGTCCTCCAAGCCCTCCGCCCTTAAAGAAAAGGAAGAGTCCATGGGAAAGGCAGCAAGAAAGGGCCACTGGTAAGACACAGAAGCCTTGGTAGTAGGAACAGGCTCGAAAACCTTCGTCCCCAACCCGGACGGGGCAGCCCCCGAAAACCGCCCGAGTCTCGGCCCCAACTAAACCCCGCCCCGACCCCGAAAACCGCCGAGTCTCGGCCCCAACTAAACCCCGCCCCGACCCCGAAAACCCGCAGACAGTCCGGAGCCAGGAACAAGGAGGGAAAGGGGCGAACAGCACCGAACCAAAACGGGGCGGCCTCGGGGCATCCAAGTGGGAAACCAACCTAGCGTGTTGCAGCAACCTAACCTAGCTTGCAACACGGATGCCGCCTGTACTCTGAACAGTAATAACATCAGGAGAGTACTGGAGAACAAGCGGAGAATATCTCTCGTAAGACTCCGGGTCAAGTTGTCAGTGACCCAACAGGCAACATGATGGAGGTAAAAGTGGCGATTATCACCCGAGACATGGGCACAGCAACCAACAATCCCATACAAGACGGGCTGGAACCTGGAAGACATTCAATGGTCCACCGAGCCCCGACAGGGGTTTCCAGGGCCCGTAGGCTGACTGCTACGGGAAGCCCGGGCAAGGTGTTGCTAACCAGTTAAAACCCAAAAATAACAGGGGGGTAGAGGACAACACTGAAAACCCTTGCGCCGTGTACAATCACGGGGGCCTAGCAGAGGGCCACCAAACACTACCAGTGGAACTATAGCCACACTAGGCAGATCCCCCCACCAGGCAAATGGAGAAAAAAAAAAAAAAAAAAAAAAAAAAAAAAAAAAAAAAAAAAAAAAAAAAAAAAAAAAAAAAAAAAAACGCAAAAGTACACCGTCTCCAGAGGCAACAGGAACTGGTTGCTGCTTTGGTGGTAGGTCGCACAACACCTTGATGCCCTAACCAGCACAATACCAGTCCCCACCCAGGGCCAAACAATGGCCCCAAGCCCCAATTGGCCCCAAGGGCGAGGCAAATGCCGAGCAGCAAGAACCTCTAAGGGAATGGTTCCCAAACGCCCCATGGAAGATAACCCCGTCACGCAGGGGCAGTACTCACAGGGCGCTTAGGAAAGGAAGCCCCTAGGCGCAAGCAGCCCTGGTACTGATGAGGAACACCTGGCCACCGCACAACACAATACACGGCAGTGAACGCCACACAGGCCAAACACCACTTAGGAAACTGAGGCCAGAGAAGCGTCTATCCCGGTTGATATTAGCTAACGAACTGATGCTAGGCAGCCGGCGCGGTGAGGTTCGAGGCTCCCCCCCTCGGGGTGGGGAGGGCTGCGTGGACGATCGGCGCGGCAGTAAAGTGTGATGTTTGCTTGTTTCCTTGGGATTGTAGGAGTTTCTACCTCTCTGTTCCATTTTTTGTTTTAGTTTTTTACCATGTGGGGTGTGTTTTGTTATGCCTACGTTTCTGGGTGTCTAACCCTGGTCGATGGCAGATAAGGAAAACCCCTACCACAAGGGGGTTTTCCAGGGCTATTGCTCCCTGAAACCTTTCTGAAGGGGCCGGGTTCTGGCGCTGATCCCTGGTAGGTTTGAACTCCTTAGCTAATGTTCCGGTCTAATATACAGTGGAACCTCTATTAACGAGTTTAATCCGTTCTGGCACCGAGCTCGTTACCTGGAAAACTCGTCTTTGGAAACAAATTTCCCCATTTAAAATAAAGGAAATAAATTTAATCCATTCCACTCGCAAAAACATCCATACTTGTATGACATTTTTTAATGTAAATATAATACCGCACATGTAATTATAAATGTTTTGTTGCACTGTTTTAATGTTTACTTTACCTTATGAAGAGTCGTTGCTGGCTTGAGGGAGACGATGGGGAGGTGGGATGGAGGAGAGGGGTTATGGTGTGGAAGGAGAATCCACCTCTGAGTCAGGCGGGCTCTCTCTTCTTGGGATTTTCACCCCACTGGGACCAGGTTGTGGTTCACTATCACTGGCTCTACTTTTCTCTACTTTTGGAAATAACTTTTATATTGACAATTGCTTTTGTCTTTGTTTTAGGATATCCATAAAACAAGACAGCAAATTGTCATTAAACATGTTCACACACCGGGTTGTCACTGCTTGACCAGGGTGATGTCAGTGGAAGAGGCAGCATCCTCCCTTACCTCCTCATTCCCTTACTAATGGTGTAAATTGTTGATGAGGACCTGCCATACTCCCTTGTGAGATCAGTCACACAGACACCACACTCATGCTTCACTATAATTTCCTTCTTCAAATCCACAGTAATTGTATCTTTCTTCCTCTTGGCAACACTATCTTTAGCAAGCAGCTCCTTTGGAGACATCGTGTATTACAAATTGTAGTCACAAAACCACTAAAAACCCAAAGAAAAGAGCAAATAAATCCAGAGGGATGCTTGTCGTGTGAGATAAAACAACAACACTGGTGTCGGAGGCGTCCGAGAATTTGCGAGAACCCGCGAGACGCTAGGAAGCACCATGTGGTTTCGCTCGTTAATAGAGGCGAGCTCGTCAATAGAGACAAATTTGCTGCGAGTGGCTTGCTCGTTACTGGAAAAACTCGTTAATAGAGCCACTCGTTAATAGATGTTCCACTGTAACGTACATTAGCCCGATTAGCTCCAGGGAGCTGTAGGGGCTCCCCACAGAAAAAAACTGTATGGACACTTTTTGAAAAGGGGACGATTTGGTCTTAAGGATTTCTTATGGGAAAAATTCGAGGCAAAAATTGTACCCGAGGTGCTAAGGATTTCTTATGGGGGAAATTTAGACCAAAAAATCACTCATTCATTCTTAAAGAATTCTTATGGGTCTTTTATCCTTTATCTGGGGATAGTTTATTCTCTCCATTGTGTTTATTATCTGATTTTGTTTTAACCTCTACATCCTGGAGAGTGGATGTAGAGGTCCACTCTACATCCACTCCTTCCCTAACTATGTGAAGATAGAATCAAATTGGTTAACAAATAAGTCACAACTGGCAGAACCTGGTACTTTTAATATTTTTTGGCTAATTTTTCAAAGATTTCAAACCATTTTCTTTGTCTTTTTAGGTTGTTTTTGATGATTATGTACCAGATTAGGGCTTTATCACTTACATAAGGAATACATATAGATCCACTAATTCATTATAAATATTCCTATATTTTGATTCATTTTAGGGGTTATTTTTTCTTGACTTCATTTCAACTGATATTGACCTACAACTTTCACATATTTGAGTATAAATGCTAAACAATGTTAATTAAAACATACAACTAATAAATTAGAACTACCTTATTCATTGTCGACAAATTCAACTTCAATTATTTCAAACTAGAATTGAAATTTTAAGTCAGCTACAAAAATCCAATTTCTGACCAAGTCTCACTATTTTTACACACAGTGTGCACAGTTGTCTGTTCTAAAATCCTGTAGATTTGATTTGTCATAAACCCTAACCGTTTTGAGTTATAAATTTATCTGTCTAAATTTGGCACATACATGTACAGTATTTTAAATGCAACACTGTATTGACAATTTTTTTACAGTAAACTATACTGAAAACCTATGTTCTAAATCTATGAAAATGAAGATCATATGCTATTCTGAGAGCATAACAACACCAAATGAACATTGGTGATATTTTATATTTTTGAAGCTCAATCCTATCTTTACAAATCTTTATTATCAGATGAAATCTTTATATCAGCTTTAACACGAATGAGCACGATGCTCTAAAATTATCCTCTTTAAACATTTTCTTCTCATTCAGCTTTTGTTCCCTCACTTGTTCTTACCAAGCAGGTACACTTTCCTGCCAAATCTTTACCGCTATTACGGCCTGGAATGTTTGGCTGTTATAGCTTTGGGTTATGGAGCTGCTACAGGACATAGCAACCCCACAATTTATATACAGTGGTACCTCGATTTATGAATGCCCCGGTTTATGAAATTTTTGGGTTACGAGCCCGATTTGTTCGGAAAATTTGAATGACACGAACTTTACCTAGGGATACGAGTTTGTTGATATGCGTACAGCGACCTAGCGCGTGGTGGCACAGCAATCGCTCCTCAGTTTCTAGTGCCTCGCGTCCAGTGACTATCCCGGCTGAATTCTTTGCAAGGATTTAGTTTCTTTTTGGATTTTTGGCTATTTGACCATAAAAGTTATTATTATATATATCTCGCTCATGGGTCCCAAGAAAGCCAGTGGTATGGTTCAAGGCAAGAAATGACATATGAGAATGACCACAGAGGAAAAACAAGAGATCATTGGTAAGCATGAAAATGGTACTCGTGTTGTTGAACTAGCTAGGCAGTACAACAAATCTATGTCAAGGTTATGCACTGTACTTGCCAAGAAGCTGTAGTAGGCAATTGCATTAATCTTTTCAATGACAATGTGATGCCTCACTACAGATTGCAAAGAAAGGAAAAACAATCTTCAGTGGAACGTACCCTTGTGAGAAAATCAAGCAGTGAGCCACGCTGTGACTTGTATTTTTGTCTATATCAGATATGAGAATAAGGAAAAGCAGCAGTGCAAGGACTGTACCCTGAGGTACAGAGCTTTTAACTGCGCTCGGACTAGATTTTATATGGTTGACTGTTACTCGCCGAGTCCTGTTTGACAGAAAACTGAGTATCCAGCATTCCCATTGACTTCATTTTGTGTGCTATCACTCCATGGTCACATTTATTGAAAGCCTTTGTGAAGTCCATGTATCTCACATCTGCATTCTATTTTTCTTCTAATGCCTCAGTGACTTTGTCGTAGTAATCAAGTAGCTGCGAGAGGCACAATCTTCCTGCTCGAAATCCATGTTGGCCTGGGTTGTGAAGGTCATTGGTCTCCATGAAATTGGTGACCTGACTCCTAATCACTCTCTCAAATACTTTTATTATGTGCGATGTTAGTGCAACTGGCCTATAATGCTTTGCCAATGCTTTGCTCCCTCCCTTGTGTAGAGGGGCTATGTCTGCTACTTTAAGTGCATCTGGTATCTCCCCCGTGTCCAAGCTCTTCCTCCACACTATACCGAGTGCCTGTGCTACCGGCACTTTGCATTTCTTTATAAATATTGAATTCCATGAATCTGGACCTGGGGCCAAGTGCATGGGCATGTTTTCAATTTCTCTTTAAAGTCTAGTGCGCTCGTGTTGATATCAGTTATATTTACAGGGGTTTGAATATCCCACAAAGAAATTGTCTGGATCTTCCACTTTCATGTTGTTTATTGGAGTGCTAAACATGTCCTCATACTGCTTTATTTAGGATTTCACTAATTTCTTTGTCATCCTCCATGTATGAACCTTCACGTGTACGAATAGGTCCAATGCTGGCAGTGGTTTTTGCTTTTGATTTCGCATATGTGAATAAGTATTTTGGATTTTTTACTTCCTGAATTGCTTTCTGTTCTAATTGCCTTTCTTCAGTTTGATATGAGTGTTTCAATTTCTGCTAGATTTCTTCAATCTCCCTATTTAAATTATTCCTTCTTCGACAGGAAATTCGTGTCTGCATAAGCATTTCCGTTATTTTTTTCCTTCGTTTATAGTGTCGTCTGCGTTCTCTTTCTACGTTGGATCTCTTTCTGGCTTTCCTCAAAGAACATGTTTCAGACAGACTTGATATGCTTCCAAAGTCAGTTTTCTATTCCTTCTGTAGGACATGTATTACTTAGAACAGTTTCCCATGGAATGTTTATAAGTTCCCTGTTTATTATCTCCCAGTCTATCCTTTTATTATAAAATTGAATTTACTGAATAGCCCCTCTCGCTTTATCAACGTTTTAGGTCTATTCTGAGTATTGATGGTCGTTTGCACTTCAATGAGCTTGCGATCTGAGTATGTGGTATCTGATATCATAATGTCTTCATTGCTTGTAAAGATCAGATCTAGAATATTTTCATTTTTCGTTGGCTCCGATATCTGCTGGTTGAGTGAAAATTTGTCACAGAATCTAACTAGTTCTCTAATCTGAGGTTGGTTAGGTCTCGATAGCTTTCCTGGTACAATATTATTGTTTGCTATTCTCCACCTGAGACTAGGCAAGTTGATGTCACCTAGGAAGATAATATCAGGTATCGGGTTCTCCAAATTATCAAGGCTATTCTCTATTTTGTTTATCTGTTCTGTGAATTCCTCGGCCGTTGCATTTGGCGGCTTGTATATTAGAATAATCACTAAATTTATTTTCTCTATTTTTAATCCCAGTACCTCTACCACCTCATTTTTAACGTTAAGGAGCTCCGAGCATACAAGGTCTTCCCTAATATACAGACCCACTCCTCCATGTGACCTAATTTTCCTATCACACCTGTATAGGTTATATCCTGGAATCCAGATCTCACTGTCTAAGAATTCCCCTGCATGGGTTTCTGTGAAAGCTCCAAATACTGCATTTGACTCCGTGAGGAGGCCATTTATGAACTGTACTTTGTTGTTTGTTCTTGGTTTCAGTCCTTGTATGTTGGCAAAGATGAATGAGGTTACTCTATTAGTGACAGTTTGACTGGGAGACTTTTTCGGCAAGCCCATTATGCGTGGACATAAGAGTTTGTTCTGACCAGTACTGATTGTTGTAGGGCAGTTGCCTGTCGTAGTTGTAGTTCCATTTCGGTATAATTACCTAAGTGTAGTTACGGGATGAGAGCTACGCTCGTGGTGTCCCATCTTCCCAGCACTTTTTGTCATAACGCTTTGAAACTACTGACGGTCTTGGCCTCCACCACCACCTCACCTAACTTGTTCCAACCGTCTACCACTCTGTTCGCGAAAGTGAATTTTCTTATATTTCTTCGGCATCTGTGTTTAGCTAGTTTAAATCTATGACCTCTTGTTCTTAAAGTTCCAGGTCTCAGGAAATCTTCCCTATCGATTTTATCAATTCCTGTTACTATTTTGTATGTAGTGATCATATCACCTCTTTTTCTTCTGTCTTCTAGTTTTGGCATATTTAATGCCTCTAACCTCTCTTCGTAGCTCTTGCCCTTCAGTTCTGGGAGCCACTTAGTAGCATGTCTTTGCACCTCTTTGCATGGTGTGTAATTGTATCTGTAATTCTGGAATGCAAGTGGATCTGGCATCCAGTTCCATACATTCTCCATGCTCCTCCTTTTGAATTCTCTTTTGGTTTGGTATAAAAAATTTATAGAGTTTCCTCCAAATTCATTATCCTGATTGCCACTCTTTATGTAGCGTTCCGTGCCTTTCACGTGAAAGTATGGGCAGCTGAGGTCATAGCATTTTCTGTCCTCCAGTGAGGTTTGGCACATGTCAGGATGGAAAAACCTACATATTGATCCAAATCAACACTCGCCTTTCCTAAGCATATTTAAAAATTTTTGGGATGTTGGTAACTGCATTCTAAGCCTTTCTTATTACCAGCATATCTATGTCTGCATATGCCCTTCGCATAAAATTTGCGCAAGTCTGTCCTTCTGGTCTGACTCTATCGAGAACTGTTGTAGTGTCTGGACCTATCGAGCTGTCAGTGCTGTCTGTTACACTTTCTAGTTTACTGTCATCTACATCCGGGCCTACTGAGTCGGAGTTTACAACTTCCTGAGTTTCAGCTTTAGTTTCATCCCTGACTATAGCCTCTGCCCTGGTATATTAGAAATACTGTTTGTTCCTTTCCCACTCCTTCTGGATGGCTGGTAGGCTTTTAATGAACGATGTTTTCCGCTCATGCATCATGTTATCTAAAGGTTTTTTAGGATATTCCAAGCTGCAGGTCATTTTTACACACCCAGACCAAGTGGCCAGCTCTCAGTGCCGTGCTGTTGCTCACTCCTGTACAAGCCGAATGAAATCTATTCTTACAGATATAACATTCATTCCCGCTGCCTTCGACTTTAAGGAGTTGTTAGTGGCCACAAATTTTGTTTATTTACTAGCATTTTGCCTTGTTTTGTTGTATATATATGT
>WNGS01005237.1:0-10151 GCA_020271785.1 Procambarus virginalis | reverse complement strand
AACAGATAGACAGACACAGAGAAGCAGAGACAAAGATATCTAGAAACAGAGACTGACAGCAGATTAATGAATGGATAGATTGCTGGAAACATGAATAGACAGATAAGTGGATTGATTGATGTATGGATGCATTGATTGCTGGATGTTTAGGTACAATGATGGATAGTCGAATATATAGATTGATAGTTAAATGAACAGATATTTGGTTGAATTAATGGATACAAAGTTGATTAGGTGCATGGATAGATATATGAAAAGAAAGCAAGATGTAGATATAGTTAGATAGATGGATAGAAAGTTAGATGAAAAATTTATGGATCGATGGCAGCATTGATGGATGGATAAATGGCTGCACAGGTGGAGAGAAAGATGGATAGATGTGTACAGATAAATGGACAGAGAGGGCAGATGAAAGGACAGATGTATGAATAGATAGTTGAATGAGTAGATGGATGGATGAGTAGATGGATGGATAGATATTTTCTTATTTTTATTTATTTAGTTATTTTATTTATTTATGTATATATACAAGAGTTCTTACATTCTTGTACACGTCGATAGATGGATAGTTGGATGGATAAAGGGAAAGACGGATAGATAGATGTATAGACAAATAGGCAGAGGTGTAGATGTTTGGACAGATGGATAGACGTACAAGTGAACAGACAGAGAAAGACAGTTAGATGAATATATGGATTGCTAGATAGGTAGATTGAATGATAGATGAATATATATATAGATTCATAAATAGATGATGAGTAGATAATTAGATTGATGGATAGATAGACCGAGATAGATGGATAGATAGACCGAGATAGAGGGATAGATAGATGGATGCATTGATTTTGGGGGAATAGATGGATGGATGGATAGATGGATAATAGATGGATGGATAGAAGATTATATTAATGGATATGTAGATTATTCGCTAAATAATAAGAGAGATAGGTGGATGGACGGATAGATAAATAGAGAGATAGGTGGAAGGATAGATATATGGTCAAATTGGAGACAGACAGACAGACCTAAGCATTGCTGGATTCCCATCCAGTAAAATATATAGCACAAATTCGGTCAAAATTCCCATGACTAAGAACCAATAAAAGTTCAATATTATAGAGACATTTTCATCAGAAACATAAATTCAAAATAAGAATCTTATTGTGTCGAGACACATTACATATATTGTGTTACGTACTCCAAAGTGTAAGAGAGAATATCTGTGTGTGTGTGTGTCTGGCTGTTTGTCTGTTCGTCGTTGGAGGCCACACAGATGGAGCTAGCGTCATCCATATGGGCAGAGGAAATGGTCTTGATTACAGGATGAACAATGGATGACTAGGGTTGTCAGAACTCAATAGGTAAGAGCATGTCAGGATCACATTCAGACCCCCAAACACATTTTTGGCAATGCTCGCCATCTGTTCAGCTAGATAGTATCAAAACAAACGTTCAGAACAATCGTTTTTTGTATAGAAATATGTACCATTTTACACTGATCCCGGTAAAATTAACAAATTACCTGCTGTCAATAAATTGTTCGTACTCACATAAAACAGATGATTCTTCCACAACTTTAAAAGTTTTGCAGGACACAACCCTTTATGAGAGTCAGGGGAACTATACATTTTTAGTATGTCACATAAGCTCTTCTCGCAGGCGATAACCCACACATTACACAAAAATATATTGGATAAGGAAGAGAGAGACAGACAGACAGTGACCGAGAAATACAAAGACTGAGACACATAGTCAGAAACAGGCAGAGACAGAGGCAGAGGGAAGAAATAGAGGCTGATAAACAGAGAAAGAGAGAGCTAAAAAAGAGAGACAGAAAGACATAAAAAGAGATAGACAGAGAGCAGATATATATATATAGATGTATGCATAGAGATGTGGACTGATAGCTTGAAGGATATACTTATGGATAGAGACAGACAGGGGTATGGATAAACAGATGATTATGATGGATAGATGGATGAATAGATAGATGGATGGGTAGATAAATGGCTCGATAAATACATAGATGAATAGAAAGATGAGACGGTAGCTGGATAAATAGACAGATAGATAGATAGATGGATAGGTGGATAAAAAGATGGATAGATAGATACAATGATAAATATATTCATGGACAGATGAATAGGTATATATATATGACAGAGAGATGAGTAGATGAATGGATATACGTAGCAAACAAAAAACATTTTCATCCGTTTTTAATTGGTCGCAGAAAGGTGACACTGAAACTATTTATATAATGTTGTTTTAATAACGTATAAAATACATTACTTTCTGTCACTCAAATCGTAGACAGCATGATTTGCTGTCCTAGTCAAATTTGCTGTCAAATCGTAGTCAGTTACAATAGTACAACTTATGATTTAAAACTTTTCTAATTAAAATTAAGTACAAGTACTACATATGTGTGTGTGTGTGTGTGTACTTACCTAGTTGTACTTACCTAGTTGTGATTGCGGGATTGATCTCTGGCTCTTTGGTCCTGCCTATCAACTGTCAGTCATCAGATGTACAGGTTCCTGAGCCTATTGGGCTCAATCATATCTACACTTGATACTGTGTATGGAGTCAGCCTCTACAACATCACTTCCTAATGCATTCCATTTGTCAATTACTCTGACGCTGAAAAAAATATTTCTAATGATTCTATGGCTCATTTAGACACTCAATTTCCACCTGTGTCCCATAGTGTGTTTGCCCCTTGCATTAGTCTATCTTTATCTACCCTATCAATTCCTTTGAGAATCTTGTATGTGGTGATCATATCCCCCATAACTCCTCTGCCTCCCAGTGACTTGAGGTTTAATTACCATAGTCTCTCCTCGTAGCTCATACCCCTCAGTTCGGGTACTAGTTTAGTGGCGTACTTTTGAAACTTTTCCAATTTAGTCTTAAGCTTGACTAGATATGAACTCCACACTGGAACCGCAAATTCCCAGATTGGTCTGACATATATGGTATACAAAGTTCTTTATGGTTCCTCACACAAGATTCTAAAGGCCGTTCTTATATTGGCTAACCTGGCATATGCCACTGATGTTATTCTCTTGATATGGGCTTCAGGGGACAGGTCGGCATGATATCAACCCCCAAATCTTTCTCTCTAACTGTTGAAGAAATTATCTCCCAAATGATACCTTGTATCTGGTGTCCTGCTCCCTACACCTATCTTCATTACATTACAATTGCTTGGGTTAATTCTAACAACCATTTGTTTTAAAATTCCTTCAGCTTGTCCAGGTCATCTTGAAGCTTCAAGCTATCCTCCTCTGTCTATATCCTCCTCATAATTTTGGTACCGTCAACAACATAGAGAGGATTGATTCTATACCCCCTGGGAGATCATTTACGTATATCAGAAACAGGATAGGTCTAAGTACAGGAGCCCTGTGGGACTCCACTTGGGACTTCACGCCAATTTTGAGGTCTCACCCCTCACTGTAACTCTTTGCTTCCTATTGCTTAGGTACTCCCTTATCCACTGGAGTACAGTACCAGTTTCTCCACCCTGTTTCTCCAGATTATGCATCAACCTCTTATGGGGTACTGTGTCAATTTCTTTCCGACAGTCGAAGTAAATGCAGTCTGCCCATCTGCCCTGTGTCTTTCTTGTTTAATCTTTGTCACCTGATTGTAGAATTCTATTAAGCCTGTAAAGCGAGATTTAACTTGCCTAAACCCATTTTTATGGGTTGTCACGGAATCCCTTCTCTCCAGATGTGTTACTAGGTTTTTTATAATAATCTTCTCCATCACCTTGCATGGTATACAAGCTATGGGTGGTAGGCTTTGTGGGTTGGAGGTGTTATTGTAAGAGGGGGTTGGGGTGAGAGAAGGTTGGGGGTGTTACCCAGTGGAGGGCATAATGTTATCACATGCAGGTACCAAACAGTAGTCCCAAATGAGCGTATTGTCTTTTGAGGTTCGTTTCCATATTTTCACTTATATCCACCCTAAATAATATATATTGGAAGAACACTGTACACTGACTAATTAAGAGGCTCTTACCATCAAGTCAACATCCACAAGTACAACTAGGTATTGAGAAGCATTGTTTATGTCTTGTTTACGTCCCTGTAGGCCCGTTGCTGTCCACGCCGCTGCCAGGCATAGACCACTCCAAATTCCTGCGATATATCACCAGTAATCGGCCTCTTGTTCCCCTTTGCACAGGTATAGCTCTAACGCTACACGTTTTGCCTATCTTCTTCACTATTCTGTTCACTATTTGCTTTAATCTTCACTATCACATCTAGTTTCGTACTCTCTGACCAAGCGATGGCGGCAACGAGTCTGTCGTGGAACTGATGTCGTACAGTGATCTTGACTAATTTGTTCTATCGGACGCAATGTACGAAACTGCTATTTTCAAAACAGTGCATTTCACTTCATAATATTACTACGTAACGAATTTTCTTTGTATCCCTCTGTTGTCCCAAATTATGATGACATTTAGATGAGCGAACTGCACATGTCCACCCTCCCTACACGGGTCTTCTTCATCTTCTCGAGAATAGGTACAGTTTTCATGAAGGGTTTACCCTCCCGATGACTGCACCAGGACAAATGTAGGGAGACGCGTTGACGTTAAGGAGGAGAAGCAAGTCAAAAGTGTTAGATGTGACGGGACGTAGAGAGAGGAGTGGCGACGAAAACAGAGGTGGACGTTAGAGGGAGACTCCCCGCACCGGAGGGCGGGGTAACGAGGTCACGGCGGCAGTGGATCAGACGTTAACTAATACTTCTCCGGGAACTTGTAGATCGGAAAGCGCATGCAGTACGCCTCCCAAACCACCCACGTGTCATCGGGCACCTGGCCACCAGGCGGCGGCATCGGCTGAGACATCTTATTCGGCACCTGACACACAAACTCCTTCACCCGCGACACCCAGACAGTGGACGAGCACCACGGGATCGGAAGCACACGGGCATCCCGGTAAGGGCCCAATACCGGACCCCCCACAGGGCACGACCCCAGTAGTCGGGACTAGGCGACCCCCAGACCGGGGCAATGAAGGAGGGGGAACCGCAGGGGATGCAAACGCTTCATCGACCCCACCACAGGGCACAGGAGCCGAGGCCCACAGGCGCACATCTTTCCGCAACTTCACGACGAGGTCCCGATCATCAGAAACAACCCTCCACTGCGGAGATCCAACAGCAGGTGACGCAGGAGGGGGGATACAGGTAGCCACCTCTGAGCCCCGCACAGCACCATCATCCTCGGCGGGGGGCGCCAGATCACCATACTCCCCCACCTCCTCCCAAGGCACACCACGAAGGGGAGACACACTCCGGGCCCGACGCGAACGCTTCGAGACAGGCCGCACCACACCACGCCCAGCAGGCCCCTCCGCAGGTACAGCCATCATCTTCACATCCACACAGGCCACGCCAGCACCGTCCAAAGAGTCCACAGAGGCCACATCACCCACACTGTCTACATCATCCAGGGAAACAGCCTCAAAACACCGACACGCACGCTTCTGTAAAGGGATGGAAAGAGCAGAACTACAGTCGTCAACACAAACAGACACGGCAGACACCTCACCTTGCTGAAGCACCCCCTCCAAAACAGCAGAACCCGCGTCCCCGGGAGCCGGTATCACATCCACAGGCGGGGGCGGGACATGGACCTCCACCGGGACACCCTTCACTACACGCAGCCCAGGCGACGGCCCGACACCCACACACACCAGCTCAACAGCAGTCACCTGACGAGTCGCACGGGCCGGAGAACTCACCTCAACAAGGGGAGCAGCAGACAGGCAATCAGGCGCCTCAGGCACAGCACTCACACCGTCCTCAGAACCGTCCGAACGCAACAGGGGTGGAAAATCCTCCGCACGAAGAACATGCACCCGACCAGTTGCTCCCACGTCGCACGCCGCCGCCAGATGACCCTCGTGACCACACCGGTAACAGGTGCGCGGTTGACCCCGATACAGGCAGTGGAGCGTGTAACCCAACACGGACATTGACGACGGGACACTACACCTCAGCTACATCGTCAGGGTGCGGGAGCCGTCAAGCATACCAACACAGTGCCCGGCAACAACCTTGTTCCAACGAATATTTAACACTGTCCCAAATCCTTCAAAACATGAGGTAAAAAAGTCGTCCTGAAATTCGAAGGGGGCACCGTGCTACGTCACAGACGTGAAGGTAACACTGAGATTCACCACCTTAACGGAGCCAGCAGTATCAGGGAGAGAGTAAACACGCCCCTCACAACGCTCGAGAAACGCCTGAAAGGCAGCCTGGAGGCGGAACTTGACCACAGCACGGTGACCCTGAAGCAGCTGGATGCCCACCAGATCAGACAGCTGCACATGCAGCACGTCCACCAGGGCGACACCAACCAATGAATGGTCCACCGGCACCGTAAATGCCAGACCAGCCGACAACGTCCTCTTCACTGGGGGGCGAGAAGTCCCCATGGCTAAGTCAAACGTCACCCTGTCAGTGGCAAACCACCACCAGCAGGGCAAACAAGGAATCACCCAACGTAAACACTAGCCAGGAGCAGAGAGACCTCAGGAACGTCCGACCTGGCCGGCGGTCACCACGCAACCTCTCCGGTCTTAGCAGCAGCGTGTTTTGGTCTGTGTGTTTTGGTCTGTGTGTTTTTGTCTGTGTGTGTGTTTGGTCTGTGTGTGTGTTTGGTCTGTGTGTGTGTTTGGTCTGTGTGTGTGTGTTTGGTCTGTGTGTGTGTTTCATCTGTGTGTGTTTGGTCCGTGTGTGTGTTTGGTCTGTGTGTATGTTTGGTCTCTGTGTGTGTTTGATCTGTATGTGTGTTTGGTCTGTGTGTGTGTTTGATCTGTGTGTGTGTGTTTGGTCTGTGTGTGTGTTTCATCTGTGTGTGTTTGGTCCGTGTGTGTGTTTGGTCTGTGTGTATGTTTGATCTGTGTGTGTGTTTGGTATGTATGTGTGTTTGGTCTGTGTGTGTGTGTTTGATCTGTGTGTGTGTTTGGTATGTATGTGTGTTTGGTCTGTGTGTGTGTGTTTGGTCTGTGTGTGTGTTTGGTCTGTGTGTGTGTTTGGTCTGTGTGTGTGTTTGGTCTGTGTGTGTTTGGTCTGTGTGTATGTTTGGTCTATGTGTGTGTTTGATCTGTATGTGTGTTTGGTCTGTGTGTGTGTTTGGTATGTGTGTGTGTTTGGTCTGTGTGTGTTTGGTCTGTGTGTGTGTTTGGTCTGTGTGTGTGTTTGGTCTGTGTGTGTGTTTGGTCTGTGTGTGTGTTTGGTCTGTGTGTGTGTTTGATCTGTGTGTGTGTTTGATCTGTGTGTGTGTTTAGTCTGTGTGTGTGTTTGGTCTGTGTGTGTTTGGTCTGTGTGTGATTGGTCTGTGTGTGTGTTTGGTCTGTGTGTGTGTTTGGTCTGTGTGTGTGTTTGGTCTGTGTGTGTGTTTGGTCTGTGTGTGTGTTTGGTCTGTATGTGATTGGTCTGTGTGTGTGTTTGGTCTGTGTGTGTGATTGATCGTGTGTGTGTCGTGTGTGTTTGATCTGTTGTGTGTGTTATCTGTGTGTGTTTGGCTCGTGTGTGTGTTGGTCTGTGTGTATGTTTGGTGTTGTTGGATCTTTGATGTTTGCTAGGTGGTTTGATCTGTATGTGTGTTTTGGTCTGTTGTGTGTGTGTTTGATCTGTGGGTGTGTGTTTGGTCTGTGTGTGTTTGGTCATGCTGTGTGTGTTTGGTCCGTGTAGTGTGTGTTGTCTGTGTGTAGTGTTTGATCTGTGTGTGTGTTTGTGTAGTTGTGTGTGTGTTGGGGTTGGTGTGTGTGTGTTTGATCTGTGTGTGTGTTTAGTCATGTGATGTGTGTTTGGTCTGGTGTGTTTTGTGTTTGATGTCTGTGTGTTGTGTGTTGTCTGTGTGTGTGTTTGGTCTGTGTGTGTGTGTGGTGTGGTTGCTGTGTGTGTGTTTGGTTGTTTTGACTGTGTGTGTTGGTCTTTTGGTCATTTGTTATGTGTGTGTTTGATCTGTTGTGTGTTTTGGTCTGTGTGTTGGTGTATTGGGTTGGCTGTGTGGTTGGTCTGTGTGTGTTTGGTCGTGGTGTGTGTTTGGTCTTGTGTGTGTTTGGTTTGGTGTGTTGTGTGTTTGTGGTCTGTGTGTGTGTTTGATCTGTGTGTGTGTTTGATCTGTGTGTGTGTTAGTCTGTGTGTGTGTTTGGTCTGTGTGTGTTTGGTCTGTTGGGTGATTGCTGGTATGTAATGGTGTGGGTCTGTGTGTGTGTTTGGTCTGTGTGTTTTGGTTTAGGTGTGCTGTGTGTTGTCTGTATGTGGGTCTGTGTGTGTGTTTGGTTCTGTGGTGTGTGGTTGTGTCTTGTGTGGACTTAGGTGTTTGTGTGTTTGTGTCTGTGTGACTTGGTCTGTGTGTGGGTTTGGTCTGTGGGTGGTGTGGTTGGGGATTGGGGTGATTTAGCTAGTGATGTGTTTGTCTGTATCGTGTGTTGGTCTGTGTTTGGATCATTGTGTGTGTGTGTTTTGGTCTGTGTGTGTTTGTCTGTGTTGTGTTTGGTCTGTTTTGGTTTGGTCTGTGTGTGTGTTTGATCTGTGTGTGTGTTTGGGCTTTGTATCATGTTGTGTGTTGGTTTGTGGTATGATCTGGGTGTGTGTTGATTTGTGGTGGTAGGTCGGCGGTAGGTAGCGTGTTTTTGGCGGTGTGGATTGGTCGTGTGTGTTTTGGTCTGTGTGTGTGTAGGCTGGCTCCGTTTGTTGTGTGTGTTTGCGTATGTGGATCTGTGTGTAGTTTGGTCTGATGTTGTCTGTGTGTTGTTGGTCTGTGTGTGTGTTTGATATGTCCCTGTGTCTGTCGGTGGTGTCCTTTGGTCTGTGTGTGTGTTTGGTCTGTGTGGTTGTGTGTTGCCGATTGTGCTGCTGTGTGTGTTTGACTCTGTGCTGTGCTCTGTTTGTTCCTGCACCCATTGTTGTTGGCCTGTGTGTTTATCGTTTTTGTCTGTTGTGTGTGCTGTGTGTGTGTTTGGTCTGTGTTGTGTTGTTGTTTTTTGCGTATGGTGTTGGAAGGGTGTGGTCATGTAGTGTGATTGGTTTGTGTCTGTGTAGGTGTGTTGTAGGAGTCCTGTGTGTGTTCGGTTGTGGTAGTCTTGTGTGTGTGTCTTGGTTTTCTGTGTGTTGTGTGATTGGTCTGTGTGTGTTTGTGGTCTGTGTATGTGTTTGTCTGTGTGTGTGTTTGGTTCTGGTGCTGTGTTTGATCTGTTCTGTGTTGATGTTTAAGTGTCTGTGTGTGTGTTTGATCTTTGTGTTGTGTTGACTCATCGTGTGTGTTTGGTCCTGGTGTGTGTTTGGTCTGTGTGTGTGTTTGGTCTGTGTGTGTGTGTGTGTGTGTGCCTGTGTGTTTGATCTTGTACTGTGTGTGGTCGTGTTGTAGTTTGTATGTGTGTGTGTTTGATCTGTGTGTGGTTTGAGTCCTGTGTGTGTGTTGGTCTGTGTGTGGTTTGGTCTGTGTGTGTTATTGGTCTGTGTGTGTGTTGGGTCTGTGTGTGTGTTTGAGTCTGGTGTCGTGGTTTGGTCTAGTTGCCGGTTGTTGTGTGTGTGGTGTTAGTCTGTGTGTGTTTTTGGTCTGTGTGTGTATTGGTCTGTGTGGTGATCTGGTCTGATGTGTGTGTTTGGTCTGGTGTGTGTTTTGGTCTCGTGTGTGTGTTTGTCTTTGTGTCGTGTTGATCTGTGTGGTTTGGTTCTGTGTGTGTGTTTGGTCTGTGTGTGTGTTTGGTCTGTGTGTGTTTGGTCTGTTTGTATGTTTGGCTATGTGTGTGTTTGATCTGTATGTGTGTTTGGTGCTGTGTGTGTGTGTTTGGGATGTGTGTGTGTTTGTCTGTGTGTTTGGTCTGGTGTGTGTTTGGTCTGTGTGTGTGTTGGATCTGTGTGTGTGTTTGGTCTGTGTGTGTTTGGTTGTGGCTCTGTGTGTGTGTTTTGATTCTGTGTGTGTGTGTTGATCTGTGTGTGTGTTTGATCTGTGTGTGTTTAGTCTGTGGTGTGTTGTCTGTGTGTGTTCTGCGTCTGTGTCGCATTGAGTCGTGATGTGTGTTTGTTCGGTGTGTGTGTATCTGGTCTCTGGTGTGTGGTTTGTGTTGTGGTTGTCTGTGTGTGTGTTTGGTCTGTGTGTGTGTTTGGTCTGA
>WNGS01005235.1:33231-43613 GCA_020271785.1 Procambarus virginalis | reverse complement strand
GCGAGGGCAGGTACACAGAATGACAAGAGGTATGTGAAGACTCGACAAAAGTTCCAGGAGGTCTTTACAATAGAACAGGGAGAAGTAACGGAGCTAGGAGAGGTGGCAGCAACCAGGTGACCTTGGATTGGTTCGAAAGTACAAGAGATGAGGTCAAGAAGCACCTATTGAAGCTGGATGTGAGAAAAGCTGTTGGGCCGGATAGAATCTCACCATGGGTATTGAAAGAGTGAGCAGGAGCACTTTGCTTGCCACTCTCCATAGTGTATAGTAGGTCACTGGAAACGGGAGACCTACCAGAAATATGGAAGACTGCTAATGTAGTATCAATATTTAAAAAGGGTGACAGACAAGAGGCACTGAACTACAGTCCAGTGTCCTTAACTTGTATACCATGCAAGGTGATGGATAAGATTGTGAGAAAAAACCTAGTAACACATCTGGAGAGAAGAGACTTCGTGACAACCCATCAACATGGGTTCAGGGAGGGTAAATCTTGCCTTACAGGCTTGATAGAATTCTATGATCAGGTGGCAAAAATTAAGCAAGAAAGAAAGAGGATTGGACGGACTGCATTTTTTTGGACTGTCAGAAAGCCTTTGACACAGTACCCCATAAAAGGTTGATGCATAAGCTGGAGAAACAGGCAGGAGTAACTGGTAGGGCGCTCGAGTGGATAAGGGAGTACCTAAACAATAGGAAGCAGAGAGTTACAGTGAGGGGTGAGACCTCAGAATGGCGTGAAGTCACCAGTGGAGTCCCACTGGTACTAATGTAACGTACGATTATGTTACGTTGTTGGGTTGATTAGATACACAG
Source organism: Procambarus virginalis (assembly GCA_020271785.1). NCBI lineage: Eukaryota > Metazoa > Arthropoda > Malacostraca > Decapoda > Cambaridae > Procambarus > Procambarus virginalis. The sequence goes on along the minus strand of WNGS01005235.1, from coordinate 42,794 downwards.
TGTTTAGTGAGTTTCATATTTATTTAGTAGTCCTGGATACAGCAGTGTCGTAGACGTTGATGTGTGTGCCGATGCTGTGTACGAAACGATGCTTTGATGTTGTGTACAAAACCCAATGTTTTGTATACGAAACGACACTGCTACACAATTCTTCACGCTGTGAACTGACTCTGCTGTGCCAACTGCTCACAACTGCTGTGCCAACTGCTAACACTGCTGCGCCACCTGCTAACAACTGCTGTGGCAACTGCTAACAACTGCTGTGCCAACTGCTGACAACTGCTGTGCCAACTAGTGACAACTGCTGTGCTGCTGTGTGAGTAGGAACAACACATGTACACTAAGGCTAGGTAAGAAGTCAGTTGCTGCTGTATTGTGCGCTGCTGTGAACTTTTGCATTAAAATGCTTGTGTGCTTTGCAAAATTAAAGTAATTACAGTGAATTCTTAACTAGCATATACAGTGCAGTAAGTGTTTAGTATTCTGAGGAACATTTAAGTGATAAGTTTACATTTATTCAGTAAAAATGGAAAATATACCGCAGTTTCCTGCATTTGATCCTGACTGTGACCAGACAAACCTGTCACAGAGGTGGACCAATGGCTTAAAAGGTTTGAAAATTTGTTGATATTTTCTGACATCAAAGGTGCTGAAAGAAAGCATGCCTTTCTACTTCATTATGCAGGTGATAGAGTTTGTGACATCTTTGACACACTGAAAGACACTGGTGGTGCCAAAGATTATGACACTGCCAAGGCCAAATTAACTGAGCACTTCAAACCAAGGCAAAATACTGCTATGGAAATTATGCATTTCAGTAGAGCGAAACAACTCTCTAATGAAACTGTTGATCAATACCATACACGTCTGCAGGGTTTAGCAGCCCATTGTGAGTTTGCTGATGTTGTCAGCAGGTTGACAACTGATGTTGTCAGAGGTTGTCAGCAGTCTCCGTGGTGTAGTGGTAAGACACTCGCCTGGCGTTCCGCGAGCGCTATGTCATGGGTTCGTATCCTGGCCGGGGAGGATTTACTGGGCGCAATTCCTTAACTGTAGCCTCTGTTTTACGCAACAGTAAAATGTGTACTTGGATGAAAAAACGATTCTTCGCGGCGGGGATCGTATTCCAGGGACCTGCCCGAAACGCTACGCGTACTAGTGGCTGTACAAGAATGTAACAACTCTTGTATATATCTCAAAAAAAAAAAAAAATGTTACAAAGCAATCAAACAGCAAATAATTGAAACATGCACATCTACACCTCTCCGTCGAAGAGGTCTAGAACTTGTTGATGATGAAAGTTCTCTTACCAAGATACTGAATATGGCTCGTCGAATGGAAGATGCTGCATGTGATGCTCGTGTCATGGAGTGCAGTGCCAACAACGGTTCTGCCACTGTTACTAACAGTAATGAAGTACTTAAGGTTCAGGGAGGACACCATGATCATAGAAGATATCATGCCAAACCTAACAGTAAATTGAGCCGAGAACCACATCACAACTGGAGTCAGGGAATAAGACTCAAGCAGTCACAACGACTCACATCAGAGGTTGTCAACAATAAATGTTACAATTGTGGGGGAGACTACCCACACCAAGGTAATGTTTGTCCTGCTCAAGGTAAGAAGTGCTATGAGTGTGGAAAACTAGGTCATTTTGGTGCTGTGTGTCGTTCCGCACGAAAGAAACCACAATCAATGAATAAAAGCACTGTACGAGGATCAGGTCATAGGGGTCGAGGTGGCAAACACAATATTGCACCTCAAATCCAGAATGTTAATAATATACAAGACAACATTTCATTACAACCAGTCTCAGATGACAGTGAATGTGATTACATTTGTGGAGTACAAGCAATCACAGAATGGAATGATCTTCCAAACAACCCAGAGACTATAGTATACATTGCTGGTATTTGTCTCAAAGTTCTCATTGACACTGGATCAAACATTGACACCATTGCTGAGTGTCACTATGAGAAATTTAAAAAACAGTTCCCAAAGCTTGAGAACTATAATGGCAAAGCCACTGCCTATGCTTCAAAGGTAGCCTTACCAGTGATTAGAACTTTCACTGCAGAGATTAAGTCAAAGAGTGCAATGCTCACCACTACATTCCATGTTGTTAGGAATGCAAAGGAGTCTCTACTCAGTTACAAGACTTCAACCAAATTGGGGCTACTTCAGCTTTCTAATGCTGTAGCAGTGGAATCTGCAAACATGTTGATGCTATTGTTGCTGAATTTTTTTATCGATTTGAACCTACAGATTGTTATACTTATAGCAAAGTTCAGCTGCACATTAACCCATATGTAATTCAAGTTGCCGAGGAATATGTACACTCTGTAACCTGTGATGCAGTCCCTAAGGCTCTCACTTTTGATGAAATTCGTACTGCAACCCTAGAGGACCCAACTTTGCAAGCAACAGTGGATGTATTAACTAAGAAAAATTTTCCACGCATACCACCCTCAGGAGTTGACCAAGATGCATTCAAAGCACTTGAACGCATCCAGACAGAATTAAGTGTTACGCAACAACGCGACACTGTGCTGCGAGGTACTCGTATCGTCATTCCAGCTGTTCTCCAGCAACGTGCTCTGAAGCTTGCACATCAAGGACACCAAGGTCTTGTAAGGACCAAAAAGCTGCTACGAGAAAAGGTATGGTTTCCTGGCATTGATCGTCAAGCAAAGGCATGTCATCCTGTGAAACTCGACAAGATCTTTTTAAATTTTGGCATTCCTGAAGTTGTCAAGACGGACAATGGACCGCCATTCAATGGACAAGACTGTGTCAACTTTGCTGAGCATATTGGATTCAAACACCGCCGTGTGATGCCACTACATCCTCAAGCTAATGGAGAAGTTGAGAGATTCATGCAACCTCTCATGAAAGCGGTACGCTGTGCTCATGCCGAAGGACGATCCTGGAAACAAGCTATGTATGCTTTTCTCAGGAACTACCGTGCAACACCAAATGGAACACTGGGCAAGTCGCCTGGCGAACTTTTATTTGGACGTCCTATGAGGATCTCACTACCTGTCATGCCAGCCGAGATAACGGATAAACGTCTCGCTCAGAAGGATGCACTAGCCAAGGGCAAAATGAAAATTGCTCATGATCAACGTGCAAATTTATAAAGGTTGGAGACACTGTTCTAATAAAAAGAAAAAAGAGGGAAAGTTAGATATGCCGTATGATACAAAACCATATAAAGTGATTAGTGTAAAAGGAACTATGGTAACAGCGAATAATAGAGATCATAGTATAACACGTAATATGGCTTATTTCAAAGTGATTTCAACTAGTGTAGAAAATGATGAAGTGAAAAGTCGTGCAAAGGAAAAAGAAAAAATGTGTTATAACAAGATAAACAATTCATCGAGGGATATTCTTGTACTTAAGGACTCTTGTCCTAAACGTCATGTTAAACGCCCTACACGATTTGATGATTAATTGTGTTCCTATGTAATGCAAAGTATTTACTTGTTATGCTAAACTAAATTTAATATTGTTTGAATAATGCAGATCTTTCATTCAATATTTTGTAACTTTGTATTACAGTTTTTTTTTCATTTTTGTTTCACATTGCATTTGTATTTTTAACATTGAAAACCTTTGTGGTAAAGATTAGGTTGTTTAAATTCTTTGTGCTTAATTAATGTTAAATGTATGCAATATCTCTTGATATGTTAATAACTTACTTTGTGTCAATAACTTTACTTTGTGCTACAAGCATGGTAGACATCCTGTATTCATTCTTTTTAAAGAAAAGGAGGGATGTCATGTTCATAGAAAACGGTACCATCCGTTTGTGTTGTGGCTGAGACGCCAGTAGAGAAGGTAAACAAGAAAACAGTAAGCTACCAGCTTGGAAGCAGCTAGTCATGTAATCGTTTATTTACTGCTTGGTTACTTAAAGTCATTATTTATTGCTTGGTTACTTAAAGTCAGTAAGCAAGCAATGGCTTTATATCAACCCTACAACCAAGACTTCCTCAGCTACACACAAACACCACAAAAACCTACATATTATGTGATAAAACTTTAAATCCCGCAAACCTATTTACTGTTTTGTGATTGGAGGCATCAGGTGAAAGGAAACGTGCCCAACCGTTCTGCCCGGCGTCCAACTAGGGATACCAGAGCCGTTGTACACACCACTGCGATAGATACACTCTTAACGTTCAAGGAAAAATTGGGGGGACCCAAAAGGGGGGAGGAGAGGAACCTTCGACAAGCCGCCGGCTTCCTGTGCTCGTCGAGGCCACCAATGTTAGTTGCTCTCAGGTAAACTAACACACTACCAGGGGGCCGAGCGGACAGCACGCAGGACATGTGATCCTGGGTTCGATCCCGGGCGCCGAGGAGAAACATTGGGCAGAGTTTCTTTCACCGAATGCCCCTGTTACCTAGCAGTAAATAGGTACCTGGAAGTTAGTCAGCGGTCACGAGCTGCTTCCTGGGGGGTGTGTGTGTGATGTGAAAAAAAGTAGTAGTAGTAATTAGAAACAGTTGGTTGAGAGGCGGGCTGAAAGAGCAGAGCTCAACCCCCGCAAGCACAACTAGGTGAGCACAACTAGGTGAATACACTGAACAGTTGGATTATTTACTTCATAAACATGATAATTTTAATATGGAATGTTGAATAGCTATTATTGCGTCCTGATAAGAAGTGAGCCGTTTAAGATTGTTCAACCAAATGTTATAATTATTATAATTAGGCCCTCGCGGGCATCCACAATTATTTTTTTATATTCTCTGTTTTGTATGAAGTTTTACAAATCATATTATCCTAGATTAAAATAATTTTCAAAATTATACAAATTAGAATATTTTATATAGTTTTAAAGCTTGCTAAAAACAATTATAATGTTTTTGCATATACATGTAACTGCAAAGTTTTGCTTTATTTACTGTAATAGAATAAAAATTATTTAAATTATATAACTAAGCAGAATAAATTACATTTAAATCTGCTGCTTCCTCTGATCCAGCACTAGAAAACTGGAAATATATTTTTTGTTTCAATTTTTTATTACACTTTAAAGTGATAACTTTTTTATTTACTTTCATCATCATAATAATAAATGTTTATTAAGTTAAAAGTACATACATACTGTGACAGTGTCCACCCCTATATTTCTTCCTTCCCAGCTTAAAAGAGTCATATCTCCGTAGCCTAAGTATTCTCTGATGTTCAGGGAACATTTTCATGTGTGGGAGAGCGTGGAGCGTGATTAAGCTGGCTGTAAAATAGTCAGCGAATAAATTAATAATGCAGGGGGCTTACGCCTTTTGGGGGCTCAAGACGGTGCCAAGCCATCCTGTTTCCCGCCAAGACGTCGTGACGCTTCCCAGCACCTGATTGGCCAAGGGAGGTCACGTGCCGGAAGTGACTAATGACGAGAGCCCTCGGGCAGTGTGACGTCATGAGGAGGAGAGCTCCTGGGGCGGCTAGCGCCTGGGCGGGAAGAGTACGTCACGAGCCGTCATGGAGGGAAGACGCGCTCGGTTGAGCTCCGGATCTAGAGAGCCCTTACCAGTAGATTTAAGCTTCGCTTCGATCCTGCAGACAGTCTGAGAAGCCATCCAACTTCCGTGAAGTGCCCAGAAGCAAGCACGGGCCGGATTAGAGAGCCAAGAGCTCTATCAAGAGTCTTTAGCAGAGGGAACGTTGGGCTGGTGACGTCTGGGACGCCCAGAGGACCAGTATTCCACTTCAAGCGAAAAGCTATGACCCGGCCAAGTCTACTGACAGTGAGGCGAGGGGAAGCTGTGCTGGACTGTGAGGTGTCGACAGTGTCAGTGAGAGTGAGGACGATGACGGAGGTACCTGTCTCCAGTACCCCGGAGAATAGGAGGAGGAAGGCAGTACCTATTGTGTGTCAGTACGGTGAAGACGCGTTACCACGAGGACGAAGGAGGAACCTGTGTGTGTGGGAACTGTACATCAGGAGACCAGGAGCCAGGACCAGGATCCTCAACATCCCTCAAAAGAGGACGAGTCAGCTTCGTGGTTGGAGTGAAATAAGGTAGATAATTGTCCCTCCCTTTACCCCTTTTGATCTAGGCGAGCTAGAGTATTTTATATGTTGTGAACATTTCTACTCATCATTTTATTGTCTTAAGTGACAGAATATTAGGCTAGGAGCCAAGAGCTCATTTAGGCATGAGTTGGTGTGTGTGAGCATTAAGGCGGTGATGTTAGTGATCCTGGAGGTGGTAGCTGGTGTGCAAAGAGCCAGCAACAAACTCTGAAGCGCCCAGCTGATCGCATCGCTAGAGGCGTGGGAAAGTCACGACGTTCTGCCAGTTAGATGTATCAGCTGATCATATTGCCAGAGGCGCGAGGTTTTTGCCCGCCACCTGACGGGTGGACCCAGTCAGCTGACCGTGTTGCCTGAAGCCGTTCCGCGAGGAGTGTTGCCGCCAGCGGACGATATCCCCCTTTTGACATTTCTTTATACAATTATATGTGTATATATTCTTTTGCTTCAGTAAACTTTTAAACTAACTGGTGAGTTTAAGTATGCCTCCATTCTCTAGGGCTATATATATATTTATGAGACCATTAGTAACACCTTGTACTGCACGTGATATTGCATCCTTGATTAAGATAACGATTAAGACCACTGATGTGTTGCTGGGTCTCGAGTATAAACACCCAGCTGGCGACCTGAGTAGACCAGATATCCAAGAGAGCGTTCCAGTGTCAGGACGGGCAGGTTCAGGTGAGTGAGTTATAGGAGGCTTGAACTTCCCCACTCGCTAGGGGTGTATACGGCTAGCCCTTGGCCGACTGAAGGAGCCCAAGGGCGAGCAGTGGCGCCTGGTATTGAGGGGCTAAGACCCGTGAGACGACCCCAACCACAGGTTGGAAGGGGGTGAACCCTGACAATACATACATACATGTGTGTATATCACGAAAATAAACACGTGATTAAAAATGTGACAGTATCAGGCCACAGAGGAAAATTGAAACAGGAATTTTCTTAAATACGTTCGTATATTAATACATCTTCAGAAGGAGAGTAATACATCCGTGGTCTGACACTGTCACATACATACATACATACAAGATGACTTGCAAACATAATGTTGGATTTTCTAGATAGAGCTAGTACATACTATGCATAAAGCCACTAATACGCACAGCATTTTGGGGCAAGATGTGGGAAAAACTCTTAGACGAAAACTTAAAACAAAAATTTTGAGGCCTGATAACTCAGTGGACAGAACTCGGGGTTCGTTGTCCATAGGGTTCTGGTTCGATCCCCGGCGGAGGTATAAACAAATTGGAAGTTTCTTTCACCGTGATGCCTGTTCACCTAGCAGTAAATAAATCCCTGGGAGTTAGACAGCTGCAACGGCTGCTTCCTGGGGATGTGTTTGTGTGTGAAAATTAAGATTAAGGACTTGCCCGAAACTCTGCGTGCTACTGGCAGAGTAAGAATGTAAGAACTCTTGTATAAATAAAAAAAAAAGAATACTAGTCTGGATTAAACAATGGGGTAAAACAAAGAGTGGTGCTAAATAGGAATAAATCTGATTGGAGAAAAGTGGTGAGTGGGGTACCACAGGGGTCCATTTTGGGGGCCAACCCTTTTTGTCATATACACAGTTGTTATATTGAACACCATATTGTATGCTACCCAATCCCCCAATATATGTACCTAGCAATACAACTTTACCATTGTGATTATTGCTCTCATCCTTTATGTTCTATCAATGTGTTTTAATGTGCCTACTAATCTTTGTCAAATTTTCTTATAATGTACCTGTTAACATTTTATAAGTTCTGCAAGAAATTAACTACTTAAAATTATCTGTTATATTATAACACTGTTATAAACATTGTGCGTACCAGTGACTTTACAAGAATGTAAAAATATCATGCTATGTACTCTCATAAACCCAATGTACCTTCTTGAATATAAATAAAAAAAAATGACAGATTGAAATATCAGCAAATTTGCAGATAACACAAAGCTTTACGGCAAAATTGGAAATGATAATGAAGATATTCAAATAGAAGAGATAAACAAAGAGAAAACTATACCCTCTTATAAAGAGGATGAAGTGGGGCGTTGGATTTTTCAACTTTCAAATAGAATACAGAGAATGACTGTAAACCAAGTAAGATCAAGTCCAAATGCAGTGAAAAGCTCTGTGCCTCAGGGGGCAATCATTGCACCACTGGTATTTTTCATTATTATCTCTGATATAGACAAAAACACTAGACAAAGATTCGTGTCATTCTTTGCAGATGATACAAAAATCAGCATCAAATTGCCACTGTAGATGACACTGAAAAGTAAGTAATTAACAAAAGGAGGCACCAAACCGGGAAGGCTATGTAACACCATCGAGTGTGTGGAATAATCAGAGGGCGCTAAATATCACCAAGGATGCCAATACGAGAACAGAAACGCATAAGGCGAACGATATCAAAAGTATCCGACTAACCAAGAATTCTATTGAGTGACAAGTGACCGCGAGGGATGGTCGGAAAGCAAGACACACGCTCGTCCTGGAAGTCCGGACATTCAACAAGGATATGCACAACTGTAAGAGGGACAATAAGGAGCAGATGACACTGAAGAACTACAGGAAGATATAAAGTATTCAATTGGGCAACTGAAATTAACATGATGTTAAACGGTGGTAAGTTTCAGGTACTTAGGTATAGTGGAAACGAGGAACATAAACGAAACACAGGGTACAAAGCACAATCAGACGTACTCATATAAGGAAAGCAACATGTAATGGGCATGGGAAATATGATGTCTGACGACATGACGTTTAGTGAACACAACAAGCAAATTTAGCGGCATCAAGGAAAATTATGGGATGGATTATGAGAAAGTTCAAATCCAGAGACCTCACAGCAATGGTAATACTATTTAATCCACTGGTGCTCTCCGGTCAAGAGTATTGCTCGGTACACACTTCTCCCCTTCAGAGCAGAAGAGATCTATGAAAATAGTGGGAATGCAGTGAAATATATATATACAGCACGCATAGAAGCGATTAAACATGTAAATTATTGGGACCGTCTTAAAGCTCTCAAAATGTACTCATTGAACAGGAGACGAGAAAGGTATAGAATTATATATGCATTAAACATACTGGAAGGCCAGGTCCCAAATTTGCACAGTAGAATAACAACATACGGGAGCGATTGGTACGGAAAAAATGCAGAATGGAAGGAGTAAGGAGTAGAGGTGCTACAGGCACAATGAGACAACACTGAACATCAGAGGTCCACGGCTGATAAACATCCTTAATAAATGTTGCCGGAACGAAGATGGATGTATCCATGAGGCATTGGACAGGTTCTTCCAAGAAGTGCCGGACCAACCAGGCTGTAGTGGCCAGATTACTGCAGAGGTCAGATGAATGTGTAGGCCTGGTTGATCAGTCCAGCTTCCAGGAGGCCGGTTGACGACCGGGCGCGGGGACGCTAAGCCCCGGAAGCACCTCAAGGTAGGCCAGGTTACTGTAGAGGTCAGATGAAGGTTACTGTGTAGTAGCCAGGTTACTGTAGAGGTCAGGTG
>WNGS01005235.1:0-21662 GCA_020271785.1 Procambarus virginalis | reverse complement strand
GAGGTCAGATGAATGTGTAGGCCAGGTTATGTAGAGGTCAGATGAATGTGTAGTCCAGGTTACTGTAGAGGTCAGATGAATGTGTAGTCCAGGTTACTGTAGAGGTCAGATGATGTGTAGGCCAGGTTACTGTAGAGGTCAGATGAATGTGTAGGCCAGGTTACTGTAGAGGTCAGATGAATGTGTAGGCCAGGTACTGTAGAGGTCAGATGAATGTGTAGTCCAGGTTACTGTAGAGGTCAGATGAATGTGTAGGCCAGGTTACTGTAGAGGTCAGATGAATGTGTAGGCCAGGTTACTGTAGAGGTCAGATGAATGTGTAGGCCAGGTTACTGTAGAGGTCAGATGAATGTGTAGGCCAGGTTACTGTAGAGGTCAGATGAATGTGTAGTCCAGGTTACTGTAGAGGTCAGATGAATGTGTAGTCCAGGTTACTGTAGAGGTCAGATGGTGTGTAGCCAGGTTACTGTAGAGGTCAGATGAATGTGTAGTCCAGGTACTGTAGAGGTCAGATGAATGTGTAGTCAGGTTACTGTAGAGGTCAGATGAATGTGTAGTCCAGGTTACTGTAGAGGTCAGATGAATGTGTAGTCCAGGTTACTGTAGAGGTCAGATGAATGTGTAGGCCAGGTTACTGTAGAGGTCAGATGAATGTGTAGGCCAGGTTACTGTAGAGGTCAGATGAATGTGTAGTCCAGGTTACTGTAGAGGTCAGATGAATGTGTAGGCCAGGTTACTGTAGAGGTCAGATGAATGTGTAGGCCAGGTTACTGTAGAGGTCAGATGAATGTGTAGTCCAGGTTACTGTAGAGGTCAGATGAATGTGTAGTCCGGTTACTGTAGAGGTCAGATGAATGTGTAGGCCAGGTTACTGTAGAGGTCAGATGAATGTGTAGGCCAGGTTACTGTAGAGGTCAGATGAATGTGTAGCCAGGTTACTGTAGAGGTCAGATGAATGTGTAGTCCAGGTTACTGTAGAGGTCAGATGAATGTGTAGGCCAGGTTACTGTAGAGGTCAGATGAATGTGTAGTCCAGGTTACTGTAGAGGTCAGATGAATGTGTAGTCCAGGTTACTGTAGAGGTCAGATGAATGTGTAGGCCAGGTTACTGTAGAGGTCAGATGAATGTGTAGGCCAGGTTACTGTAGAGGTCAGATGAATGTGTAGTCCAGGTTACTGTAGAGGTCAGATGAATGTGTAGGCCAGGTTACTGTAGAGGTCAGATGAATGTGTAGTCCAGGTTACTGTAGAGGTCAGATGAATGTGTAGTCCAGGTTACTGTAGAGGTCAGATGAATGTGTAGTCCAGGTTACTGTAGAGGTCAGATGAATGTGTAGTCCAGGTTACTGTAGAGGTCAGATGAATGTGTAGTCCAGGTTACTGTAGAGGTCAGATGAATGTGTAGTCCAGGTTACTGTAGAGGTCAGATGAATGTGTAGTCCAGGTTACTGTAGAGGTCAGATGAATGTGTAGGCAGGTTACTGTAGAGGTCAGATGAATGTGTAGTCCAGGTTACTGTAGAGGTCAGATGAATGTGTAGTCCAGGTTACTGTAGAGGTCAGATGAATGTGTGGCCAGGTTACTGTAGAGGTCAGATGAATGTGTAGGCCAGGTTACTGTAGAGGTCAGATGAATGTGTAGTCCAGGTTACTGTAGAGGTCAGATGAATGTGTAGGCCAGGTTACTGTAGAGGTCAGATGAATGTGAGGTTATCTTGAGGTTATCTTGAGATGATTTCGGGGCTTTAGTGTCCCCGCGGCCCGGTCCTCGACAGGCCTCCCCCCCAGGAAGCAGCCCGTGACAGTGACTAACACCCAGGTACCTATTTACTGTAGGTAACAGGGGCATAGGGTGAAAGAAACTCTGCCATGTTTCTCGCCGGCGCTGGGATCGAACCCAGGACCACGGATCACAAGTCCAGGTGCTGTGCTCGGCCGACCGGCTCCCTATGTGTAGTCCAGGTTACTGTAGAGGTCAGATGAATGTGTAGGCCAGGTTACTGTAGAGGTCAGATGAATGTGTAGTCCAGGTTACTGTAGAGGTCAGATGAATGTGTAGTCCAGGTACTGTAGAGGTCAGATGAATGTGTTGGCCAGGTTACTGTAGAGGTCAGATGAATGTGTAGTCCAGGTTACTGTAGAGGTCAGATGAATGTGTAGGCCAGGTTACTGTAGAGGTCAGATGAATGTGTAGTCCAGGTTACTGTAGAGGTCAGATGAATGTGTAGTCCAGGTTACTGTAGAGGTCAGATGAATGTGTAGGCCAGGTTACTGTAGAGGTCAGATGAATGTGTAGGCCAGGTTACTGTAGAGGTCAGATGAATGTGTAGTCCAGGTTACTGTAGAGGTCAGATGAATGTGTTGGCCAGGTTACTGTAGAGGTCAGATGAATGTGTAGGCCAGGTTACTGTAGAAGTCAGTTGAATGTGTAGTCCAGGTTACTGTAGAGGTCAGGTGAATGTGTAGTCCAGGTTACTGTGAGGTCAGTGAATGTGTAGTCCAGGTTACTGTTGAGGTCAGGTGAATGTGTAGTCCAGGTTACTGTAGAGGTCAGATGAATGTGTAGTCCAGGTTACTGTAGAGGTCATGTGAATGTGAAGTCCAGGTTACTGTAGAGGTCAGATGAATGTGTAGGCCAGGTTACTGTAGAGGTCAGATGAATGTGTAGTCCAGGTTACTGTAGAGGTCAGGATGAATGTGTAGTCCAGGTTACCGTAGAGGTCAGATGAATGTGTAGGTCAGGTTACTGTAGAGGTCAGATGAATGTGTAGTCCAGGTTACTGTAGAGGTCAGATGAATGTGTAGGCCAGGTACTGTAGAGGTCAGATGAATGTGTAGTCCAGGTTACTGTAGAGGTCAGATGAATGTGTAGGCCAGGTTACTGTAGAGGTCAGATGAATGTGTTGGCCAGGTTACTGTAGAGATCAGATGAATGTGTAGGCCAGGTTACTGTAGAGGTCAGATGAATGTGTAGGCCAGGTTACTGTAGAGGTCAGATGAATGTGTAGACCAGGTTACTGTAGAGGTCAGATGAATGTGTAGGCCAGGTTACTGTAGAGGTCAGATGAATGTGTAGTCCAGGTTACTGTAGAGAGGTCAGATGAATGTGTAGTCCAGGTTACTGTAGAGGTCAGATGAATGTGTAGTCCAGGTTACTGTAGAGGTCAGATGAATGTGTAGTCCAGGTTACTGTAGAGGTCAGATGAATGTGTAGTCCAGGTTACTGTAGAGGTCAGATGAATGTGTAGTCCAGGTTACTGTAGAGGTCAGATGAATGTGTAGTCCAGGTTACTGTAGAGGTCAGATGAATGTGTAGTCCAGGTTACTGTAGAGGTCAGATGAATGTGTAGTCCAGGTTACTGTAGAGGTCAGATGAATGTGTAGTCCAGGTTACTGTAGAGGTCAGATGAATGTGTAGTCCAGGTTACTGTAGAGGTCAGATGAATGTGTAGTCCAGGTTACTGTAGAGGTCAGATGAATGTGTAGTCCAGGTTACTGTAGAGGTCAGATGAATGTGTAGTCCAGGTTACTGTAGAGGTCAGATGAATGTGTAGTCCAGGTTACTGTAGAGGTCAGATGAATGTGTAGTCCAGGTTACTGTAGAGGTCAGATGAATGTGTAGTCCAGGTTACTGTAGAGGTCAGATGAATGTGTAGTCCAGGTTACTGTAGAGGTCAGATGAATGTGTAGGCCAGGTTACTGTAGAGGTCAGATGAATGTGTAGTCCAGGTTACTGTAGAGGTCAGATGAATGTGTAGTCCAGGTTACTGTAGAGGTCAGATGAATGTGTAGTCCAGGTTACTGTAGAGGTCAGATGAATGTGTAGTCCAGGTTACTGTAGAGGTCAGATGAATGTGTAGTCCAGGTTACTGTAGAGGTCAGATGAATGTGTAGTCCAGGTTACTGTAGAGGTCAGATGAATGTGTAGTCCAGGTTACTGTAGAGGTCAGATGAATGTGTAGTCCAGGTTACTGTAGAGGTCAGATGAATGTGTTGTCCAGGTTACTGTAGAGGTCAGATGAATGTGTATCCAGGTTACTGTAGAGGTCAGATGAATGTGTAGTCCAGGTTACTGTAGAGGTCAGATGAATGTGTAGTCCAGGTTACTGTAGAGGTCAGATGAATGTGTAGGCAGGTTACTGTAGAGGTCAGATGAATGTGTAGTCCAGGTTACTGTAGAGGTCAGATGAATGTGTAGTCCAGGTTACTGTAGAGGTCAGATGAATGTGTAGTCCAGGTTACTGTAGAGGTCAGATGAATGTGTAGTCCAGGGTACTGTAGAGGTCAGATGAATGTGTAGTCCAGGTTACTGTAGAGGTCAGATGAATGTGTAGTCCAGGTTACTGTAGAGGTCAGATGAATGTGTAGTCCAGGTTACTGTAGAGGTCAGATGAATGTGTAGTCCAGGTTACTGTAGAGGTCAGATGAATGTGTAGGCCAGGTTACTGTAGAGGTCAGATGAATGTGTAGTCCAGGTTACTGTAGAGGTCAGATGAATGTGTAGTCCAGGTTACTGTAGAGGTCAGATGAATGTGTAGTCCAGGTTACTGTAGAGGTCAGATGAATGTGTAGTCCAGGTTACTGTAGAGGTCAGATGAATGTGTAGTCCAGGTTACTGTAGAGGTCAGATGAATGTGTAGTCCAGGTTACTGTAGAGGTCAGATGAATGTGTAGGCCAGGTTACTGTAGAGGTCAGATGAATGTGTAGTCCAGGTTACTGTAGAGGTCAGATGAATGTGTAGTCTAGGGTACTGTACGTCGTGAGGCGTCACCCCAACATTACAGGAAAAGTATTACCAAGGAGTGCCACAGGGCTCAGTTCCAACACCCGTAATGTTAATCGTCTATATGAGTGACTTACCAGAAGGAATACAGAATTATGTGAACATCTTTGTTGATGACGTTAAGATACTTGTGAAGTTAAGAAACTTACACGATTGTCTTGCCCTTGAAGAACCCAACCACTTAGGCTGGAGGGTGGAGCAGCGGTCTCCCTTCATGCAGGTCGGCGTTCAGTCCCCGACCGTCCAAGTGGTTGGGCACCATTCCTTCCCCCGTCCCATCCCAAATACTTATCCTGACTCCTTCCCAGTGCTATATAGTCGTAATGGCTTGGCGCTTTCCCCCTGACAGTTCCCTTCCCTTGCCCTGGAAGACCTGGACAAAAGAAGTGTATGGAGCAACACTTGGCAGATGCAATTTAATGTCAATTAATGCCACATTATGGAATGTTAAATAATAGAAAATACGCCACACAAAACCTACATATTATGTGAAAAAAATTATCTCCCTCAAACCTATTTACTGTTTGGTGATAGGAGGCATCAGGTGAAAGGAAACGTGCCCAACCGTTCTGCCCGGCAACCAACTTGGGACACCAGAGCCGTCGTACACACCACTGTGATAAATGCACTCTTAACGTTGAAGGAATAATTGGGGGACCCATAAGGGGAGGGAGAGGAACGTTCGACAAGCCGCCGGCCTCCTGTGCTCGTCGAGGCCACTAGTGTTAGTTGCTCTCAAGTAAACTAACAAACTGAACAATTTACTTCACAAAAATGATAATATTAATACGGAATATTGCATGCAGAAGTAGCCATTATTGTATCCTGGTAAGACCTGAGCCGTTTAATTATGGTTTAACTATAATTTATAATAATTAGTACCCTCACGGGCATCCAAAATTATCTTATATTAAGCAATTTTCCGAATCATATAACCCTAGACGAAAATAATTTTCAAAACTTTATAAATTACAATATTTTATATAATTATAAAGTTTGTTAAAAAATAATTATAACGCCTTTTTATTTTTCTGTAACCTCGTAATTATATATTATTTACTTTCATAGAGCAATGATGATTTAAATGATAAAACTAAGCAGAATATATTACGTTTAAACTGCTACTTCTTCTGATCCAGCACTAGAAAACTGGAAATATATATTTTGTCCATTTTCTATTACACTTTAAAGTGATAACTTTTCTATTTACTTTCTTCATAATAATAATAAATGTTTATTAAGTTAAAGTACATACATACATACATACATACATACATACATACATACATACATACATACATACATACATACATACATACATACATACATACATACATACATACATACATACATACATACATACATACATACAAGATGAGTTGCAAACATAATGTTGTATTTCTAGATAGAGCTAGTACATACTATGCCCAAAGCCACTAATACACACAGCGTTTTGGTGCAAGATGTGGGAAAAACACTTAGACAAAACTTAAAACAAAAATTTTGGAGCCTGACGAATCAGTGTAACTCGGGGTTTGTTTTTGTTGATTGTTGCCGCCGAAGGCGGCTAGTTTATTGTGCACCCCATACTCATCCTGTGAGCGGTAGCGCAAAAAGCATTAGAGGGCACAAAAGGTCTTTATCAGACCTCATCTTAGATTATTACATAAACAATTTCATATATCCATCACACCTTACAGTTACAATGTCAGCTAGTTACAGAGTCAGTGCTATTTCAAGAGCTACATATTTACAGTAAGTCATCATACATTAATGGTAGGTCTTATCACTAATACATAACAGTTTGACCAATGGGGACATTACAGAGTCATAGGGGAGCTTCTGTTTATTGTTAGTCCTCACAATACACTACTTGTTTCTGAATCTCATATGTCGTTCATCTACAATTCAATTTCAATTTCTTTCTTTATTATGCACCCCATACCCATCCCGTGGGCGGTGGTGTAAAGGATTACAGAGGCACATAATCGGTTCAGGAACTGAACCCTCTAGTTCGTTTAGCTAAGCAAATAACAATGTTTGACGCTAGTTACAAAATTATCAATGTTGTATACACATGTACACACCCTCATACATACATGTACATATATATATATACGTATACACATATACATACACATACATATCTAATCACTCACACAAATACACACATCAAGAATCTTTGTGTCACAAGTGACACAAAGAGGTGTCACAAGTGACACTACAAGAGGCTCACAACAGTCACTATACAAGGCACTTTACATCTATAGTGAGTCACACAGTTACTAGTCTTGCTGCACACCCACCCAACTGGGCGGCAGCTTTACAGTCATGTGCATGCATTACCGACAGTAAGCAAATTTTGGATACTTCGCTAAAATTTCGGGCAGCACATCATTGTGAATGAAGTACTTACACATTTCTTGGACACTATTGATGGTGTTATCTCTAAATTCCGCAATTTTTTCACATTCCATTATATAATGACGCAAAGTATGCGAATAGTTCTGCTGACAGAGTTTACATTTAGTCAAATCTACATCAGCAGATGTTACAAACTCCCAGAGGTACTTGTAGCCGAGCCTAAGCCTAGCAGTGGTAACATCTAGAAGTCTGCTAACATTATTGGATGACCCATAGACGTGCGGTTCTTCATGCATAATAGAATGATGATAGATGGAGTAACTGGTGTGAATTTCACTTTGCCTCAAGCCTCCGAAATTTAGTTGATGTTCCTGGGATATTACTGCCCTCAGGCTGCTGAAAGGCAGTCCAAGTTGGTAATCAATTCCCTCTTTACGAGCAAAAGTCTTGGCTAGCTCATCAGTTCTATCATGCATTCGGAGACCAATATGGGAAGGAATCCACAGGAGACAAACTCTGACTCCATCATTGATTATTTCACTATATCTGTGTCTAGCTTCAGAGATAAGCACGTCACAGTTATGCCTTGGGGAGCTGAGGGCAGTCAAGGATGACAAGGAGTCACTTACAATTAGCGTGTCAACTTTGGATTCATATACGCGCTCTAGTGCAAGGATTATGGCAACCAATTCTGTTTGAAGAGTGGAGGCCCAGTTACTTAGTCTCGCTCCACACTCATGGGAGATGGAACCATCTCTCCCTGTCAGAGATGGTTCCATCTCCCATGAGTGTGGAGCGAGACTAAGTAACTGGGCCTCCACTCTTCAAACAGAATTGGTTGCCATAATCCTTGCACTAGAGCGCGTATATGAATCCGTTCATCTACTGGAAGCGAAATGTGGATACAGTGCAAGGATTTCAGGTAATTTATCCATGGTAATAAGATAGGTTGCCATATCATACAGAGTGAGCTTAGATTTATCTCTAAATGGCTCAATTTTACTACAATCCAAGATATAGTGTTCGAGTGTGTGTCCCTGTCTTTGTCCACACACTTTACTTTACTTCATCTAGATCCCTATACAAGCCGACCTGCCATAGATACTTGTAGCCAAGCCTTATTCGAGCTGTGACAACATCTGTTAGTCTACTGACTTTGTTACTTGCCCCATACACATGTTTTACTTCACACATTTCAATGTGATGAACAATGAACCTGCTAGTTCCAGTTTGCACAGTTCTACTTTCTTCAAATTCATCCAGGAGTTCTCGTCTAATGACACTTTTAAGGGACCTATTTGATAACTCAAGATTCCGTTCAATATTGTCTTTATTTACTGCAGCCTTAGCAAGGGCGTCAACTTTGTCATGTTCCTGCAGGCCAATGTGAGAAGGAATCCACAACATTTTTATATTTACCCTCTCGCTAAGTATTTTTATATATCTACGTCTAGCTTCCAAGACAAGCACGTTATTACTTGATTGCAAACTGTTTATTGCTCGTAGTGAGGAAAGGGAGTCTGAAATAATTAAGCTGTCTTCTTCAGTGTTGTCAATAATTTCGAGTGCTACCAGTATCGCTACCAATTCAGCTTGCATAATGGACGCCAAGTTACTAATTCGGATATTCCTTTCAATTGTGCTGCCATCGGGCTGATGAGCAATAACAGCACTTCCTGCCCTCCCTGTAGCTATATTGAGTGATCCGTCAGTGTATATGGTTTGTGCAATGTTGTTTTCAGCTTGTATATTGTGAATGTGTTCTATGGTGCTTAATTTAGCAGCAAGCTGAGCATGAGGGTTGTTTGTGATTAGTTTCTTGGTGGGGTATGCAGAGTGTTTGTTGTCCTAAGGGTCCGGGTTCGATCCCTGGCGGAGGTACAAACAAATTGGAAATTTCTTTCAACGTGATGCATCTGTTCACCTAGCAGTAAATAAGTGCCTGTGAGTTAGACAGCTGCAATGGCTGCTTCCTGGGGATGTGTTTGTGTGTGAAAATTAGGATTAAGGACTTGCACGAAACTCTGCGTGCTACTGGCAGAATAAGAATATATAAGAACTCATGAATAAAAAAAAAAGGAAGAATACTAGGCTGGATACTACAATGGGGTAAAACAAAAAGTGGTGCTAAATAGGAATAAATCTGATTGGAGAAATGTGGTGAGTGGGGTACCACAGGGGTCCATTTTGGGGCCAACCCTTTTTGTCATATACACAGTTGTTATATTGAACACCATATTGTATGCTACCCAATCCCCCAATATATGTACCTACCCATACAACTTTACCATTGTGATCATTGCTCTCATCCTTTATGTGCTATCAATGTGTCTTAATGTGCCTACTAATCTTTGTCAAATATTCCTACAAAGTACCTCTTAACATTTTATAAGTTCTGCAAGAAATTAACTACTTAAAATTACCTGTTATATTAAGGACCTTCCCGAGACGCTGAGCGTACTAGTGGCTTTACAAGAATGTAAAAATATCATGCTATGTACTCTCAAAAACCCAATGTTCCTTCTTATATATAAATAAATAAATAAATAAATAAATGACAAATGGGAATATTACAAACCACATCAGCAATTTTGCAGATGGCACAAAGCTTTATGGCAAAGTTGGAAATGATAATGATGTTGATGAGATAAACAGAGAGATAAACTTTGCCCTCTTACAAAGAGGGTGAAGTGGGGCTTTGGATTTTCAACTTTCAAATAGAATACAGAGAATGACTGTAAACCAAGTAAGATCAAGTCCAAATGCAGTGAAAAGCTCTGTGCCTCAGGGGGCAATCATTGCACCACTGGTATTTCTCATTATTATCTCTGATATAGACAAAAACACAAGACAAAGATTCGTGTCTTTCTTTGCAGATGATACAAAAATCAGCATCAAATTGTCACTGTAGATGACACTGAAAAGTAAGTAATTATCAAAAGAAGGCACTAAACCGGGAAGGCTTTGTAACACCTTCAAGTGTGCGGAATAATCAGAGGGCCCTAAATATCACCAAGGATGCCAATACGAGAACAGAAACGCATAAGGCAAACGTTATCAAAAGTATCCGATTCACCAAAACTTCTATCGAGGGACAAGTGACCACGATAGTCACTTGTCCCTGTACGATAGTCACTTTCCGACCTTGGACGGTCGGAAAGCAAGACACACGCTCGTCCTGGAAGTCCGGACATTCAACAAGGATATGCACAACTGTAAGAGGGACACTGCAGTTAGGGCAATAAGGAGCAGATGACACTGAAGAACTACAGGAAGATATAAAGTATTCAATTGGGCAACTGAAATTAACATGATGTTAAACGGTGGTAAGTTTCAGGCACTTAGGTATAGTGGAAACGAGGAACATAAACGAAACACAGGGTACAAAGCACAATCAGACGTACTCATATAAGGAAAGCAACATGTAATGGGCATGGGAAATATGATGTCTGACGACATGACGTTTAGTGAACACAACAAGCAAATTTAGCGGCATCAAGGAAAATTATGGGATGGATTATGAGAAAGTTCAAATCCAGAGACCTCACAGCAATGGTAATACTATTTAATCCACTGGTGCTCTCCGGTCAAGAGTATTGCTTGGTACACACTTCTCCCCTTCAGAGCAGAAGAGATCTATGAAAATAGTGGGAATGCAGTGAAATATATATATACAGCACGCATAGAAGCGATTAAACATGTAAATTATTGGGACCGTCTTAAAGCTCTCAAAATGTACTCATTGAACAGGAGACGAGAAAGGAATGGAATTATATATGCATTAAACATACTGGAAGGCCAGGTCCCAAATTTGCACAGTAGAATATCAACATACGGGAGCGATTGGTACGGAAAAAATGCAGAATGGAAGGAGTAAGGAGTAGAGGTGCTACAGGCACAATGAGACAACACTGAACATCAGAGGTCCACGGCTGATAAACATCCTTAATAAATGTTGCCGGAGCGAAGATAGATGTATTCATGAGGCACTTGGACAGGTTCTTGCAAGAAGTGCCGGACCAACCAGGCTGTAGTGGCCAGATTACTGCAGAGGTCAGATGAATGTGTAGGCCTGGTTGATCAGTCCAGCTACCAGGAGGCCTGGTTGACGACCGGGCCGCGGGGACGCTAAGCCCCGGAAGCACCTTGTGGGATGTTTTTCTTTTTTTTGCTGTCACGACTGCAATGCGTACGTCGCCAATGTACATGTGGCAGACGCTTCACGAAGCTGTCGGAATTAGCAGAATAGAAAATACGAGAGCAACCGTACAGGGCCTGGGAGCAAGGTCGAGTTAGAGTCCTTGTGGGTCTCTTCTCAGACTAGCCTCACCTGGTCCTGCTCCACGTTGGTCGTTGGAATCTCCTCAATGATGTAACACTTTAAGGGACTGCTAGGGTCCTCATCAAATTTATAGTTAGTGACTTACAGGCAACTCGGTGTTGAAGACACTTAGAGCTGAAGGCTGGAGTAATATTGGCAGTATTCAGAAGTGGTTCAACGGAAACACCGCATAAAGCTTAACAGTAGTTTATTTACTAACTTAACCACTAATACAAAGGGTGCTTGATTTACTTTAGATTGGCGTCAGCAAAGCTATGGTTGTATTAGCGAGACTCTTGACGTCTGGCTAATCGACTCGTATCCACTCGTGGAGAAACACCTAACTTAACACAGTTGACAGCCAATCACTAACACGGCAACCTAACTGCCGGTATGCAAAGGGATCACAAGAGTTCCAACCGGATACTCGGTAATGATGCTATGCAATAAATCAACAAATACACTGTCAATGGGACAGGCAATAACATGCACAATAATAATCACACAATAACTAAATGTGTGGTGTATGTGAAGCTCACATTCACAGACGAATGAAATGCAGTGATACCACACAGATAAACACGCATTCACCGTCGATTCACCTATAACCTGCGACAGGTACAAGAAGGTGAGAACTGTGATTGATCCCTCAGATCAACACAGACACAATAAACAATGACAAGATCTTGTACTTACAGATAAGGTACCTTTCCTTACGCACTCACTCAGACTCGTTTATACAAGCACTCGTAGGTGGCCTGATAGCTGGTTTCGCTCGTAGACACGGAGGGTACTCGCAGTATCTTGAGATGATTTCGTGAGTAGGGCGTGCTGTATGCTTAACAGACAGACACACGCACACACACTGGCACTGGCGGTGCGTGAGGTGGTGACGTCACGTAGGAGCTAAGGCGGCGGCGGGCGCTCGAGGTACTGAGGTACACGCTCAGGATGAGTGGCGGTACCATGCACTACACTGTACACTGTGGTAATGTCACACACAGATTACTTAGGCGGCGGCACTGCCTTAGTTCACTCTAGGTCACTCACGACGATCTTTGTCACCAGGGGTTACCTGATACCAGTCTGTTTCGCTCTGGAGATTTGTCACTTTAGGCTTCTAAACAATATATTCGCACTCGTGATTCTGGCGAGTGTGTGGTATATCGCAAAGACGCTGAGTTAACTTGACGGTGAGGGATAGACGGTGATCAGTCTATTGGCCAGTAGAACAGAACACGTCCTCTGGGTATGGTCGCTCTCACGTGAATGAGTTTGCAAGGGTGCCGGGCATCTCGTGGCACACAACACAAAAGGAGTTACAATTTGACCAATAGCATTGCAGCAAATGAGCGGGAACCAATCATATTAACTCGTTCGATGAGCAGTAGCAGGAGTGACGTCATGAACACGTCATAGCTGTTATTCAACATCGCGCCGGTTGACCCCAGAGGTCAGACGCTGCTGGCGCCTTCCCCTCTGTCTCAGCGGGCACCAGCCACGTACTCACTGACCCTTTGGTAGCAAGTATACTTAGCTCCCTGTATCTACTTCCTGCCTAGACATACGGCGGCCTACGTATTTTAACAGTGTTCCTGGTTAAGTGGGCATTCTGGAGATACCCAACATGCTAGAAAACTATCCAGGATTAAGAGAGATAGGCTTTGTGCACGAAGATCTGTGCACTGCAATGCCATTCAAGTCAGCTGTGGGAGCATCTTGGGAGACATACTCCCACACACCTCAAGGTAACCTCAAGCACCTCAAGGTAGGCCAGGTTACTGTAGAGGTCAGGTGAATGTGTAGACCAGGTTACTGTAGAGGTCAGGTGAATGTGTAGTCCAGGTTACTGTAGAGGTCAGGTGAATGTGTAGACCAGGTTACTGTAGAGGTCAGGTGAATGTGTAGACCAGGTTACTGTAGAGGTCAGGTGAATGTGTAGACCAGGTTACTGTAGAGGTCAGGTGAATGTGTAGACCAGGTTACTGTAGAGGTCAGGTGAATGTGTAGACCAGGTTACTGTAGAGGTCAGATGAATGTGTAGACCAGGTTACTGTAGAGGTCAGATGAATGTGTAGACCAGGTTACTGTAGAGGTCAGGTGAATGTGTAGACCAGGTTACTGTAGAGGTCAGATGAATGTGTGTAGACCAGGTTACTGTAGAGGTCAGATGAATGTGTGTAGACCAGGTTACTGTAGAGGTCAGATGAATGTGTGTCCAGGTTACTGTAGAGGTCAGATGAATGTGTAGGCCAGGTTACTGTAGAGGTCAGATGAATGTGTAGACCAGGTTACTGTAGAGGTCAGATGAATGTGTAGGCCAGGTTACTGTAGAGGTCAGGTGAATGTGTAGTCCAGGTTACTGTAGAGGTCAGATGAATGTGTAGGCCAGGTTACTGTAGAGGTCAGGTGAATGTGTAGGCCAGGTTACTGTAGAGGTCAGGTGAATGTGTAGGCCAGGTTACTGTAGAGGTCAGATGAATGTGTAGGCCAGGTTACTGTAGAGGTCAGGTGAATGTGTAGGCCAGGTTACTGTAGAGGTCAGATGAATGTGTAGGCCAGGTTACTGTAGAGGTCAGATGAATGTGTAGGCCAGGTTACTGTAGAGGTCAGATGAATGTGTAGGCCAGGTTACTGTAGAGGTCAGATGAATGTGTAGGCCAGGTTACTGTAGAGGTCAGATGAATGTGTAGTCCAGGTTACTGTAGAGGTCAGATGAATGTGTAGCCAGGTTACTGTAGAGGTCAGATGAATGTGTAGGCCAGGTTACTGTAGAGGTCAGATGAATGTGTAGTCCAGGTTACTGTAGAGGTCAGATGAATGTGTAGTCCAGGTTACTGTAGAGGTCAGATGAATGTGTAGTCCAGGTTACTGTAGAGGTCAGATGAATGTGTAGTCCAGGTTACTGTAGAGGTCAGATGAATGTGTAGTCCAGGTTACTGTAGAGGTCAGATGAATGTGTAGTCCAGGTTACTGTAGAGGTCAGATGAATGTGTAGTCCAGGTTACTGTAGAGGTCAGATGAATGTGTAGTCCAGGTTACTGTAGAGGTCAGATGAATGTGTAGTCCAGGTTACTGTAGAGGTCAGATGAATGTGTAGTCCAGGTTACTGTAGAGGTCAGATGAATGTGTAGTCCAGGTTACTGTAGAGGTCAGATGAATGTGTAGTCCAGGTTACTGTAGAGGTCAGATGAATGTGTAGTCCAGGTTACTGTAGAGGTCAGATGAATGTGTAGTCCAGGTTACTGTAGAGGTCAGATGAATGTGTAGTCCAGGTTACTGTAGAGGTCAGATGAATGTGTAGTCCAGGTTACTGTAGAGGTCAGATGAATGTGTAGTCCAGGTTACTGTAGAGGTCAGATGAATGTGTAGTCCAGGTTACTGTAGAGGTCAGATGAATGTGTAGTCCAGGTTACTGTAGAGGTCAGATGAATGTGTAGTCCAGGTTACTGTAGAGGTCAGATGAATGTGTAGTCCAGGTTACTGTAGAGGTCAGATGAATGTGTAGTCCAGGTTACTGTAGAGGTCAGATGAATGTGTAGTCCAGGTTACTGTAGAGGTCAGATGAATGTGTAGTCCAGGTTACTGTAGAGGTCAGATGAATGTGTAGTCCAGGTTACTGTAGAGGTCAGATGAATGTGTAGTCCAGGTTACTGTAGAGGTCAGATGAATGTGTAGTCCAGGTTACTGTAGAGGTCAGATGAATGTGTAGTCCAGGTTACTGTAGAGGTCAGATGAATGTGTAGTCCAGGTTACTGTAGAGGTCAGATGAATGTGTAGTCCAGGTTACTGTAGAGGTCAGATGAATGTGTAGTCCAGGTTACTGTAGAGGTCAGATGAATGTGTAGTCCAGGTTACTGTAGAGGTCAGATGAATGTGTAGTCCAGGTTACTGTAGAGGTCAGATGAATGTGTAGTCCAGGTTACTGTAGAGGTCAGATGAATGTGTAGTCCAGGTTACTGTAGAGGTCAGATGAATGTGTAGTCCAGGTTACTGTAGAGGTCAGATGAATGTGTAGTCCAGGTTACTGTAGAGGTCAGATGAATGTGTAGTCCAGGTTACTGTAGAGGTCAGATGAATGTGTAGTCCAGGTTACTGTAGAGGTCAGATGAATGTGTAGTCCAGGTTACTGTAGAGGTCAGATGAATGTGTAGTCCAGGTTACTGTAGAGGTCAGATGAATGTGTAGTCTAGGGTACTGTACGTCGTGAGGCGTCACCCCAACATTACAGGAAAAGTATTACCAAGGAGTGCCACAGGGCTCAGTTCCAACACCCGTAATGTTAATCGTCTATATGAGTGACTTACCAGAAGGAATACAGAATTATGTGAACATCTTTGTTGATGACGTTAAGATACTTGTGAAGTTAAGAAACTTACACGATTGTCTTGCCCTTGAAGAACCCAACCACTTAGGCTGGAGGGTGGAGCAGCGGTCTCCCTTCATGCAGGTCGGCGTTCAGTCCCCGACCGTCCAAGTGGTTGGGCACCATTCCTTTCCCCCGTCCCATCCCAAATACTTATCCTGACCCCTTCCCAGTGCTATATAGTCGTAATGGCTTGGCGCTTCCCCCTGACAGTTCCCTTCCCTCGCCCTGGAAGACCTGGACAAAAGAAGTGTATGGAGCAACACTTGGCAGATGCAATTTAATGTCAATTAATGCCACATTATGGAATGTTAAATAATGGAAAATACGCCACACAAAACCTACATATAATGTGAAAAAATTTAACTTCCGCAAACCTATTTACTGTTTGGTGATATGAGGCATCAGGTGAAAGGAAACGTGCCCAACCGTCCTGCCCGGCAACCAACGTGGGACACCAGAGCCGTCGTACACACCACTGTGATAGATGCACTCTTAACGTTGAAGGAATAATTGGGGGACCCATAAGGGGAGGGAGAGGAACCTTCGACAAGCCGCCGGCTTCCTGTGCTCGTCGAGGCCACTAGAGTTAGTTGCTCTCAGGTAAACTAACACTCAACAATTTACTTCATAAATATGATAATTTTAATATGGAATATTGCATGCAGGAATAGCCATTATTGTGTCCGGGAAAGAAGTGAGCCGTTTAATATGGTTCAACAAAATTTATAATAATTAGTACCCTCGCGGGCATCCAAAATTATCCTAAGTTAAGCTGTTCTACGAATGATACTACCCTAGATGAAAAAAATTATCAAAACTTTATAAATTACAATATTTTATATAATTATAAAGTTTGATATAAAATAATTATAAGGGTTTTTCATTTTTATATAACAACGCAATTTTATGTAATTTACTCTCATAGAATAATGATGATATAAATGATAAAACAAAGTAGAATATATTTCATTTAAATCTGCTGCTTCTTCTGATCCAGCACTAGAAAACTGGAAATATATATTTTGTCCATTTTCTATTACACTTTAAAGTGATAACTTTTCTATTTACTTTCTTCATAATAATAATTTATTTACTTTCTTCATAATAATTATTTATTTATTTATTTATTTATTTATTTATATATTTACAAGAAGGTACATTGGGTTTGTGACAATACATTGAATAGTACAGTATTTACAATCTTGTAAAGCCACTAGTACGCGCAGCGTTTCGGGCAGGTCCTTAATCTAACAGATAATTTTAAGTAGGTAATTTCTAGCAGAATTAATAAATGATAACAAATACATTGCAAGGGAAAATGAGATGAAGAGCTTAGTAAGTATATTAAAGCACATTGGTATATTAAAGCTCTGATTGATTACATTGACAGCTTGATTGGTAATTTAAACAAGATTAATAGACACCATACAGCAGATTGGCAGCACATATAAGACAGCAATGATCACAATGATAAAGATGTTCAGATTGGGTACATAAAGATTGGGAGATTGGGTAGCAATAGATACAGATAAACAAGATTAGTAAATACCATACATGCAGCAGATTGGCAGCACATATAAGACAGCAATGATCACAATGGTAAAGATGTTCAAATTGGGAACATAAAGGTTGGGAGATTGGGTAGCAATAGATACAGTGCAATTTTAAGGCAAAAAGTAAAAAACTATGAAGATGAAATTAAGTACTTTTTAGTTTTGTTTTTGAATGATGTAAAAGTTGGACAGCTTTTCAATTCAATAGGGAGTGAGTTCCATAAACTGGGTCCCTTTATTTGCATAGAGTGTTTACACAGATTAAGTTTAACTCTGGGGATATCAAAGATATATTTGTTTCTGGTGTGGTGATAATGGGTCCTATTACATCTGTCCAGGGAGAGTTTCAGAGCAGGATTTGCATTTAAGAACAGGATTTTGTAAATGTAGTTGACACAAGAGAATTTGTGGAGTGAGATTATGTTTAGCATGTTTAGGGAGTTAAACAAGGGGGCTGAGTGTTGTCTGAAAGCAGAATTTGTTATTTTTCTGATAGCAGATTTTTGCTGGGTGATGATGGACTTAAGGTGGTTTGCAGTGGTTGAACCCCATACACAGATACCATAGTTAAGATAGGGATAGATTAGTGCATAATATAAAGATATGAGAGCAGAGTTAAGTACATAATATCTGATTTTGGAGAGTATACCAACTGTTTTAGAGACTTTCTTAGTTATGTGTTGTATGTGGGTACTGAAGTTGAGTCTCTTGTCTAGGAATAGGCCGAGAAACTTTCCATCATTTTTATAAGCCATAATAAATGTTTATTAAGTTAAAGTACATACATACATACATACATACATACATACATACATACATACATACATACATACATACATACATACATACATACATACATACATTGTGAGGAGATGTAGAATCTCCTAAGCTAGTTTTCCTAGTTTCTAGAATAGGCTAGTCGCTCTAGGGACTCTAGAAACTGAAGCTTTCAAATTTACATATGCTTGTTGGGTGTCATATGAAAGCTTATGTTAAATGCTGTCAGTTAAGACTAATTAGAGCTCTGTGATTGCTCTGTAGAGAGAATTACAGAAATATTCCTGTTTTGTGAAATAGGGAGAGATTTGAGAGAAGGTGTGAGAGAAGAGTATAACACAAGAACCGTTACGGGTGGGGGGGGGACAGTGGGGGAACGTTGCCTTCCCCCCACCAAGGGAGACGTTGAGACGTTGTGTTAGGCCTCACCCTCCTTGTGACGTCACGCCACGCCACAGGGCGAGGGGCGTCTGTGATTGGTCTAGGCACCCCTGCTCCTATGCCGAGTTTTGGCGCCAAGAGCTGTTATTGGAAGCGGCATGAGGAACAGTGCCAGCTTCCTGCTGATTGGTCAAGACAAGGTAGGGGGAAGAGATATGGGGATGTGAGTCTCTCTAGCCCGCCAAGAGTTGAGTTTGAATTGGGCAGCAAGGGTGTGAGGAGTGTCTAGGTGGGGGTGGCGGGCCTGCCACCCCCACCACCGTTATCGCTCCTGTCGTTCAGTTTATTCATCTTGCATGGCACTCCAGCCACCCTGGGTGTGTCGAAGCCCAAATTCGCGAGAAACTGGGACCGATAAATGCAGGACAGCCTCAGAGACAGTGATCACCCATGGGGCAGCTATCAGAGCCCCATGGGGTAGCAGGTGGCTCAGATTATCCTGTATGTTCATGGACAATTGGGTGGAATAATGGGCAGGGCCTACCAGTGTGATTAAGGTGTTATTACAGGCCCCTGTTGGACTTTGAATTCCGCCCGACGTCGTCCATGTGGTAGGTGACGCCGGCCAGTGTCACCCCTGTCACCCCAGTGTAAGAGCGAGTCATGCTCTAGTGTGTTGGGGGGTAGTGGTGATTCCCCATCCACATGTGTGTATGCCCTGCGGCCAACCCAGGCCGCTCTCTGGCCGCCCGGCCACCCACCGGCTCGGCCAAGCCGCCCACCTTACTCCGCGCGCGAGCAGCCCGGGTGGGGTGGGGTGCTGTGACGTCACGCGCCACCCGTGGCCACCCTCCTGAAGGCCACGCGGTGGCCACATGTTGGCCACCACCTTTGGCCACCCCCCTTGGCCACCTTCCCAGGACAGCCTAGGGCCACATCTTGTCGACGCACGAGGAGCGAGCTAAGTGTTGACAGCCAGGTGGTAAGGACCTGGGAAATGAGGAAATGTGTGGAAGGACACGTGAGTACTTTATCAGTGTAACAGTGTCTCAGTATTAAGGGAAATAAGAGAAAAGTTGTGTGGGCCCCTAGCCCGGCCAGGCTAGGGAAGCAGCTGAGACACCTGTCTGTGGCACACCCAGGTGACTGTGGGGCAGTACCTGGAGAGGGAAATTGTCACTGTAAATCATGTAGTGATATAATTGTATATCTGTAGAGATAATGTGTGTAGACTGACTTGAGTTTGGGACCAGTCAGTGTAGAAAATCATCATATAAATGATCCAGTCTGTCGATTCTGTATAATCGTGCAGCCTTGGTTAGTGCCATGGTACCTCATTGTGTAATTAGGCCAGGTTAGAGTTAATTAAGCAGGCCCGTGGGGCAGGGTTATTAGTGGATATCCTGAGGTCTGTATATTGTCCTGGTGATTAATTTGCATTGTTTATGGAGGCCATTTCCATATGTTTCATTTGCATGTTGCATGTATTATGTTGTGTGGTGAGTCAGTAGATGTGATTGCTGACTGATTGCCTAATGATGTCATTAGCATGGGGGGCATGCTGACGGTATCATTATGTGCAGGTTTGTGCAGTGTTATCAGGTATACATTATTACTGTCCTAGGAACTGTGTTGAGGATTTAAAGGGACCCTTTGAGTATTCAGGGAAATTCTCAGTCACTTAATGGGAGCGAGCAATTTGTTAATTTGCCTAATTATGGGAGAATTAGTGCCAGCTGTCCGCGTAGAGCGACGGTGCCTTATATTAACGTAAATTGTCTTGCTGAAGCCACCGGGATCGGGCGATCTTTTGCAACGTTTGCAAGATTAGAGGGGCAGTAATATTAGGATACCTTGATTGTTGCAAAACCGTGTGTCATTACTGTGTGGGCATAGTAATTAACGAGTTGCAGTAGTTGCAACCGTATGTGGGCAGTGCTATTTATGTTGTTTTGCATGCCATTATATGTGTGACCTATGTAACCTTAGGGTTACTTGTTTCTTTAAGTTGTGTTGAGAACTTGAGGATTCAGTGAGTTAATTAGGGGTAATTAACTGGATAAGGGGGTGCACATTTGTAGTTGTTGAATGAGTGAGGGCTGTTATGGGAGAACAGTGTTGAACTTGAGCTTGTGGGAATACGTTTCCGGTGCAATTAATTGTCCGTGGACAATTAATTGACCACTCTAGCTAATTATGTAATTAGCATTCTCATCATGAATTCACGTAGTGGGAGAGGGAATCAGAGTCTGTCAGTGATAGTGTTAACGTCAGTTGCTCGAGACTAACTGCCTTTCAGGGTTGGGGCAATTAGTGGCTCATGATTAGTGGAGTAATTAACGTCTGGAGTCTTGAGGACTCGGGCAATTAGTAGCTCATGATAATTAGTGGAGTAATTAACGTCTGAGTCTTGAGGACTCAGATGACTCGGTAAAGCGAGGTCATGGGGTTAGCATAATACGTTATATTAATCATATTCTGTCTGGTGACAGTGGATTAATTTGCACTCATTGTTTAATTAGTATTAACTCCTCTTCCGTGAATTCACAGTGTTTGATGAGACCTGCTTAGGCAGTGCGGAGTGAGACTATTATGTACGATTAATTATCGGTCCTGGTGACAGTTAATTAATTGCTCGAGGTTAATTAGGGTAATTAGCACTCATATTAAAGTAATTAATGACCACAGACTGTTGAGAAGCACCCCTTGGGGTAGGCTTAGTTAACGTAACTCAATTGGGATGTAATTAGTGGTCCGTTTGACCTTAATTAGAATTACTCA
This sequence comes from Procambarus virginalis, assembly GCA_020271785.1. Classification (NCBI taxonomy): domain Eukaryota; kingdom Metazoa; phylum Arthropoda; class Malacostraca; order Decapoda; family Cambaridae; genus Procambarus; species Procambarus virginalis. Next base: position 333 of record WNGS01005235.1, on the reverse strand, counting down.
CTGAATACTTGCAAGGAGTCAAGTGTGATGTAATTTAAGAGTTTGAGTTATTGTGACAAGAGGACTTGTGTTAACGTAGAGTACTATCATGTTGTGTCTAGCGTGAGACACTTGTTTGGATTAAAGTAGTACTTTTGCTGACTGCTGTGATCAGTCAATTTCCATCATTATTCACATATCAATGTTGTAATTGATAAGGCAATTTCTTTTGGTTATCGTCTAGTGACGAGGGTAAAGTAACTTAGGGATGAGTGGAGCTGTGTCCCAGAGCCCCCTTGCCTGACTTTTATTCACTTAGTTGTGATAGGGGGAGTCACTGTTAGACTACCCCCC
>WNGS01005230.1:0-13917 GCA_020271785.1 Procambarus virginalis | reverse complement strand
GCATAATAAATGAATGAACTAAAACTCTGCTGGGTTTTAAAATACAGCTGAAATGATCAGAGAAAACGGGGGGGACCTTTGACACGCCGCCAGCTTCCTGTCCTCAGCGAGGCCACTAGTGTTGGTGGCCCTCAGGTAAATGTTTGTAAATTAACATAAGATACAGTGCAAGAAGCGATACTAGCATTACAATTAATTATAAAGTGTAGATAAATTATAAAAAACTAATGTGATAAATCTATTCAGGTCTGATAATGACCTTTTGCCATTTGTAATCTTTTTTTTTTTTTTTTGAGATATATACAAGAGTTGTTACATTCTTGAACAGCCACTAGTACGCGTAGCATACTAGTGGCTGTACTTATTTTGTGGTTGTATTATTGTATGTATAGTGGCTGTATTATTTTGTCCTCCTGCTCACAGGTTTGAGTGTAATGGGGAACACAATAAATTATAGCTGCCACTGCTGGCAACAACCAGGAATGGGTCAAATTAATCAGGGTTTAAAATCATTCAGCAAACCTCTAGTGGCCTCAAAGGTGGAAAGAAGCCACAGCCTTGTCGTTGGTCCCCCCACTGTTACTGGTGATCTTTTCCGATTGGATTTTGAACCAGACTTGGGGTCGTTTGAACTAAAAGTCCGAGTGGACAGGGGCCCAACAGCTGAGTGTATAGCGCCTGGGGTTCGTAGTCTAATGGTTCGGGTTCGATCCCAGGCAAAAGCGAAAACAAATGGACAGTTTCTTTCACCTTGATGCCCTGTTCACCTAGCAGTAAATGGGTACCTGGGAGTTATGTTTACGGGCTGCTTCCTGAGGATATATTTACCTAGTTGTACTCACCTAATTTTGCTTGAAAGGGTTGAGCTTTGGCTGTTTGGTCCCGCCTCTCAGCCGTCAATCAACTGGGATACAGATTCTTGAGCCCACTGGGCTCTATCATATCTACATTTGAAACTGTGTTATGGCGGTATGTCCACTCACAAGATGAGTGGCGCTGCCCAATAAACTCGCCCCTCGGGGCAAAATTAAAAAAAAAAAAAATTGAAACTGTATTGAGTCAGCCTCCACCACTACTTAAATTAATGTATGAGTGTGAAAATTAGGATTAAGGACTTGCCCGAAACGCTATGCGTGCTAGTAGCTGTACAAGAATGTAAGAACTCTTGTATAGATATAACTAAAGTCGGGACACCATCAGAGGGACTGCAAGAGGCTCAGGAGCGTCACGTACCATCTTGGCGCCATCACCAGCATGTAAACAACTCTGCTTCACATCCACCAAACTCTAACACATCTCACAATTTGTATTTGCATTTTCGTCCTCTGTAAACCTTTCAATTAGCATTTATAACTACAAAATAAATAATATAAACGTAATCAATATATCTTACTATTTTGTACATATTCGAATGCAATGTGCTGCTTCCCTATTCTATATGTATAGAATGCTATATTGTTATATATGCTATATGTATATATATGTATGCTATATGAATGCTATATGTATATATATGCTGTATTGTGCGTACCAATTTTTGTCAACTACCATTCAAGCTATCATTGCAATCAATCTTAGCTACCTAAGTGCTTTATTATACTGTACCTACAATCAATCTTAGCTACCTAAGTGCTTTATTATACTGTACCTACAATCAATCTTAGCTACCTAAGTGCTTTATTATACTGTACCTACAATTTTCTCTCATCTTTTTTTTTTTCTTCTTGCCATGTAACTGTTATCATTTCTTTATTATAAATTTTCCTAGTATTTACCTACTTAAAATTTTCTTAGATTAAGGATCTGCCCGAAACGCTGCGCGTACTAGTGGCTTTACAAGATTGTAATTACCATATTATATATTCTCACATTCCCAATGTACCTTCTTGTATATGAATAAATAAATATGAGATATTACACAGTGTAGATCACAAACTAGCTATAGGTTCATCCAATATTCCCATCACACAGGATGGTTAGTCATACATGGAATCAGGGAGGAAAACACCAGCCTCAATAAAAGAAATCAACTCTGACTAAAAATTATGAGAGAACATAAAATGTAAGGCTGATCTATTAGCCTCCACTAGCAAAATCTGGGTACAGCAGAAGCATATCTTCCAATATTTCTGAGTATATGAAGTAATTACAGAGCTGAAAGTACCTCATACCATTTGGTCTAAAGTCACTTTTAACAGGGAAATTACGTATATAGTGTTGGAGAATATGTCCCAGCTCTTGTTCACATAGTTTACAATTGGAATGTTCACCATTGAGGGATTCATTACCTTCAACCACCTGCCATAGATACCGATATCCCAGCCTAATTATGACAATTACAATGTCACACTGTCTACCTTGCCTTACCTTGAGGATACCTTGAGGTGCTTCCGGGGCTTATCGTCCCCGCGGCCCGGTCATCGACCAGGCCTCCTGGTTGCTGGACTGATCAACCAGGCTGTTGGACGCGGCTGCTCGCAGCCTGACGTATGAGTCACAGCCTGGTTGATCAGGTATCCTTTGGAGGTGCTTATCCAGTGTTCAAGAGAGAACTGGATAAGCACCTCCAAAGGATACCTGATCAACCAGGCTGTGACTCATACGTCAGGCTGCGAGCAGCCGCGTCCAACAGCCTGGTTGATCAGTCCAGCAACCAGGAGGCCTGGTCGATGACCGGGCCGCGGGGACGATAAGCCCCGGAAGCACCTCAAGGTATCCTCAAGGTAAGGCAAGGTAGACAGTGTGACATTGTAATTGTCATAATTAGGCTGGGATATCGGTATCCCATCCATGTCTAGTGGATGTTTTGTGCTGCCTGTACATATAATTATAGGTTCTAAACATGTCATAGCTCTTTATACTCGTGCTTTCTGGTCTTTGTGTGTCAGTGACGGCTCTTCTGTTTTCGTTAATTTCCTGAAATATTGTGGCTTTTACAACAGAGATTGGAATGCCCATATCCAACTCAATTTCAGGCTCGTCACATGCAGGTTTTGCTGCCTTGTCTGTGTCATCATGCTGGGGCAACACCTATGTGAGATGGTATCCATACAAATGAGACTGAAACTCTTGCTCTTTGCATTAACAATGTTGTTTATAATGGATGTTACAACACTCCTAGTGTCTATTTTGCATGTTGGGTTTTTAAGGGCCTGAAAAACTGACTTTGAATCACAGAAAATGACTACTACGCTGTTCGTCAGTGCGTTAGTAGCAAGTTGTAGTGCAGCTAATTGCCCATCGGGTAAATTTATGTTCTACTCTGATTCCGTGCATGACTAACCATCCTGTGAGATGGAGATATTAGATGAACTTATAGCTAGTCTTTGATCTACACGATCTACACTGTGTAATCTTTCATATGTATCTTTCAGCTGAATTTCCAGGGACACATTCTAAATATATCAAAAAAGTTTCAAAAACTTTTGGCATTCTTTCTAAGATCAGATATTACTCTCTCATCTATCCTTATCTCAACTATGGTATTTGTTCTTGGGGTTCTACTACCCAAAATCATTTACGTCCTCTAATTATTCAACACAAAGCTGCTGTTAGGACAATATCTCACTCTGGCCCCAGACATCACTCGGTACCCTTACTCAAATCTCTGAATATGTTAGATATTAAGTCACTGCACATCCTCTCATGTGTATTATATATATACATACATGTATATATATATATATATATATATATATATATATATATATATATATATATATATATATATATATATATATATATATATATATATATATATATATATATATATATATATATATATATATATATATATATATATATATATATATATATATATATATATATATATATATATATATATATATATATATATATATATATATATATATAATCTTAATGCTGCAGCCACCATCAAAGCACGGCATAATTTGCTCCTGTTTGGCAATATTTGCTTAGGCGTACCTGCAAGAGGAGGCAAGTCACTAGCCTCATCAGTCACTAAGGCAATAAATAATTTCCCCAGAGCTGACAACTTGATCCCCATCCCTCCTCAACGCAAAAACCGTCGTGGAAGACCCAAGAGCTCCAATGATAATTTTAAGCTTGGAACACAAGTGACCAAGAAAATTGAAGAGGGCAACACAGTAGGGGCAATTAGGTTACTTACCAGTGAAGAAACAATCGCCCCTAGAGATACAGCAACTGCCGACTCACTGAGAGAGAAGCACCCTCCTAGAGTACCATGGGAACCCACTGCTCGGGACACAAATGTCCCAGACATGGGACCTCTATTCCTCCAAGCATCAGAGGTATACAAAGCCATCATGTGGTGGTGGTACTGCTCTTTACTACCATCATGAACTAACATGCTTAAAAGTAATTAGAACTAGAGACTGCTGTGGGGAGTATATCTTCGCCAGTTTCAGAGTAAAGGGTACCGAGTCTATCCTGTCTGTGGGAGCAGTCTATAGGATTCCTAACACTGATGTGCCCGAATTCAATTCAAACCTTAGAAATCTAATACTCGATAACAGACTTAACAAAAACCATCTAATTATCGCAGGGGACTTTAATATTGACCTCTGCGAGCCTGAGCACCCTACTACTGTTAGCTTCCTCAACTGTATGAATTCCTGCTTCCTCATACCCTTAATCACTAGACCTACCAGAATCACTGATAGTACAGCCACGACTCTAGATCACATCTGGACCAACATAACCTCTCCGCTTACTTCAGGTATAATCACCGATAGTACTACAGACCATTACCCCACATTTCTCTTAACTACCATTAACAAACCACCTCTAGAGTCAAGGGAGATAAGTTTTAGGCTGCACAATGAATCTGCTATAGGCAATTTTATAACTGCTGCTGATAATGTCAACTGGGAATCAGAGTTAGGTAACATATGGGACATCAACCTAGCAGTACAATCTTTTCTTCAAAAAACTCTAAGCCTTTATAACACCCACTGTCCTATGCTTACAAAACAAGTCACTACCAAAAGGCTTAACAATCCCTGGCTTACAAAGGGAATACTTAAATCCATTAATAAAAAACATGACCTTGAGAAGAAGTATAGGCTAGGAACCGTCTCTAAAGAATTCTCAAAGAAATGGACACTGCCTTTTGAACGAAAGGCGGTGGAATTTCTGATGGGGAAGGAAGACAATTGCGCACCGCGTTCCGCAAGGCGCGGCGCGGACAGTCTGGGTGGCATAAATAGCGCGGAATGGGAGGTTTCTCTCTCACTCCGCTCCCGTCACCGTCCGCGACTCAAGAAGCGCCCACCCTCCTCCCCCTTTCTGCTGGCTGCCAGTTTCCCCGGTTCTGACTACGTCAGTCGTTGTTCCGTACGTCTTTCCTCCCGTTTCACTGGGGATGGGTGGGGGGGTGCAGCGCCCGTCCCCATTCTGTTCCGCTGTCCGCAGCTACTACTTTGACTTTACTGCCATTCTACTAGTAAGCCCTACCTTAAGTCGGCCTCTGGCCTGGGGTTATTTAGGAAATTCTTTCTCCTTATTCCTTGGCGGCTCGGCCTCTGGCCTGGGGTTATTTTCTTCTCCAAATTCATATCAGGCTTTCCCAGTCAAAATGTAATTTTCTGCCGCCTGTTTATTTCCAGATAGGGTTTCCATTATGTTATGTTGTTCACTTATGGTGTCCTGACTGTTATACTTAGATTTGTTACATTCGCCTCACTGCTAATTCTAGACAATAGGCCATTAGTTTTCTGCAGAGTTTGTTACTAGGCTACAAGATTACTTTTATTTTACAGCGGGTGTACATTTTAAGTTGTTTCGTGTACTTTGAGTTAGCCACGGCTATGTTGTACATTTGTTAAGACCTACTTAGAAGCCTGTCTTACTCTGCAGAATTATTTATACTGTATTAATAAATTTACGCCCCATACTGTTTGTGTCTTCCTTCCCCTGATCAGAAATTACTCTTTACTGCTATCTAAGATAATTAGACGAGCCAAAACTAAATACTACGAAGATAAATTTACCCAAATAAAGAGCAACATTAAAAAAACTTGGAGCACAATTTCACAAATCTTGGGATCAAAGAAGATTTTAAATAACAAACCAACACTCCTGTCAAATAACGATGGTCAGCTTTCAGCATCTGATTCTGCTATTGAGTTCAATAGGTTCTTCTCTTCCATTGGGTCATCCCTTGCAAATGATATTTCTTCTTCCAGTACTGAGGTTAAGGACTACCTTACAGGTAACTATCCACAGTCTCTGTACCTAAAGCCTACTAATTCCACTGATGTCAATGAGATAATCCTTTCCCTTAAAACCAAGTCTAGTGCCCTTGAGGAGATTCCGACATTAATTTACAAAAAAGCCTCCAGATCCTTAGCCCCTGCAATTGCTTTGCTCTTCAACAAGTCACTTGAACTCCAAACCTTTCCAGATATTCTAAAAAAAGCGAGAGTAACCCCTGTCCACAAATGTGGTGATCCCACAGATGTTAACAACTACAGACCTATTTCAATCCTGCCTAACTTATCAAAAATTTTTGAAAAACTAATCTACAAGCAGCTCTACTCTTATCTAGCCAAGCACAATATACTTAGCTCTTGCCAATATGGCTTCAGACCTAAAAAAAGCACTAACGATGCACTGATTAGTATGATTAACTTAATTCATGCAGCTCTTGATAAAAATGAGTTCCCTGTTGGGTTATTTGTGGACCTGCGTAAGGCTTTTGACACTGTGAACCACCAAAACCTTCTTCTTAAATTACATCATTATGGAGTCAGAGGACTCTCCCTGCAATACCTCAAATCTTACCTTACTGATAGACTCCAGTATGTTTCTGTGAACAATTCAATTTCTCCTACCCTACCCATCAACATTGGTGTTCCTCAGGGCAGTATACTTGGCCCTCTCCTCTTTCTCATCTACATTAATGACCTTCCAAATGCCTCCCAACACCTTAGACCAATTCTATTTGCTGACGACACAACCTTCATTTACTCCAGTCCTGACCCCCTTGCTCTAAATGCCACAGTAAATACCGAGCTTAATAAAGTCCATCTTTGGCTAACTGCCAACAAACTCACCCTTAACATTGACAAAACTTTCTATATTCTGTTTGGCAATAAATCCTCTAACCAAATAAATCTCAAGATTAACAATACCCAAATTTGTAACAAATTAGATGGCAAATTCCTTGGCGTTCTCATTGATCACAAGCTTAATTTCCAGGGACACATTCTAAATATATCAAAAAAAGTTTCAAAAACTGTTGGCATTCTTTCCAAGATCAGATATTATGTACCCCGCCCTGCCCTGGTGACTCTCTATTACTCCCTCATCTATCCATATCTCAACTATGGTATTTGTGCTTGGGGTTCTACTACCCAAAATCATTTACGTCCTCTAATTACTCAACACAAAGCTGCTATTAGGACAATATCCAACTCTGGCCCCAGACATCACTCGGTACCCCTACTCAAATCTCTCAATATGTTAGATATTAAGTCACTGCACATTCTCTCATGTGTATTATACATATATAAAACGCTGAACTGTAATGCCAATCCTGACCTCAAAAGCTTCATTGAAAGCTGTAACAGAACCCATGAGCACCACACCAGAAATAAATACAGTTTTGATATTCCAAGAGTACGACTTAACCAAACTAGAAATGCTCTACAAATCAAGGGACCCAGAATGTGGAATGACCTTCCCAACCATGTTAAAGACTGTACCTCTCTCAACCAGTTTAAGATTAAAACTAAACACTACCTGTTAAACTCCCTGTAACCTACCTTACCCCTCTATTGTCAACCCATGTCTTATTTTTTTTTTTTTTCTTATTCAACGCTGTTTGTCTACATATTGTATTTGTGCTGCTTTTCAGTCATGTTCCCCCCCTTTTTTTTGTACCTTTATTTGTATCTGTTCTCAAAACATTTTATTCTTTTTGTTCAATTAGCATTAAGTTTTAGATATTAATGTTTTCTTGCCCGAAACGCATTGCGTAATAGTGGCTTTAGGCATTGTATGTACTAGCTCTATCTATAAATCGATCAACTTATGTAAAATCTCTCTATGTATGTACCTTTCCTGAATAAACATATTTATTTATTTATTTATTTTATCATGTCATTTCCACCAGGCTCAGCAGGGGAATACACTGGAATAAGACCTCAGCACCTCAAGGGAGATGACAAACCCAGTTCTCGGCGAAGTTGCCGAGACACTACTGTCAGAGATCACGAAGTTTGTCAACGACTGTCTCTCCGGGTTTATCCCAGATACAATTAAACCGTTCTTCTTCGGAGCATCCTTCTTCTTCGAGGTCCAGGAATATCAGCATTCCTGGTCTGTCATTCAAGTGGGCTAACAGAGTTGTAATACATTCCACTGTGCCAACCGCTCTTCTATAGGCATACATATCATGGTGCAGTTTAGGCATTTTCCACTCCAGTCTGTTGAGTGCCATTCTGTCAGCCGTCTTGGCTGCACAGCTTTGGAGAGAGATGGGCCTGGGATTAGCTGGATCTTTAGGTTTTGGGATCGGCACTATGTCTGTTCTATTCCAAGCTGAAGGTCTAGTTTGAGAAGTCCAGGCTAAATTAATTAACCTTAGTATGCAACGTCTCCCTCTGGGCCGAGGTTTCTTATCATTTTATAGGTTATTTTGTCAGCTCCAGGGGATGTATCCTTGGAGTTTTTCTTAGCCCGATTGAGCTCATCCAGTGTGAAGGGGGTATTAGTGTCAGAGACTTCTTCACATGCTGTAAGGATTCTGTGCCACCTTTCTTCCTCTAGTCCGGTCTGTACTGCTAATACATCTGGTGGAAGTTGATTGCTGGCTGCTCTCTCTGCAAACCTGGTTGCCAGTACTTCGGCTTCCTGTAGAGGATCCTTGGGGTGTGGGGCTTTAGGTGTTTTATTCCCTTTGGCCCGGTGGATTTGCTGCCACATCTCTCCGAGAGAGGTGTGTTCATTCAGGTGTGAACACCATTCCAGCCACTTTTGTTCTTTTATTAGTCTGGTCTCTCGATGTACATGTTCCTTGACCTCACAAAGTAAGGACCTGTTGCGGTCACTTGGTTGCTTTTTGTATAGCTTTCTTGTTCTGTTGAGTCTATGGTTGAGTTCTTTGACACGTTCGCAATAGTACCAATGATCTTTATGGTGTCCGGTGGACTGTTTTTTCAGTGGGATCGAGTGGTTGGCTGCACTTTGAATCACTTTGACAAATTCTTGTTCTGCCTGATTAATGTCTCCGGGAAGATCATAGTTTCTATGCCACTCTGAAATGAGGTTTTGAAATCGGTCCCAGTTTGCTAAAGCAAAGTTCCAGGCTTCAGATGGAGGCGGAGGTGGAGTGGGTAGGTCTAACTTAAGATCAATTTGGACCCCATAGTGGTCGCTTGTGAATGTGGGCTCAACTGACCATGTCGCTACATCTCTTAGGGAGGCTGAAACGAAGGTTAGGTCTAATCTGCCTCCTTGGATGTGGGTAGGTTCATTCTTGTTTAGGATTTGTATTTCTGGAAGCTGGTATAGTAGATGTGCAATGTGAATGCCGGCTTCGTTTGTTGTATTCGAGCCCAGTGCCAATCGATGATGGGCATTAAAATCTCCACAAATGATTGTGTTTGTTGTTGTCGCGTGTCCAAATAACACAGAGAGATCCATTTCGGCATGTGGAGACCTGTACACATTAAACACTTCAAGTGTGTCGTGTCTTAGCTCAATGGTTACTCCCATTACCTCTGTCCCTGCTCCACAATCGGGTGGGCTGGTTATGGACTTGGAGATCAGGTCACATTTTACATAGATTGCACATCCCCTGGATTGCCCATTGATCCATGGAAGGAAGAAGCCTCGATAGCCTGAGATTTTAGGTTCTAATCCGGCTCGAAGCAAGCTCTCCTGTAGTATTAGGATGTCTATGCCCTTGGTTACTGCTATGCATTGCAAGTGTTGCAATTTAGTGCGCAGTCCTTGCGCATTCCATTGCAGGATCTTTAGATCTCTAGGTTCTTGGAATTTGCTGATAATTCCGTGGTATCCATGGAGTCTGATGAACACGCCATTGAAGTTGCAATTGGTGTATAGGTTCTTAGTGGACCTGAAATTGACTCATCAATGTCGCTTTCTATCTGTTTTTTAGAGGGGTGTCTCCTGCCCTGCTGTCTTGACGGTGAAGATATTACATTTTCGAATCTCTTGAGTTTGTGCTCAATTGTCTTCCGAGTCTCTGTGGTTTGCTTGATTCCATGTGATGACAGCAGACTTTCGATCAACTCGGTGACCAGAGTTTTGAGCATTGGCCAGAGAGCGTCTATTTCTGTGGGAGTGTCCTGCTGTTGATTGATTGATTGATAAAGATTAAGCCACCCAAGAGGTGGCACGGGCATGAATAGCCCGTAAGTGGTGACCCTTATGAGCCATTAACAGTATCGAGAGATGATACTGGAGATCTGTGGAGGTGCGACTGCACCCTGCGTGACGGGAGATGTCTCCCGGACCAAATGGTGACCAAATGGTCCCTGCTGTTGATTGATTGATAAAGATTAAGCCACCCAAGAGGTGGCACGGGCATGAATAGCCCGTAAGTGGTGACCCTTATGAGCCATTAACAGTATCGAGAGATGATACTGGAGATCTGTGGAGGTGCGACTGCACCCTGCGTGACGGGAGATGTCTCCCGGACCAAATGGTCCCTGCTGTTGATTGATTGATTGATGAAGATTAAGCCACCCAAAAGGTGGCACGGGCATGAATAGCCCGTAAGTGGTGGCCCTGTTGAGCCATTACCAGTATCAATAGATGATACTGGAGATCTGTGGAGGTGCGACTGCACCCTGCGTGACGGGATATGTCTCCCGTGCCTGCTGTTGATTGATTGATTGATAATGATTAAGCCATCCAAGAGGTGGCACGGGCATGAATAGCCCGTAAGTGGTGGCCCTTATGAGCCATTACCATTATCGAGAGATGATACTGGAGATCTGTGGAGGTGCGACTGCACCCTGCGTGACGGGAGATGTCTCCCGGACCAAATGGTGACCAAATGGTCCCTGCTGTTGATTGATTGATAAAGATTAAGCCACCCAAGAGGTGGCACGGGCATGAATAGCCCGTAAGTGGTGACCCTTATGAGCCATTAACAGTATCGAGAGATGATACTGGAGATCTGTGGAGGTGCGACTGCACCCTGCGTGACGGGAGATGTCTCCCGGACCAAATGGTGACCAAATGGTCCCTGCTGTTGTCACATCGCTGGGTTATATGGTGATTACACCTCAGCTCCCTCCAACAAGGTGAGGAGAGTATTGGGGAAAGGATTGTAGCTTCTGTAATTAGTTATGCTATGAAGATAATGAGATAATGGAGCGAGTATAAGATTAACTCGCTACAAGTTTTAGTTTTTAGTGTTTTTCCTGCCCGAAACGCTTTGCGTAATAGTGGCTTTAGGCATTGTATGTACTAGCTCTATCTATAAATTTATCAATATTTGTATCACACCTTGTATGTATGTACTTTACATGAATAAACATTTGAATTTGAATTTGATATGTATCTTCCCAAGGGTCCTTTAGTACATTTGTTTCGGGTTTTGCCAGAAACTCTATGCGTGTCAGTGGCTTTGCAAGAATGCAAAAATATCACTCTAATGTAATCTCACCAATCCATTGTACCTTCTTGCGTTTGAAACATTATTATTATTATAAAAAAAACAAAATAAAATAAATAAATAAATAAATATTTTTAAGTTTTGTTCTCGTTACTACTCACTAAAGTGTTTCATTAAAATAGTGGTGACAATTAACAATTAAAGCAAGCAAACAGTAGGTAGTATTGATTAAAATTATCTATATAATGGGTTTTAGAATTGTAAATGATTATTGTATGCTTTAGTAAAGGTTAAAATATCACTTAGGAGTAGATGAGATCAGCGGTGCTGTATAGGATGTGAAGCAAAGTTGTTTACCATCACTGCGGGGAGCACATTAACCCGCCAACTTCATTTAACGTTTGTACAGAACTCTTCTCCCTCGAAGGATTGTGTGAGTCTTTACTTAGTTTTTTGAATTATGAATTATTTAGTACAGAACGAACAGTATAAAGAGTCCATTAGACAAGGTGACATTGCAGGTGTCAGTAATAGATTGGAAGCAGGATGGGAGCAACGGTTTCGAGCTCAATAACGGGATAACAGGAGATACTTTTTCACCTATAAGGTTATAAACTCTTTGAAGCACCTACTCACTGAAGCGGTAAATGACAAAACACTGATACAATTATGACAAATGGGGGGGGGAGACCTTTTGCAAGCTGCCAGCTTCCTGTCCCCATCGAGCCCACCAGAGAGTTAGTGACTCAGCCCTCAGGTAAATTCATATAATGAATCTTCTAACAGTGACAAGATATCATCCGAAGCAAGGCCTGTAACATAAAAGAGTTTGGTGACAACATTCAAACAGTATTGCAAACTTCTGATTCATCAGAGTTAGTTATCCTTTTCTCCATCCATTGAACCTTGCACTGTGACACTGTCACTTGCAGGTTTTACACACCTGCAATTATGATGGGCAGACATATGTTTAGAGCTATTGGCCCATACGAGGCAGCTCCTATTGGCCCATACGAGGCAGCTCCTATTGGCCCATACGAGACAGCTCCTATTGGCCCATACGAGGCAGCTGCTATTGGCCCATACGAGGCAGCTGCTATTGGCCCATACGAGGCAGCTGCTATTGGCCCATACGAGGCAGCTGCTATTGGCCCATACGAGGCAGCTGCTATTGGCCCATACGAGGCAGCTGCTATTGGCCCATACGAAGCAGCTCCTATTGGCCCATACGAGGCAGCTGCTATTGGCACATACGAGGCTAGCCATTATGACTATATAGCACTTGGAACGGGTCAGGATAAGGATTTGAGATGGGACGAGGGAAAGGAATGGTACCCAACTACTTGGATAGTCGGGGATTGAACGCCGACCTGCATGAAGCGAGACCGTCGCTCTACCGTCCAGCCCAAGTGTTGGACCTTAGAAGAAGAGCCTTTGGGACTTTACAAGAATATAGGCCTACCTGTACCCGAACGTGTACATATACATAATTAAGTTGTAGCTGTCGCCTGAACCAATAGGAATGTCTGGTTGTTACATTCATATGTTTAAACTGTACTTTGTAGTAAATATAATAAATATTGATATGTATAGGGTCCCGATAGTCAACCCTTCGCCTCAAGTTCATTACAACCCACAGACGCATTCATAAACTTTTACATGCTGCTCATTCAAAACGGGAATTTTCTCAAATATAATTAATATTATAATTATTAGCATATTGTGCATATATAGGCATAGGTTAGGTTAGGTGTCTAGATTCTGTTGGCGATTATTTGTATTTGTAGTACGTGGGTGAAGCATTTATTGCGTTGTGTCTCGAACAAAATTCGTCAGTGAAGCACTTGTTCCGGAAGTGTTCGAACGAAATAAGTTGTCAGTCGTGTGTAAACCGTTTTTCATTCATAAACGAGGGGTTTGACGGGTGCATGGAATGGACTTTGGCCTTTGTTTATGAGGACGAGCTGAAGGAAATGTGCCCAACTACCGTTGTCCCGCCCGGATTCGAAACTGGAATTCTTGATTGTGTGTCGAAAACGGACCAGACTGTACTACCGCCACCCAGGCCTCCAAACAAAGACCCCCCAAAAGTGATTTCATCCACCCGCCAAACCCAGCTGTTTATGAATGGAAATGATTTACACATGACTCACAATTGTTGACGTTCGAATAATTCCAGAACAAGTGCTTCACTGACGAATTTTGTTCGAACCACAACGCTATAAATGCTTCACCCACGTACTACAAATACAAATAATCGCCAACAGAATTTAAACACCTAACCTAACCTATGCCTATATATGCACAATATGCTAATATAT
>WNGS01005228.1:28779-42114 GCA_020271785.1 Procambarus virginalis | reverse complement strand
GATCCCTTTCGCAATCTGACTTCGCAATCTCAACACCATCTAGCTCGTATCTTGTAACTCTATCATCATTACCAAGCCTCAGAACTTAACATTTATCAGCATTAAACTGCATCTGCCAATCTTTTGACCATTTCAAAACCCTATTTAGATCAACTTGAAGTGATAGTGAGTCTTCTTCCATGTTAATTTCCCTACCGATTTTTTCCCTACCGATCAGTAGCAGTCAGTCAGGTCACAGTGAGAGGTTGTGTTAGCTGGAGCTCCGATTGTTGTAACATTATTATAGCAATAATGGAAGGATTAGTGAAGGAACTGATGAATCTAGTTCGAACTCTGAGAGCAGAGATGGATTCCCTACGAGAGGAGGTACGACAGCTGAAGCATCGGGAAGAAACGAAGGAGACCAATATTAACAAGACTTCGTCGTGGAAAGTCGTTAAGGACAGGGGTCTTAAGAAGAACTTGACATGGCCGCCTACAGACGCCCTAAAGACAGCAAATTCATTTGCCGTGTTGGAGGACGAGTGCTGTGGTGAGCCTGCAGTTCACTCGGAACGGAAATCAGCGAGGAGCGGCGGAGCGCGGGCCCCTCAGGGTGCTCAGAAAGTTAAGGAGGTACCGAAGCCAATTTTGGTTGTGGGAGATTCCCAGGTGAGGTATTTAGACAGAACGTTTTGTGCCAGAGAAACGGGGATACAGATTAAGGGTTTGCTATCCGGGAGCTGGAATTGGTGATATTGTTGGAAACATGAATGATATTATGACGGGAAATGGGAACAAACCCATTATTTGTATTAGTGCAGGGGGTACTGATGTTGGACGAGTTAGGAGTGAGGAACTAATTCAGAGATTCAGGACAGCCATTGAATTAGTTAGGAGCAAGGGAGGAATCCCGATCATATGTGGCATTCTTCCAAGAAAGGGAGTGGGGAATGAATGGATGTCGAGGGCACTTGGTGTCAATTGCCGGCTGGAAAGATATTGCAAATCAAATGCAATATCTTTCATAGACAACTGGGAACACTTCTATGGAAGAAATGAAATGTATGCTCGTGATGGGGTGCATCTATCGAGGGCTGGGGTTGTTGCTGTTGCGAACTCGTTGGAACCAGTCGTTAGAGGTGTTTGGGTTTAAACTGTTAGTAGATAGTGGTATGGGAATTGATTTGGAGGAATGAGGTAATAAAAGTATGTGTTTGTGGGAAAAGGAATTGGCAAAATGATCAGGGAAAGAGAAGGGCCTCAAAATAACAATTCACTTAGGGTATATTACACTAACAGTAGAAGTCTAAGAAACAAAATTAACGAATTAAATGCTCTTGTATGCACAGAAAAAATAGATATTATTGCACTTACCGAAACGTGGATGAATGTAGAAAATAGAGAACTATTAGCTGAATATCAAAAAAATGGATTTAAACTATTTCACACAGATCGATATATTAGACGAGGAGGGGGAGTAGCCATATATGTTAGGGACAATTTGAAATGTAGTCTCAAAGAGGGAATCAAAACTGAGCCACACACAGAAACTATTTGGATAGAATTAAACGAAAAAGCAAATAATATTATAATAGGAGTTATATATAGGCCACCAAATTTAGACAGAATGGAAGCAAAGCATCTATGGGATGAAATATCTAGAGCATCTAGATCTAACAGTATTTATGTCATGGGTGACTTTAATTTTAGTGGAATAAACTGGTTGAACAAAACAGGGAATAGTGAAGCAGAAGATTTTCTAGAATTAATTGACGATTGCTTTCTTACGCAACACATTAAGGAACCAACGCGGGAAAATAATATTTTAGATTTAGTGTTAACTAACAGGAAACACAAATTAATGACATCAAAATAGGGAGTGAGCTAGGGAACAGTGATCACAAAGAAATCAGATTTAGCATAGAATGGAATAGACCTGTAGGAGAAAATTCTGTTAAAGTGCCAGATTTTCGAAAAGCTGATTTTAATAGCCTAAGAATTTTTTGGGTCAAATAGATTGGAAAGTCTTGGGTATGGGGTGGGGCCGGTCTTGGAGCGAGACATGAACCCAGCGATAGGTGACGTAAAAGGGGATTTCGATGTGGATTCAATATATAACTTATTTAAGAATATTCTAAACAAAGCACAGGAACGTAGTATACCATACAAATTGAATAGATCGAATACTAATGACCCAAAGTGGATAACAAAGAATTTGAAGAACCTTATAGGTAAAAAGAGAGCTTGGTACAAAAGGATTAAAAATGGGGAGGTCACTTTAGAACAGGAATTCGTACAACTGGTTAGAAATGTTAAAAAAGAGATAAGGAAAGCAAAAAGAAACTATGAAGTTCGCATAGCAGGGCAAGCAAAGACAAATCCTAAAGGGTTTTTTCAGTTATATCGAACTAAGACTAGGGAAAGGATAGGTCCATTAAAAACTGAGACAGGTCAAATAACGGATAATGACGAGGAGATGAGTAGTATTTTTAACAAATATTTTATATCTGTATTTACTAAAGAAGAACTTAACAATATGCCTTCAGCCGAACAAGTCTATGTGGGGGGGATGAGGACAGGTTGACTAGTTTAGCAGTTACCAGGGAGGATGTAATTAAACAATTAGTAAAACTAAAACCAAACAAATCCCCAGGGCCGGATGAAGTGTTTGCCAGGGTGCTTAAAGAATGCAAAGAGGAGCTTTCCGAGCCACTGTCTACCATATTTAATAAATCAATAGAGTTAGGCAGAGTGCCAGAGTCATGGAAGGTAGCTAATGTGGTACCAATTTTTAAGAAAGGAGATAGATCACTTGCGTCAAACTATCGGCCAATTAGCCTAACGTCTATTGTGGGAAAGTTACTTGAATCGATAATTGCAAATACAATTCGTCTTCATCTTGAAAAACATAAATTAATAAATGAGTCGCAACATGGTTTTACAATGGCCGTTCATGTTTAACAAATTTGCTATCTTTTTATTCCAGCATAGTTGAGGCAGTTGATAGTGGTAAGGATTGTGATGTTGTGTACCTTGACTTTAGCAAAGCTTTTGATACAGTGCCACATGAAAGACTAATTAAAAAAATAGAGGCTCATGGTATTGGGGGTGCTATATTAAGTTGGATTAGGGCATGGCTATTCCAAAGGAAACAGAGAGTTAGTATAAATGGGGTTAAGTCAGAGTGGGATAATGTTGTTAGTGGAGTGCCTCAAGGCTCTGTCCTGGGACCTCTGTTGTTTTAATATATATAATGATTTAGATTCAGGTTGAGTAGCAACATTTGTTGCAAATTTGCAGATGATGATACAAAAATCGGTAGGGAAATTAACACGAAAGAAGACTCGCTATCACTTCAAGTTGATCTAAATAGGGTTTAAAATGGTCAAAAGACTGGCAGATGCAGTTTAATGCTAATAAATGTAAAGTTTTGAGGCTAGGTAATGATGATAGAGTTACAAGATACGAGCTAGATGGTGTTGAGATTGCGAAGTCGGATTGCGAAAGGGATCTAGGAGTTATGATTAGTAAGAATTTAAAACAAAAGGATCAATGCATGAATGTTCGTAATAAGGCAAATAGGACACTGGGATTTATTAATCAAGCGTTAGTAACAAGACACCTGGTGTGGTTCTTCAGCTATATCTTGCTCTGGTTAGGCCCCATTTAGATTATGCAGTTCAGTTTTGGTCGCCGTACTATAGAATGGATATAAATTCACTTGAACGTGTCCAGCGTAGGATGACAAAGTTAATTCCCCAAATTAGAAATCTTTCATATGAAGAAAGATTAATAAAGCTTAAATTGCATTCACTGGAAAGGCGAAGAGTTAGGGTGACATGATAGAGTTTACAAGTGGATGAATGGACATAACAAGGGGATTAATAGGGTATTAAAGTATCAACACAAGACAGAACACGAAACAAGGGTATAAATTGGATAAGTTTAGATTTAGGAAAGACTTGGGTAAATACTGGTTCGGTAACAGGGTTGTTGATTTGTGGAACCAATTACGCGTAACGTGGTGGAGGTGGGATCCCTCGATTGTTTCAAGCGAGGGTTGGACATGTATATGAGTGGGATTGGGTGGTTATAAATAGGAGCTGCCTCGTATGGGCCAATAGGCCTTCTGCAGTTACCTTTGTTCTTATGTTTATTANATTTTATTAGGATACTGTATTAAAGTCACTGAAGTGGTTAATAGTAGTAGCTGCTGAGAGGGTGTCGACCACAAGTAACAGCTCTAAAACCCGTTGAACTATGCAGGTGGGATGTATGCCTTCAAAAATGGCACTTGAAATGAGCAGCTACATCAAAATAGTTTAATGAAAGTAATTACAGGTTCCAAATAAAGGTATGCTTGAATAATTTATATTGGTAGCATGAGGTAACTGTTGCCTTGTTGCAGGTAATACCGGACAGATTGCCTGGACCCCTGAGCTGTGTGGAAGAACAGGAGACGCTTCAACTTCACGAATAGTAGACTTGCCAGTAAGTGTCTGACGTCTTTCCGAATGTTCGTGGGGATAGGTTGTAGGTTCGGCGAAGTTACTACGGTCTAAAGGTGAGTGTTAATTGTTGCGTTTTCAATGTCACGTTGAGGCGGCCGAGAGTAGTTACGATAACAACTTCAGTGTTGTTGAATGTGACAGGAAGCTAGTTTGGCAGGAATTACTGTTCTTAAAGATTTATTAATAAGTGAAAATAAGTTAGGTAACTAATTGACGTCAAATTGTTACCATTTAGTGAGTGTTCCATATTGCAGGGAGAAGTGCCTGCAATAACAAAGTAAGAAGCAATAATATTATTGTCGCTGGGAAACGCTAAATTTGAATACACCGGATGAGTAGGCATTAAGATTCATGTAAATACCGCGAAAGCTTCATAATGGAAGGACGTTAATTGATCAACCGTACCTTACATAGGTGTTAAAGCAAGTAGTTAATAACGTGGTCACTAAGGCAAGTGTATCGGGGCCTAACGCAGTCGTGTATATTAAAGTGTCACCCACTCGAGGTGCAGCTAAGTAAATTTACGTGATGACAATAGGCCGTGTTGGACGGGAGTTACTGGCAATTAAGTTAGGTGAAAAATGTAAATCTAAAATAAGGGATGAAGGCAGTAAATTGGCGGCATGCAATAGATAAGTGTCTGTGGGTTGTGAAATAACGCAGTTGGAGGGGGATGTTATGAGGTGGACATTGATGTACTGAAATAAGTGGAAGTTTGACCACTACTAGAGCCATATCTGGGAGCTTATAGCGAGGGGTTAGTTTTCAATGAAAACAGCCTTAACCTGAGTCAGTGGTGTAAAAGTTTTATAAAAAAGTAAAACTCTGTTCGCGCGTCTTTAAAATTGGTTGATAGTGCTGTCCCCCCCCCCCCCCCCCAAGCATTTAATGGCGACTTTAAAGTGGTCTGGTTACCAGAGTACATAATTTGACGTATGAGAGGGACGACGTTGAAAATCCGTTGCCTTGGTGTCCTCGTCGAGTGACGTAGACATATTTGCCTGTAGGTTGTTTGAGGTAGAGCTGCTAGTAACAATAACCATTTGAATGGGAGTAAGTAAAATAGTTTGTAAATGTTAATGATAGTGGATAAAATAAGCGTGACCTCCTTCATAGGAGGAATAGGTCATAAACCTTCATTTTAAGAATGAAGAGTAATTTGCACTGCATATGTGAGGCTCGTGGCAGTATTTGTTAGTGTAGATGGGTGGCGACGGTACACGTGGGGGTGTGAAGGCGGTGTGTGTATTGATATGTTTTATAATTGTGTAATGAGGGATAGCGCGTGTTGTAATAGTAGTATAGGCACAAGTGAAAGCAACATGTCCGGTTTGTTCATGGGGAAATGTAAGTGGGTTTTTAACCTTAAGTCGAGCTTCAGCTATTGGTCCACGGGCTGTTGGTTGTCGTGTGTTGCAGTAAGTATATTGGTGTTGAGTTGATTTGGAAGTGTTAATGGAGATTTGTGTACTAGGAAGAGATCTGTGTCCCCCTGGAATATTGCCGCTTAATGTGTGGTGATGTAGCTATTACTAGTGGTAGGTAGTTATTGATCGGTTAATGTTGGGTAGCCAGAACTGTACCAGACGAAATGAGACGCTGAGGGGGGGGGGGTTAGGGTATTTTTGCGGGATGACTTAACGTCAAGAATGTAAAATGTCGCGTTTAGCACTGCAATTGTATGTATAGGAAAGATCGTGTTGTGTGGGGGTTGATGGTTGCGGTTTGATATTGTATAATAAAGTAGCACTGGTCAGAGCTGGAACACGTTATGTATTGTAGTTTTCCCTCGTATCAAGTGTCTTAAAAGTTGGTAGACATATCTGAAAGTAATATCCAAATGGTTAGGTTGAAATATAGAAACTAATTTCGCAATGATGAAAATTGTAAGGAATTTTGAATTGACTGTTCATAGATGGTTGTAGGCCATAATAGGAAATGTCAAGGATAAGTGGATGCATATTATGGATTTCCTGGAGGTGAGTGTGGCGAGGTTGGGGCTGGCCGGAACAGTGATGAAGTATCTAATTGTGGAGAAACCTACACGGAGTGGAGACGAGGAGCAAGGCCACGGTCCAGAGTAAGGGAAGAGGCCGTGACCTTGAGGAGAGTCTGGCCAGAGATAGGGGGAACAGATTGAGTTTGCTATCCGGGAGCTGGAATTGGTGATATTGTTGGAAACATGAAAGATATTATGACGGGAAATGGGAACAAACCCATTATTTGTATTAGTGTAGGGGGTAATGATGTTGGGAGAGTTAGAAGTGAGGAACTAATACTGAAATTCAAGACAGCAATAGAATTAGTTAGGAGCAAGGGAGGAATCCCGATCATGTGGGCATTCTTCCAAGAAAGGGAGTGGGAAATGAATGGATGTCGAGGGCACTTGGTGTCAATTGCAGGCTGGAAAGATATTGCAAATCTAATGCAATATCTTGTATAGACAACTGGGAACACTTCTATGGAAGAAATGAAATGTATGCTCGGGATGGGGTGCATCTATCGAGAGCTGGGGTTGTTGCTGTTGCAAACTCGTTGGAAGAAGTGGTTAGAGGTGTTTGGGTTTTAAACTATTAGTAGATAGAGGTATGGGAATTTATTTGGAGGAAGGATGTAATAAAAGTGTGTGTTTGCGGGAGAAAGGAATTGGCAAAATGATCAGGGAAAGAGAAGGGCCTCAAAATAACAATTCACTTAGACTTCTACTGTTTCTGTAATATACCCTAAGAAATAAAATTAACGAATTAAATGCTCTTGTCTGCACAGAAAAAATAGATATTATTGCACTTACCGAAACGTGGATGAATGTTGATAATAGAGAACTATTAGCCGAATATCAAATAAATGGATTTAAACTATTTCACACAGATATATTAGACGAGGAGGTGGAGTAGCCATATACGTTAGGGACAATTTGAAATGTAGTCTCAAAGAGGGAATCAAAACTGAGGCACACACAAAGTATTTGGATAGAATTAAACGAAAAAGCAAATAATAATTAATAATTGAGTCGCAACATGGTTTTATAAATGGCCGTTCATGTTTAACAAATTTGTTATCTTTTTATTCTAGCATAGTTGAGGCAGTTGATAGTGGTAAGGATTGTGATGTTGTGTACCTTGACTTTAGCAAAGCTTTCGATACAGTGCCACATGAAAGACTTGTTAAAAAGATAGAGGCTCGTGGTATTGGGGGTGCTATATTAAGCTGGATTAGGGCATGGCTATACCAAAGGAAACAGAGTTAGTATAAATGGAGTCAAGTCAGAGTGGGAAAATGTTGTAATTGGAGTGCCTCAAGGCTCTGTCCTGGGACTTCTGTTGTTTATAATATATATAAATGATTTAGATTAAGGTTTGAGTAGCAACATTTGCAAAATTGGCGATGATACGAAAATCGGTAGGGAAATTAATTCGGAGGAGGACTCACTATCACTTCAAGTTGATCTAGATAGGGTTTTGAAATAGTCAAAGGACTGGCAGATGCAGTTTAATGCTGATAAATGTAAAGTTCTGAGGCTAGGTAATGATGATAGTTACAAGATACGAGCTAGATGGTGTTGAGATTGCGAAAGGGATCTGAGAGTTATAATTAGTAAGAATTTAAAACGAAAGGATCAATGCATAAATGTTCGTAATAAGGCAAATAAGACACTCGGATTTATTAATCGCAGCGTAAGTAACAAGACACCTGGTGTGGTTCTCAAGCTATATCTTGCTCTGGTTAGGCCCCATTTAGATTATGCAGTTCAGTTTTGGTCGCCATATTATAGAATGGATATAAATTCACTTGAACGTGTCCAGCGTAGGATGACTAAGTTAATTCCCCAAATTAGAAATCTTTCATATGAAGAAAGATTAACAAAGCTTAATTTGCATTCACTGGAAAGGCGAAGAGTTAGGGGTGACATGATAGAGGTTTAGAAGTGGATGGATGGACATAACAAAGGGGATATTAATAGGGTATTGAAAGTATCAACACAGGACAGAACGCGAAACAATGGGTATAAATTGGATAAGTTTAGATTTAGGAAAGACTTGGGTAAATACTGGTTCAGTAACAGGGTTGTTGATTTGTGGAACCAATTGCCGCGTAACATTGTGGAGGTGGGGTCCCTCGATTGTTTCAAGCATGGGTTGGACATGTATATGAGTGGGATTGGGTGGTTATAAATAGGAGCTGCCTCGTATGGGCCAATAGGCCTTCTGCAGTTGCTTTTGTTCTTATGTTCTTATTTCAAGATGTATTTATCTTCCCGCCCCCCCCCCCTCTCCGCAAGAATTGTTACGTAGTACATAAGTTAAATCACCTTGTTCTAAATAATGTAAATCGTGATGTAAGCATGTGTAGTAGTTTGAGCATTAGAGGTGATGAGACCCAGCCTTACTACACGGAACACATACCTAAATAATATATTGTTTTCCACCCTAATATAAATAGTGTTGAAGACTGGGCGTGTATACATATGAATGGTATACGGTAGTCGTCTATAGACATCCATAGATGGTGAAATACAGGTGTAGAACCGCTCACAGGTCTTTGACAAGAAATGAAGCTTAGCTGGCAACACCCAGACATCGTGTCAGGTAGGTGGACAGGCTGGTTGGTTTCATAACGATGTCTGTCCCATTTGATAGTTTCCCTCAGGCGGTCCTCTGCATTATCTCTTCCCCCCTCCCACACTCTTGTAAAAACTACAGTGCGCGTGTGTATCCTATAAACATTCTTTATCAACATTAGTATATGAATGCTCATAATGATTAATGCAATGTACTTTCGCAGGTGAGAGGCATTGAGTACCTTAGACGTGGAGAAGCTCGTGTGTAGGTACTTTACGGACAGACCAGCAAGTGTTGAAGGCGGAAGTTGACGTGTTGCATACAAGGTACGAAAGAATGTTATATTTTGTTGTAAATGTTTATTGTAGTGCAGAGAGTCATTGAGCATATAGTTTGATGGTTATTAGATATCTAGTTGGTTTTGATTAGTTATTAAAGTGTAGTATATAATAATGTAAAATAAAAAACAATGGGAGGGGAAGACTCGCCTAAAGGCGCGTCGTTACTGTGCTCGGAGGGCAGTAGATGTGTGATGAAGGAATGGGAAATATATAGTTGATGTAGAAAAATGATTGGCAAATAATAAATGAATACATAGTTTTAGGGAATCAAAGTAAATAATCCATGATTTAGGTATTGTAGCGAAAAAATAAGTATAAAATGTGTATATGGGAAAAGTTAGTGGAATATTTAATTGAAATCTTCTGTTAGCTCTGGTCTTCATCTTCCCCAATCTTTCCTTCTTCGTAAACCTGTCCTTGAGTCTCGTCCTTTAGATTTCTGCACTCGTTTTCGACTTTCGTATAATGATCCCTTCTCTCTGTGAACTTCGTTCTGCCCTGGCCCTCTGCTGTTCTGCGGCGGCGGGCTCCGATGGTATTCATTATGAGATGCTTCGCCATCTCCCTCCATGCACGTCTCAGTATTTACTGAGTCTGTATAATCGGATCTGGGAGTCGTCGTCAGTCCCTGAGGTCTGGCTCGATGCCGTTGTCCTGCCTGTTCGCAAACCATTGTCTCTGGGAACTTCCCCTAAGGACTTTCGCCCTATTGCCCTCACAAGTTGTGTCTGCAAACTCTTTGAACGTATGGTTAACGTTCGTCTGATGTGGTTCCTGGAACAACATCACCTCCTCTCCCCTTCTCAATTTGGTTTCCGCAAGTGCCGCAGCACGACAGATGTTCTGGTGAACTTGAACGTCTATATTTGTACTGCTTTTGCTGCGAGGACCTCTGTTGTTGCCGTCCTTTTTGACCTGGAAAAGGCTTACGACACCACCTGGCGATATCATATTCTATCCCAGCTTCATTCTTTTGACCTTCGTGGTCATCTCCCTCTCTCGTCGTTCCTTTCGGGTGCGCCTTGGTACCACTCTCTGCCTCTTTTGAGCAATACGAAGGTGTGCCCCAGGGTAGTGTTCTGAGCACTACTCTTTTTCTGGTTGGCCTCAATGGTCTTCTTTGCTCTCTTCCTTCAGGTGTCTTCTCCGCTCTCTATGTTGATGATTTCACCCTTTGCTGTCAGGGTGATGATTCACCTCTCCTTCAGCGCCGGGTTCAACTTGCGATTGATGCCGTGTCGTCTTGGGCCACTGATGATGGCTTCAAGTTCTCTGAATCTAAGACTTGTGCCATGTCTTTTACTCGGAAACGGGTCGTTCTTCGTCCCTCTTTGTCACTTTATGGTCATCCCCTTGAGTACAAAGATTCCGCGAAGCTTTTGGGGTTATTCCTTGACACTCGTTTGCCTTGGTCTCCCCATATTTCTTACCTCCGTGTTGAGTGTTCCAAGGCCCTTACCCTCCTTCAAGTATTGTCCCATACTTCTTGGGGAGCGGATAGGCGCACTCTCCTTGCTTTGCATTCCTCTCTCGTCTTGTCTAAGGTTGATTATGGTTGCCCTGCTTACTCTTCTGCTTCTCCTTGTGCTCTTCGCCGTCTTGATGCTTTGCACCATACCGGGCTGCGCCCGAGTTGTGGTGCCTTTCGTTCGTCTCCCGTCCTTAGCTTGTATGTTAACACTGGCTTCCTATCTCTTCAGGATCGCCGTGATCGCTACTGTCTTCGCTATCTTGCACGGTCCTTACTACATCCTTCCTCTCGCCTCTGTCGTGCTTTTAACTTTGAGCCCTCCTGCGGTTCGTGTTCCTCTTCACCACCTCCCTCTTTCTGTCCGGTTATCTCGCTTACAGGATTCTTTCCGTTCGTGTTTGTAATGTTTCTCCTCGTGTTGTTCGTTCTTTGCCCCCGTGGAGAGTCCCCCTTCCGCAGTACGTCCTTGACCCGTGTCACTAAAGCTTTTACCTCTGCTACGGTTCTAAAACGCCTTTTTCTTGAGCACTTTTCTTCTCACTCCCGTTCCGTTTCTGTCTTCACCGATGGGTCTAAGTCTACAGACGGTGTTGGCTAATCTGTTGTTTTTCGTGATCGCACTTATGTGTCGCTTACCTCCGGAGACTAGCATCTTTACAGCGGAGCTTTATGCTATTCTGTATGCTCTTCGTCTCCTGGTTTCTCGTTGTCAGTCTTCCTTTGTGGTTGTTGTTGACTCTCGTAGTGGCGTCATGGCTCTAGAGTCGTTTAATCTGGTTCATGCAGTAATTGTCGAGATCCAGCATTGGCTGTTTCTTGTCCACAGCAAGTTTAAGTCGGTTGAGTTTTGTTGGGTTCGCAGCCATATTGGTGTGTCTTTAAATGAGCGTGCAGATGCTGCCGCCAAGGAAGCTGTCCGCTCTTGTCCCATCTGTCGTAAAGGTATTCCTTATTGAGACTTTTACCCAGTTATGAATTCCTCCATCCTTACGCGTTGGCAGGCTTCTTGGTCGTCTGTTACTGGTAACAAACTCCATACTGTTAAATGTTGTTTCCTCGTGGCCATCCTCCTACCGCCGCAACCGGCGGTGGGAAACTGCTGTGGCGAGGTTGCGTATTGGCCATACTCGCTTAACCCATGGTCACTTGATGGAGCGCCGCCCTGCTCCTTATTGTCCTAATTGCATTGTCCCTCTTACGGTCGTGCATGTCCTTCTTGAATGTCCTGACTGACAGGAGGAGCGTGTGTGTTGTTTCAGACCGTCCTCCGCGGTCGCTTATCCCTCGATAGAATTGTTGTGGACTGATAGTTTTGATATCGTTCGCCTCGTGAGTTTGTGTTGTCGTATTGGGATCCTTGGTGATGTTTAGCGCCCTGTGATTCTGGCGCACATTTGAGGGTGCTACATAGCCTTCCCGGTTTGGTGCGTTCCATTGATAAGCAAGTCATTAAGTATTATCTCCTGAAACAGCGTTGCCATGATAAACGACCCAAAATGTGTGGGTGGTGAAAGAATGGAGGCATGAAGTTTTGCAAAAGGTTTGAAATGAATGTTATGGAATGTGTAGAGTAAATATATGTTGTGCGACTTAGTATGTGGTGTTGTAAAAGACCTATTGTTGTACACAAGCAAAGGGGAATTAATCGTTGCGTGCTTATATAATGGAATGGTAGAAAAGTAGAATTGATATTGTGCAATCCATTGCTGGTGTTGTAAGGACGTAATTACGAAAGATGTACTGAGATGATGATCTTGTTTCAGATTGAGGTACTCGGGACGAAGTGTGCATGTAGCAGGGGCTATGGTGAGGCCGTAACTTGATAGACCATATCCAGAGTTTTGATTAGAATCTTCCCATGGAGTACCTGTTTAAAGATAAATATTGACAGATTACGAGTGAAAAAATCAGCATGTGACCGGCAGAGGCTGAAGGAAGTAATAGAACAAGAAATGGATACCATCTCTAGACCTACGACTCTCATCTTCACAGACTGATCAGTTGATCAAGAAAAATGTTCTGCTGGGGCAGGAGTTTACAGTACCAAGCATGAAGCTTACTGGAGCATGAATAGTGGGTGCTAAACTTTGCAAAAAGATTGATATGCCCTGAAGGAGGGAATAAAATATAATAATTGACATGCTATGATTGATAGAGTAAATGTTCGTTCCAGACATTGTTATCCAGTCAGCAGAGAGATAATATACAAATCCTCACAGGAAATCGAGATATAGAACAAAGCCATAATCGAGGGTGTCAATCACCGTATATTGGATACCCAGTCACATTGGAATAGATGGTAATGAAAAGGGAGACTCGCTATCAAAAAGTGTCACTGCTCTACAGGTTCAAATACCTCCAAGTCTGACATATAAAGGATGAAATGAAGAAAATATTGTCAAGTATCAAACGTCGCCACAGAGGGCAAAGTAGTGGAAGGAAGGTCCACTGGGATATGGTACGAAAAAGGC
>WNGS01005228.1:6549-27565 GCA_020271785.1 Procambarus virginalis | reverse complement strand
CTCCCTACCTTCTAGAGTAGTACGGACAGGTCCACATACCGTCACATCGACCTGAGAAGTGTCAACCACATACACATCACTTAGTAACTCAAGTCAGTAGGTTAGCGTTTACTGAAAGAGGGAAACATTTTTTTTTTTTTTTGCGGAGGCGAGCCTTCCAACCCGGCTTGCCTCTGTGAAGTTGACACATACTGAGGCTAAATGAGGTGAGACCGCACACCTTAGCCAACCGCTCCCTCCCCGCACACTTGACATCCCAAGTTAACAGCTTACACACTTTCTCGCTATAAATAATGAATAAATAAATAAATAAATACTTAGGAGAAGTAAACCACTTGTATTTTAACGTGGTCATCATGGTAACATCATTCTTTGCTCAAATAGCATTTCTCTCTCTATCTCTCTCTCTCTCTCTCTCTCCTCTCCTCTCTCTCTCTCTCTCTCTCTCTCTCTCTCTCTCTCTCTCTCTCTCTCTCTCTCTCTCTATTCAGATCATTTAATAGTTTGGAAAAGTAACATCATTTCCTTTCTCCTGCTGCCACTGTTCACGTATCTTTTTCATTTCACTTAGACTGACAGCTCACCAGAGGATGGAAGACTAATGTCAATTTTCGGGCCCCCATCTCTCTCACCCTTATAACCGTATAACGTAACATGACCAACATGCTGACGTCGTTCTCTGCCCAAATATCATTAATCGTGAGTCGTGATCACTTCCCACAAATTTTGTTAACTATGATCCCAACATCAGCTGACCCAATAAATATCATTGAAATGTAAGCGTGTTTTTTCTCAATCTCCATCACCTCTTCTTCCCACACCGTTACTGCAGACCTTGTAACACACAACGTCACACACCATTCATATATAAGTCAATGCGGAAAAACATAGTCTTGATACTATTATTAAATTGACTTGTTCATTATCCACGAGTTCAAGATCGTCTCACAGCCTTGAAATCAGACCTACATTATCCAAATGTAAACAGACCGAATGAGTCGATAGTGAAATAGCTCTGACTTGTAACACAGTCAAACTTTCTTCTATCCAAATAAATAACATTTGAAAAATGTATGTCTGTCTACTCATTCCGTCTCGTTAGGGTCTGACCTTGTGTCTTTCCATAGCGGGAAGTTTTCACTCATCAGCTATTAGTAATCGTTCGATCCAGCAGAAAAAAAAACAGAGACTGCTGACAGTGTGACAGTTTTAACCTAACGTAACGTGGATCTCATCATCTTTTCAGCAGTCCAAATAACATTATGAAAAGTAAGTGAGACTTATTCCAGCTCAATTACATGTCTTATTATTATATAATTGTGAAATAAGCACAGATGAGTTTGGGGAGACATGTTCACCACCTATAAATTCTAGATAGAAAAAAAACAGAGACTGGTGTTAACATAGTGGATGGAAAAAAGTTTATCATTCTCTTAATACGTTTTTATTCAATAACTGACAGACATTACATATTTTTATCTTGACAGACTTTTATTCAACAACTGGTAAACATATCACATCATAATGCAGTCACATGGTGTTAGCATAGTGGGTGGAAAAATAGTTTATTCAAGAGCGACTTTCGGTCAGTTGTCTGAATATTGAAATGTGAACCTTGTTAAATTGACTTGTTCATTATCCACGAGTTCAAGCTGCCTTGAACTCGGACCTACATTATCCCAAACAAACTTTCCGCTATCCAAATAAATATAATTTGAAAATGTGCGCGTGTCTACTCATTCCATCTCGTCAGGGTCGGATCTTGTGTCTTCCCCTAGCGTGAGTTTTTTTTTTTCACTATCCATCGTCCTTCGCGCTCATCAGCCATTAGTGATCATGGTTCCAGCAGAAAAAAAACAGAGTCTACTGACAGTGTGACAGTTTAGCCCTCTGTAACTCATTGTAACGCAAATCATCTTTCTGCAATCCAAATAACATTATATCGTTACGTATCGCGTTTTACTGAATGAGGGAAACATTTTACATCTTAATAGGTGTCTCGAGTAAATGAGCGAACGAGCATTCTAGCGGTACACCTCTTGAAGTGTGACAGACGTCTGGCCAGCTGTGGCCGACGCACACATGCTCTTATGTCGGCTAACCTACACTCACATCCGACGACACATGCTATCACATCCATCACACACATTATTTCCTCAACCATGTAGTCTCTCTCTCTCTCTACATTTCTCCTAGCTTCTACCATCACTCAGTAACTCAGTAAGTCAAACAGCAAAGCGGACTGAAGACTCTAATATGTTATGGGATAGACTGCTTCACTCTCGAGTTGAGTCATTAGTGAAATACACGGCTTCAGTTTGGTGAGACATAGCATCTAGCTCACCAGAGGATGGAACACTAATGTCAATTTTCGATCCCCCATCACACTCACCTTTATAACTTTGTAACATATCATGACCAACACGTTGTCATCATTCGTTGCCCAAATATTATTAATGTAGTGTGACCAACATGTTAACATCATTCATTGCCTAAATATCATTTTAAGAGTAAGAGTAACTTTCTGTCCGAATATCATATTGATATGCGATCCCCATTTAGCCAAACACAATATCTCCTTTACATCTCTTACCATATAATATTACTGTCTACCTGTTTTAGCCCCTGTAACACATTGTAACGTAACGTGAAAATCATCTTTTCTGTTGACCAATTAGCATTATTGAAAATGTAAACCATGTTTAGCCTTTACATCCAAACACAAGTAAAAAAAAAATATTACCACAGCCCTGTTTAGTTCTTGTAACACATTATATCGTTACGTAACGCAACGTGGAAAATCATCTTCCTATCTGATGACCAAATAACATTTTTGTAAATGTGAAGCTTTGTAGATTTAATTTTAAACAAAGGTGTGTCACCAGCCCACAAACTAAGAGTGGTGAGTCAGGAAGAATGTCTTTGTGAAATATGCACAGAAGAGTTTGGGGAGACATGATCACTACATACCTACAAATTCTAATATTTTTTGTTAACTGTGTGATCACGACATTTACCTCTTGGTCACTTGTTCCGCCTCTCACTAGACAATAAACACAATTTTGTATAATTTCTCGACTAAAATACCACTCTGAAACATCTTTACACTTTATTTTTTCATTGTCACGTGCACAGCCATCAAAGGAAATCTCACTACTGCATGGATGTCTTGTGTGTGTGTGTTAAATATACGAACCTTTCCTAGCTTATCATTTTTCTTTGTGAAACTTATATGTGATGATCCTATCTCCCGAGTCCACACAATAACCCACACATCACCAATCTTCAGTTTTCAAATCACAGCTCGCATCTAATTTACTGTTATTTTTTTTTGTCTGCAGAAACTATGTTTTGAGAATATGCACAATGTCCCCAATTACTGTTCGTATCAACATCAAAGTCCTTTCAGTCATCAAAACAAGCAGAGGTGCAGCATAATCCACCAGAGATCTGATGTATGCAAGGTACACCATTTTGACAATTCCATCACCAACCCACCTTAGCGAGATGACTGCGCTCAACAATAGCCTAGCACTCTTAATATTTTTATTCAAGCACTGATAACATAGCATAATGTAAGATTTTTTTTCACATTTCATATCGCGTGTGTAGATTTAGTTTTAACAAAAAGTGAAACACGAGAGCATGAACTAATAGGGTTGAGATAGGAGGAAAGGCTTTGTGGACGGCTAGTCATAACTTATCAGATATGATTTCGCAGAGTTTTACCCTTTTGCAAGTTTTTCAGTGTTTTCTCTTCACTTGTGCTAAGTGAGTCATACAAAATGGCTCATTTCATTATTAGCCAAGGCAATACGCCATTAGCTAGTTAGTCAAAACATATAACACGCATTATTTCACAGGAATTTTTTCTAGCAAATATGCTTCCTTTAAGCAGTTCAACACATCAAACATCAGCAGTCCGCGAAATTCTCTTTAGTCAATAATCATCCTTTACAGTATTTCTTGACTAAAATAGCACTCCAAACATAAGAGGCCATTTTTATTCACACTGTCACACTTAGTCAATAATTTGTTTCGCAGAGTGACAAGTTATGCTTAGTGACGAGATTTCACGCCGAGCATAGTTTTTAAGAGAGTACACCGTATTAATTACGGTCACGGATAGCTTATGTTATGTTTATGAAGATCTTTACTTCTTATTTTCTTATTTTTACCCATTTCCCTGCACCATGCTTTTCAGCCTTCACATATTCTTTTCAAATCAACTTGGCTTACTGTTTTTCCAGTAGATTTGTTTCACATTACATGTATTAATCAACTTTCAAATTCAGTTCAGTTTCTTTTCAATATCACAGCTTCGTTGTTCCCCTGTCAGTATCCAGTTCATCACCTCACATATATATATATTACTGTCACTAACCTTGTATTGGCTGGCTCCGACATTCAGTTTACAACTCAGTAAGTGTTTACTGAATGCAAAATCGCTACATGTGTAGTCATTTAGTTTAAAGTTTCCCAATCTTAAAATATTACTATCATCATCAACCATACATTGGCTGGCTTAGTCTTTCAGTTTACAACTCAGGGAGTGTTTACTGAACGTGGAAATTGTCACATGTGTGGGCATTTAGTTTAGTTTTAAGTTTCTCAATCTTAAATTAAATACTATCATCAACCCGTATTGGACTCTCGGGCTTTCAGTTAACCACTCGGTAAGTGCTTACTGAACGTCGAAATCATTTCATGTGTGCCCATTTTTTACTTGAACCCGTCTCCACTCCAAACCAGTCAGGACCAGGGGTCCCGACTCGGACCACAGGTCCGGTTTGGAGTGGAGACGGGTTCAAGTAAAAAATGGGCACACATGAAATGATTTCGACGTTCAGTAAGCACTTACCGAGTGGTTAACTGAAAGCCCGAGAGTCCAATACGGGGTTGATATGTAGGTATGTAGTGATCATGTCTCCCCAAACTCTTCTGTGCATATTTCACAAAGACATTCTTCCTGACTCACCACTCTTAGTGTGTGGGCTGGTGACACACCTTTGTTTAAAATTAAATCTACAAAGCTTCACATTTACAAAAATGTTATTTGGTCATCAGATAGGAAGATGATTTTCCACGTTGCGTTACGTAACGATATAATGTGTTACAAGAACTAAACAGGGCTGTGGTATTATTTTTTTACTTGTGTTTGGATGTAAAGGCTAAACATGGTTTACATTTTCAATAATGCTAATTGGTTAACAGAAAAGATGATTTCCACGTTACGTTACCATCCTCTGGTGAGCTAGATGCTATGTCTCACCAAACTGAAGCCGTGTATTTCACTAATGACTCAACTCGAGAGTGAAGCAGTCTATCCCATAACATATTAGAGTCTTCAGTCCGCTTTGCTGTTTGACTTACTGAGTTACTGAGTGATGGTAGAAGCTAGGAGAAATGTAGAGAGAGACTACATGGTTAAGGAAATAATGTGTGTGATGGATGTGATAGCATGTGTCGTCGGATGTGAGTGTAGGTTAGCCGACATAAGAGCATGTGTGCGTCGGCCACAGCTGGGCAGACGTCTGTCACACTTCAAGAGGTGTACCGCTAGAATGCTCGTTCACTCACTTACTCGAGACACCTATTAAGATGTAAAATGTTTCCCTCATTCAGTAAAAACGCGATACGTAACGATATAATGTTATTTGGATTGCAGAAAGATGATTTGCGTTACAATGAGTTACAGAGGGCTAAACTGTCACACTGTCAGTAGACTCTGTTTTTTTTCTGCTGGAACCACGATCACTAATGGCTGATGAGCGCGAAGGACGATGGATAGTGAAAAAAAAAAAACTCGCGCTAGGGGGAGACACAAGGTCCGACCCTGACGAGATGGAATGAGTAGACTCGCGCACATTTTCAAATTATATTTATTTGGATAGCGGAAAGTTTGTTTTTGGATAATGTAGGTCCGTGTTCAAGGCAGCTTGAACTCGTGGATAATGAACAAGTCAATTTAACACGGTTCACATTTCAATATTTAGACGACTGACCGAAAGTCGCTCTTGAATAAACTATTTTTCCACCCACTATGCTAACACCATGTGACTGCATTATGATGTGATATGTTTACCAGTTGTTGAATAAAAGTCTGTCAAGATAAAAATATGTAATGTCTGTCAGTTATTGAATAAAACGTATTAAGAGAATGATAAAAAAAATTTCCATCCACTATGTTAACACCATGTGACTGCATTATGATGTGATATGTTTACCAGTTGTTGAATAAAAGTCTGTCAAGATAAAAATATGTAATGTCTGTCAGTTATTGAATAAAAACGTATTAAGAGAATGATAAACTTTTTTTCCATCCACTATGTTAACACCAGTCTCTGTTTTTTTTTTCTATCTAGAATTTATAGGTGGTGAACATGTCTCCCCAAACTCATCTGTGCTTATTTCACAATCACTCCTTCAGTATGAGAGCGTTGAACATTCTGAGACATTGTCTTGCTATGATATTACGAGTCTACTGTTGCGCACAGTGCAATACAGTCCTAATGACATAAGACCAAGCTGATGTCATTTTTCAAAAATGCTATTTGATCATCAGACAGAAAGAAGTTTTCCCCGTTACGTAATGATAGTCATAACCTAGAGCTAACTATTTCACTATCGTCTCATCCGGTCTTATTCTCATCGATTGCTGTTTCACATTTGGATAATGTAGGTCTTAGAGACAACCTTGAACTCTGGATAATGAACAAGTCAATTTAATAATAGTAGTGAGACTATGTCTTTCCACTAAACAAGCTTGTGCTAATATTTTTATTGTTTGGAATGTAAGGGCAAAACACGGATCACATTTTCAATATTGTTATTCAGACATCGGACAGAAAGTTGCTCGTTACTCTTAAAATTATATTTGGGCAAAGAACGATGTTAGCATAGCATGTTGCTCACGTTACGTTACAAGATTATAAAGGGTAAGAGTGATGGGGCTGAAAATTGACATTAGTCTTCCATCCTCTGGTGGGCTGTCCGTCTAAGTTAAAGGAAAAAAAAACAAATATGTGAACAGCGGCATCAGGAGAAAGGAAATGATGTTACTTTTCCCCTATTTAATGATCTGAATAGAGCGAGAGAGAGAGAGAGAGAGAGAGAGAGAGAGAGAGAGAGAGAGAGAGAGAGAGAGAGAGAGAGAGAGAGATGGATGGATTGAGGGATGGGTGGGTGGATGGGTGGATGGATGGATGGATGGATTGATGGATGAGTGGATAGATGGGTGGATGGATGGATTGATGGGTGGTGCATCCCATTACCGTCACTCCCCCAGTGCATCTTAAGTGCCTCTCCTCTCTGTCAGAAACCGCAAATGACCCTCCAACCCTCTCACACCTATGGGAAGCTCCCCTCGCCCCCTCCCCTACCCCCATCAACATATGTTGAGACCCCTCTCACCTACACACAGCCTCTACATAGCAATACATAGTCTCATTTTTTTAATCATAACTATTATCTACACATTGGGATGGTTTACTTCTCCTAACTAATTATTTATTTATTATTCTTTATAGCGAGAAAGTGTGTAAGCTGATAACTTGCGGATGACAAGTGTGAGGGGAGGGAGCGGATGGCTAAGGTGCGCGGTCTCACCTCATTTAGCCTCAGTCATGTGTCATCCTTTACAGAGGCAAGCCGGGTCGGAAGGCTCGCCTCCGCCAAAAAAAAAAAAAATGTTTCCCTCTTTCAGTAAACACTAACCTACTGACTTTGAGTTACTAAGTGATGTGTATGTGGTGACACTTCTCAGGTCGATGTGACGGTATGTGGACCTGGTCCGTACCACTCTAGAAGGTAGGGGAGAGGGGGGAGAGGGGTGAGTCACTCTAGAAAGGTAAGGGAGGGGAGGGAGAGGGGTGTCCCACTCTAGAAGGTAAGGGAGGGGAGGGGGAGGGGTGTCCCCTCTAGAAGCTAAGGGAGGGGAGGGAGAGGGGTGCCCCACTCTAGAAGGTAAGGGAGGGGAGGGGGGAGGGGTGTCCCCTCTAGAAGGTAGGGGAGGGGAGGGGGGAGGGGTGTCCCCTCTAGAAGGTAGGGGAGAGGAAGATATGATCACACCACTACTTGGAAATACTCTTCAGTTAGCACTTCCTGCCCTCTTGCTGGGAAGGATCGATGGAGAGGATGAATGACTCCCAATCTACCTGTCTACAGATTGGATGATTGGCTAGGATGACCAGAAGCTTCGATGGACTGAATGAATGCCTTTCCCCATCTGTCTGCTAAACCATCAAGAAGCCTTATTATTATTATTATTATCGTTGTAAATCGCTTAAGTGTTTAATAAAAGAAATAAATTTATATAATGTGTTTACTTTCCCCCGTTTATTGCATATAATCTCTGCTGAGGGGAGATATGACTCCACCTATGCTAGAAAAGAGAAACGATTCCGGTCAAATGCGAAGTGATTGATTGATGGTTGACAGGTGATGCCCTGCTGGGGTGAGCATCGAAAAGCGCTTAAGGTTAATGGTTCACTTCCTGCTGCCCGGAAGATATGCCCACACCAGCTACATGGAAATACAGTTAGCTAGTGAAAGATGTCCAGTACACACACCCTTCTGAAGACATAGACATAAAACAGACCTTCTCTGCCTACTGCTGCCGCATCTCATTCACATCTTAAGAGCCTCTCCTCTCTGTCTGTCTGTCTGTCTGTCTGTCTACCTCTTTCTTTCTCTCCTACCCTCCTGGCACTTCAGCTCTCTCAAGTGCTACCTAAACGCAAGCTGTCAAAACCACAAAAACCACAAAATGGGTCTAAACGCTCACGCCATAGGGGGAAGGCCCCCTCACTCTCCCTCAGACTCCCTATCCCCTCCCTCCCTCACCCCTGTCCCTCCCCTACCCCAACAACATATGTTGGACCTTCTAGAGCACTCATACTCTAGGCGCATAGCAATACATAGTCTTTAATCATAAACTATTATCTACACACAGGATTAAGTCTACGGAAAACAAACATACATATTCATTTACTCTTAACAACATATCCACATACCTCTTACTTCAGCACATACCACATAGCCCTACATACTCCCCAAACAACATGACCACAATCTTCCATGACCACATACCCAAACACCGGAGGCACGGAAAACAAACATACATATTCATTTACTCTCAACAACATATCCACATACCACATAGCCCTACATACTCCCCAAACAACATGACCCCAATCTTCCATGACCACATACCCAAACACCAGATGCTCACAAGCGTCCGACACGCCACAACTTCCGGGAAAATCTCCGCGCGGTGCTCTAGTCCCCGGGGGTTCACCTGGCAGATGGCGCGCGTCCCTCTAGTCACAGGGGGATCCCCCTGGCAGATGGCGCGCGTCCCTCTAGTCACATATTTCACTACTCTTCTGCAGTTCTATTTGTACCCAACTTCTACAAATCTATACCCCGTATTCCATGCAGTTCTATTTGTACCCAACTTCTACAAATCTATACCCCGTATTCCATGTTCTGTGTTTCACCCCACTATTGTATTACATCACCTCACCCAAATGCAGGTATAAGAGCCAATGTTGTTTCAGGCATAAGTTGTGTAGATAAACTAAAGTCTTTGAAAATGTAATAAGTTTTACGAAACGCGCTCAAGTGTCGCGTCAGACTAGAAATAAAAATGAATTTTGGAGAATTGATTTTTCATTTACCGTCACCAGTAAAAAGAAACATAAGGAAAATAGAGAAAATTCATGTTAGAATTATTAATCTTACTTTTTCGGTCATATTTAATAATATATGTCTACAGGAAAGACTGCTACCAAAATATATCAATATATATATATATATATATATATATATATATATATATATATATATATATATATATATATATATATATATATATATATACATTTATATATAAAACTGAAAACTCACACCCCAGAAGTGACTCGAACCCATACTGCCAGGAGCACTCTGCTGGTGTACAGGATCCATTAACCGCTCGACCAACACGAATGGACAAAAGAGGATGGTAGCCGAGGCAATTTCCATCCCCCTCACCGGCACTCGATTGGTAATCTTAGGCATGGTATTTTATCAAATCACCTCATTCTTTGGGGCACACGTGAGGAACATAAATGTGAACAAGCCTGAATGGTCCCTAGGACTATATGCAACTGAAAACTCACACCCCAGAAGTGACTCGAACCCATACTGCCTGGAGCGCTCTCCTGGCGTACAGGATCCCTTAACCGCTCGACCAACACGACCGGACAAAATTGGATGGTAGCCGAGGCTATTTCCATCCCCTAGCCGGCACTCGGTTGATAATCTTGGGCATATGTATATAAATGGAAATGTTCATTTTTGTGCATGACCGCTAATTTCCGAAAGTTCTTCCCCGATTGTTTTGAAATTTTCACACGACGTTCCATTCGCACCCGAGCAGGTTTTTATATACATACTATATAGATGTCAAGTCTGTGACGGTAAAAAAAGAACATGCTTTTTCTGAAAAACTGTTTTTTCATGTGTTTTACATGTGAGGGAAATCTTCGAAACCTCTTTACCGATTGCTTTGAAATTTTTGACACAACATTTCATTCGAATAGGCGCGTCTTTTTACATATCTTCTATAAACGAGCCTCCCGTGTGACAGGAAAAAACATGCTTTTTATGAAAAACAGCGCCATCTGTTGGACATTAAGAGCAACATACCCTGCAATCTCCGAAAGTTCTTCACCAATTGCTATGAACTTTTGACACATCGTTGTATTCTAATAGGCACGTCTTTTTATATACGTATTATATTGATGCCACTCCTGTAACAGGTAAAAATATGCATTTTTTGAAAAACAGCGCCATCTGTTGCACATAGTAGTAACATGCACGCTATACTAAATATGTTATGAATTCCATTTTAATGTTTCCAATTGCATTGATAAATTTTATTTTCATAGATTTCGATTTATTAAATTTTTCTTTATTTATTTTGTGAGACATTGTTTTGAAATTGAGCTGTGTTGTTAACCATACCATAAATATACTTATATATACATATATATATTATAAGTATATGTAAGTATAAGTACAAATATACTTATATATAGATATAAGGAAGTATATCCTTATTTCGTAGGTATAAGTATAGATGTCACCCCTGTGACAGGTAAAACTATGCTGTTCTTGAAAAACAGCGCCATCTGTTGCATGTAAGAGCAACATACATGCTATACTAAATGTGTCACAATTCCATTTCAATGTTTCTGACTGCATTGATAAATTGAATTTTCATATATTTTGATTTATTTTCATTTTGATTTAATTATTTTGTGTAATTTGCATTGGAGTATAGTTTCGTGGGTATAGTTAATTTTTAATTTTTTCATATTTTCATTTCATTTTTTTACTCTTTTTTTATATTTCAGTGATGGGAACATCAGATTACTTGATGTTCACAATTTTCTGATGGGAACATCAAATCATTTGGGAAGGCATCGGACGACGGAGTGGGGAATGGTGGGGATGATGCGGGGACTGAAGTGAAAGATGGTGTGGAGGACGAGGGGACAAGGGAGGGTTAATTGAAATTGAAGTAAGTTTATTGAGGTAAAATACACACAAATGGGTGAGGTAGCTCAAGCTATTCTCACCCCGTTCAGTACATCGTGTTAATACATACATATACACACATCACAGACAATAAACATGTTACCAAACATTCTGAGAGATAAACATCTACATTTCCTCCTTTACACAAGTAGTATGGTATCAGACGTACACAAATACTTTTATGACCTAGGTATACTGTATAGACAATTTGCAAGAGACATCCAGATAATTCAACAAATAATATCTGTCTTGGTGCAAAATTCTTATATCTCTCAAGAATATCATCAACCTTTCCGTTGTGACACATCCAGGCTATTTGTTCAGGAAAAGTCCTTATCTCAGTGTTTCTATATACATTAATCAACGGACAATCAAGAACTTAATGTAAGAACAAGGGTGTAAGACCTTAACATACCACATAGTTTACACTTCGTGTCATTGTCATGAACACCTATCCCATATTCCCAGTAATACTTGTACCCAAGCCTGAGCCGCATGTACACAGAGTCACTCCAAGCATTTCTCCTTTTACCATAAGTGAAATGGGTGTTTTGACTCACATACATGTAGTGTTGCATGGTTTGACTTCTCTCATACATTATATCTCTCCTCTCCACTTCTGCCTGTGCCTGAATATTTCTGATTTTTCTTCTTATTTGTCTCATTGTGAATTCACATTCAATGTCAACTTGTGGTTTTGATGTGGCACATTTGGCCAAGTCATCCGCCACTTCGTTTTGCACTATTCCAACATGAGATGGAATCCACATGAATTTCACACTATGACCTTTCAGCTGTATCTCAGTTATCCTTTTCTTACAATCCTCAACTATGAACATGAAGACTGGGTTTCGACTGTTTAAGGAATCAAGTGCTGCTCGGCTATCGACAAATACAAAAACATTTTTGTCGTCATGACGTACTTCCTCCAAACACGCCAGAATGGCCTGCAGTTCAGCTTGTATGGATGATATATAATTACTAAGTCGGAGTTCAATTATCCTGTCCACAGTCCCAAACTCAGCATATTCCCTTATTTTTTTTTTTGAGATATATACAAGAGTTGTTACATTCTTGTACAGCCACTAGTACGCGTAGCGTTTCGGGCAGAGACCGAATTAGGTTATTTAGGTTATTAGGTTATTGTTATTAGGTCAACACACCTTGCCCTGCCATCCTCCGCCACCGACCCGCCACAATATACATGTAAAC
This sequence comes from Procambarus virginalis, assembly GCA_020271785.1. NCBI lineage: Eukaryota > Metazoa > Arthropoda > Malacostraca > Decapoda > Cambaridae > Procambarus > Procambarus virginalis. The sequence goes on along the minus strand of WNGS01005228.1, from coordinate 14,767 downwards.
TGTTGCCTCTTGGTAAACGAGATGTCATGCTTCCATACAAACACCGTAATTGTCCTGGTTCATGATAAATCTTTTTCACCTTGAGGGGTATAATTTCGACGTCTATTTTCTGTACTTTCCAGGGAGCAGACCTATTACACTGTCGAGAGAGAGGGTTTACAGCAGTCAAGTACATCATATTCCCTGAGGTCATGAGTTAATCCCCTCGTGTAGCGTGTCTCCCTCAGTTTCCTGGAAGTGTGTACGTCACTCAAGCAGGTCTGAACGCTCTCAAACAGCTTATCCCCTCCTTTTCTCCGCATGAAACGAATAGATACTCTAGTGTTAATGTCACGTACTCTATCACACACATTCTGTAAATTTAATTCCATTCTCATTATTTCAATCATTGCATTTCTTTGACATCCAAGAATAATCCTCATAGCCTCGTTCTGTATCAGCTCTATTTTTTTAAGTCTGCCTTGGCCTGTGTAAGACAAAACGGGTGCTGCGTAGTCTATCAGGGACCGAACAGTGCTTATGTATAACATCCGCAAGATAGGTACCCCAACACCTTTACCAGAAAAAGCCAGTGCTTTTAGAGGATGCAGACGGGCTTTACATAAGGTGCTGATATGATTTATTTCAGCATTTTTACTCTCACAAGTGTATCCAACATACATGCCCAGATACTTGTACTTCTGAACACGGCTCAGTTCCACACCATTTAGAGTAAGTGTTATATTTTTTCCTTTCCTATACTCATATTTGGTTTTGTCTGCATTTATAACTAAGCCTAACTTGTAACAGGTTGTACCAAGTATGTTAGGAGCAGTTTGAATTTTGTTCCCAGAAGAACCTTGTATAAGAATGTCATCAGCATATATGATCGTCGTGACCCCTGGAGGATACATCTCTGATGCTAATCTGTTCATTAATACATTGAATAAGGTGGGACTTAAAACTCCCCCTTGGGGGTACCTAACTGAAACATCCGTTCCTCAGACATGTATCCCTGGTAATACACCTGACCTTTTCTGCCTTGTAGATAATCCCTTATCCAATGTAGCAATCTCCCTGTTATTCCCAGATTGGCTAATTCGTATAAGATTACTTCCCCATTGGCTTTATCAAATGCTCCTTGCAAATAAACAAAAACTCTACAATTGTCATCCACATTAGACAAACACTTTAAGAGACAATCCGCAGTACTTTTGCATTTGATAAAACCAAAGAGTTTACTGGACATGTTATCACCTACAAGGTAGAGTAGCGTATTTAACAAAATCTTTTCCATAATTTTACAAAAGCAGGATATTAAGGAGACAGGTCTGTAGCCTCCGTTTGACTTAGGGATAGGAATGATGACAGCCTCTTTCCATTTTCTTGGTAACTTTCCCTCTCTATAACTCATATTAAACAAATCATGTAAGGGACTAGGTTTCATACCGGCTAAATAATTAAGAATGTCATACGTTACTCCATCTTTCCCCGGAGCAGTAGAGCTGCCACTTTTTATAGCATCCAGTAGCTCATCGTGAGTTATCTCAGTGCATGTTACAGATCTTGTATTTAAGGCACATAAAGTTACTCCATTTCTAATATTTTCCCATGACTCAATGGTGACTCTCGTGTCTGCAGGTAAGGACTCCATACCAGCAGCACTAGCCCAATTATCTACTAACTCATTAGCAACCTTCCCTGGATCTGAGTGAGCAATGAATTTGGACTTACCACCCCTGATTTTATTTACTGCTCTCCATATGTCTTTAAGGTTTTTAGTATTACCAATGGACTGAGCAAAGTCTTGCCAGTATCTGTCCCGCGCCTCCTTCCTCACCTGACTGCATTCCCTAGCCACTTCCAACATTGTATTTTTCTCTTCATCCCTCATTCCATTTTTTAACCATTCTTTATGTGCACTCCGTAGCATTCTCTCCCACCCCTTAACTTGCTGATCATTGGAATATTTAAATTTCTTAGGTCCATGCGTCTTGCTTCCCCTGCCCCCGTTATTTTCCCTCTGTACTAATTTCTCTATGTTCTCGACCATGTCCTCGTAAAAACTATCAACGCAGAGCGGCGTGTATTGTTGATACCAATCTCCCATATTTTGAATAAAATAATTTTTCATATCTTTATTAATATTTAGCCTTTTCCTTTGAAAGTGGACGTGTTTTTTCCCCAGTGGTAATTCAACGTTCAAGGCAAAGTGGTCACTAAGTAGTTCCCGAACAACCCGAGCCTCCCCCATAATCCCCTGAGAGTTTAAAATGCAGGCATAGTCAAGCCGTCCTCCCCTGATGTGAGTTGGTTCATTGTTTCCCAAGAGACAGGTATCTGGATGATCTTGTAGAAACTGTAACCACTTGACCCCATTAGCATTAATACTACCCACTGTCCCAAGGCTTGTGTGCCGAGCATTAAGGTCCCCAATGACCAGTGAAGGATTAGTATAAATGCAGTCAGGTAGATAGTGAGCGTCGAAGCAGTTCCTGGATACATACAAATTAACTACAATAAATTCCCCTTCCCTTAATGATAATTTAACACAGACACTCTCTATACCTTGCGTTTTTGACGGCGGTTCTACTAACTCTGCTGGTATGGAGTTCTTAACATAAATCGACGTCCCTCTGATGTTATTTGCGGCGAAGAGGTGAAACCCTTTATAGCCATTTAATTTCAATAAGCCTTCATTCCTATCCCCTGTCTCCTGGAGAGCTACAACATCAATATCATTTCCCATCACATAACAATGAACATCTGTAACCCTGTTTCTTAAACCATTAACATTCCATGACAACACTTTCAGTCTAGGGTGATCCATTATTAAACAATTCACTTCTAAGTCATCCCCAATAAGTTCACTAAATGATAGCCATACCGTGTATAACATCTCCCACCTCCTCCCAAGTTCACCAGTAAAAGCAACATTGCGTTTCTCAAGAGATTTTTTCAGTCCTGTGACGTCCATTATTGGCCCAAATGATTCCTTCATTTTATGTGTAATTATAGGGTTCTTCCTTTCACTACGACTATCATCATTCACACACACTTCACTTTCCTTCATTTCATCACTCAATATTTCATTATTGTCCTCAACCACTATATCCTGACTTTCCTTCACTGTTTTGTGACTTTCCTTGACCTTCACCTGAACGTTTAATTTCGCCTCGATGGATTCGATTCTCTGCCCAAGATTTCGGAGGAACTCGCCAACTTTTCTTAGTTCAGCCCACACCTCCTTGACCATATCATTATGGCCCTCTTTCTGAGCCACAGTAGCCACTTCACTCACCGTTACACTGTCACTGCCGGAGTCCTGAGTGTTGGCGTGGCTGCTTGTTGCTTGAGCCTGACGAAGTAAAGGTGACTCCTTTACCCACGCATTCGTCCGGTTCACTGGCGCTGTTTGGGGCAGACTGTTTTGCTGTGCTCCCGGTGTCTGGGTAAGAGCTCTTGCTTGCTCTGTAACATTCACCGGCCGGGGAACATCCATACTCGGCCTCTTGCTACACACAGCCGAGCTCGCGTTGTGAACACCTCCACAGTTGCAGCATCTGGGAACTATTTTCTCACCCAGATTAAGTCTGTTTCTACACACATTAGAGAGGTGAGACTTTCCGCAGAAAGACATCGTGGATCATGTTGACAGCTCCAGGATTTATGCCCCCATCTGCAGCATTTCAGGCATATTATGGGCTCTTCCACATACTTTGCTACATGCCTGTAGCCAGCCCCGGTGATGAACACTCTCTCGGGAACTTCACCTCTCACTAGAGCCACCACCTGATTCCTAGCTTCACCTTTAATAAGGTGACGCTTGGCCCACACAAATCGTTGGTCGTCGAGGATGAATTCGGGGTCTAGAATCTGAGGGTATTTGTAGATAATTACCTTCGTCAGCTTCTCGTTCCCCTCCGGTATTTGCATAACAATTCCATCATATCCTTGCTGGGTAAGAAACACAACTGCCTCCATAGAACCTACCGTTAAGTAAGGTCTGTTTACACCTTCCTTCAGCAGGGGCTCGAACTTGCAGTGTTCTCTTCCAAGTTTGACTGTCCACAGAAGCTTGTGATGATAGGCCAGTGTGCATGAGGCAGGGAAGAGAAGCCTCCATCTCCGCTGACCCTCACCTTCCTGACATCGTTCTGTCCGGTCGTCGACACTGGTTTGATCAGTCTCGGCGTCGTTCTTCATTCTCTTGTCGTTACCGTTATGTGTACTATCACTGTCAACACTACGCCTTACATCCTGTCTTCTCCGTTTCTTCTGTTGCCTGGTTAGAACTTTTTGAAACTCACCCTCCTCGACTGACTGGCTGCTTTCTGAGTCCATGTTAATATTGCGTGGGAGTAGCCAGTTCTTCTGGTGACTGAGTCTCCATCTCAGTACCCAGCATGGGGGGAGATGTGTAGAACGCGATTGATACTAGTCAGTCTCCTTGTGTGTAGACTGAGCTAAACACCAATACTAACTTCACCCCTAATCGCGGAGCAGGTACTTCTTGACCGACCGCTCCCAGGTAAGACTGAGGGGGTAATTGTAGGGAAAGACGAGGGGATGGGAGAGTTTTGGATAGTGGGGACGAGGGGAAGCGGGAATGGTGGGANGGACGCAGGTCCGGTTTGGAGTGGAGACGGGTTCAAGTAAAAAATGGGCACACATGAAATGATTCGACGTTCAGTAAGCACTTACGCGTGAGGGTTAACTGATTGCCGCGAGTTCCATACGGGTGATGATAGTATTAATTTAAGATTGAGAAACTTAAAACTAAACTAAATGCCCACCACATGTGACAATTTCCACGTTCAGTAAACACTCCTGAGTTGTAACTGAAAGACTAAGCCAGCAATGTATGGTGATGATGATAGTAATATTTAAGATTGGGAAACTTTAAACTAAATGACTACAATGTAGCGATTTTGCATTCAGTAAACCACTTACTGAGTTGTAAACTGATGTCGAAGCCAGCCAATCCAAGGGTAGTGACAGTAATATATATATATATATATATGTGAGGTGATGAACTGGATACTGGCAGGGGAACAACGAAGCTGTGATATTGAAAAGAAACTGAACTGAATTTGAAAGTTGATAATATATGTAATGTGAAACAAATCTACTGGAAAAACAGTAAGCCAAGTTGATTTGAAAAGAATATGCGAAGGCTGAAAAGCATGGTGCAGGGAAATGGGTAAAAATAAGAAAATAAAAAGTAAATATCTTCATAAACATAACATAAGTTATCCATGACCGTAATTAATACAGTGTGTAGTCTCTTAAAAACTGTGTTCAGCGTGAAATCTCGTCACTAAGCATAACTTGTCACTCTGCGAAACAACTTATTGACTAAGTGTGACAGTGTGAATAAAAATGGCCACTTATGTTTGGAGTGCTATTTTAGTCAAGAAATACTGTAAAGGATGATTATTGACTAAAGAGAATTTCGCGGACTGCTTATGTTTGATGTGTTGAACTGCTTAAAGGAAGCATATTTGCTAGAAAAAAAATTCCTGTGAAATAATGCGTGTTATATGTTATGACTAACTAGCTAATGGCGTATTGCCATGGCTAATAATGAAATGACCCATTTTGTCTGACTCACTTAGCACAAGTGAAGAGAAAACACTGAAAAACTTGCAAAAGGTTAAAACTCTGTGAAATCATATCTGATATGTTAAGTTATGACAAGCCGTCCACAAAGCCTTTCCCCCTATCTCAACCATATTAGTTCATGCTCTCGTGTTTCACTTTTTGTTAAAACTAATCTACACACGCGATATGAAATGTGAAAAAAATCTTACATTATGCTATGTTATCAGTGCTTGAATAAAATTATTAAGAGTGCTAGGCTATTGTTGAGCGCAGTCATCTCGCTAAGGTGGGTCGGTGATGGAATTGTCAAAATGGTGTACCTTGCATACATCAGATCTCTGGTGGATTATGCTGCACCTCTGCTTGTTTTGATGACTGAAAGGACTTTGATGCTGATACGAACAGTAATTGGTGACATTGTGCATATTCTCAAAACATAGTTTCTGCAGAGAAAAAAAAAATAACAGTAAATTAGATGCGAGCTGTGATTTGAAAACTGAAGATGGGTGATGTGTGGGTTATTGTGTGGACTCGGGAGACATGATCATCACATATAGTTTCACAAAGAAAAATGATAAGCTAGGAAAGGTTCGTATATTTAACACATAAGACATCCATGCAGTAGTGAGATTTCCTTTGATGGCTGTGCACGTGACAATGAAAAAATAAAGTGTAAAGATGTTTCAGAGTGGTATTTTAGTCGAGAAATTATACAAAATTGTGTTTATTGTCTAGTAAGAGGCGGAACAAGAGACCAAGAGGTAAATGTCGTGATCACACAGTTAACAAAAAATATTAGAATTTGTAGGTATGTAGTGATCATGTCTCCCAAAACTCTTCTGTGCATATTTCACAAAGACATTCTTCCTGACTCACCACTCTTAGTTTGTGGGCTAGTGACACACCTTTGTTTAAAATTAAATCTACAAAGCTTCACATTTACAAAATGATATTTGGTCATCAGATAGGAAGATGATTTTCCACGTTGCGTTACGTAACGATATAATGTGTTACAAGAACTAAACAGGGCTGTGGTAATATTTTTTACTTGTGATTTTATGTAAAGGCTAAACATGGTTTACATTTTCAATAATGCTAATTGGTTAACAGAAAAGATGATTTCCACGTTACGTTACCATCCTCTGGTGAGCTAGATGCTATGTCTCACCAAACTGTAGCCGTGTATTTCACTAATGACTCAACTGGAGAGTGAAGCAGTCTACCCCATAACATATTAGAGTCTTCAGTCCGCTTTGCTGTATTGCCCCCCATCCAGTGATGTAAGTGTTGACACGTCTCAAGCAAGTATTGCCCCCCCATCCAGTGATGTAAGTGTTGACACGTCTCAAGCAAGTATTGCCCCCCCATCCAGTGCTGTAAGTGTTGACACGTCTCAAGCAAGTATTGCCCCCCCATCCAGTGATGTAAGTGTTGACACGTCTCAAGCAAGTATTGCCCCCCCATCCAGTGATGTAAGTGTTGACACGTCTCAAGCAAGTATTGCCCCCCCATCCAGTGATGTAAGTGTTGACACGTCTCAAGCAAGTATTGCCCCCCCATCCAGTGATGTAAGTGTTGACACGTCTCAAGCAAGTATTGCCCCCCCATCCAGTGCTGTAAGTGTTGACACGTCTCAAGCAAGTATTGCCCCCCATCCAGTGATGTAAGTGTTGACACGCCTCCAGCAAGTCTTGACGCCTCCTCCAGTGATGTAGGTGCCGCTGTGGCGAGTGAAACATATGAAAACCCGTCTGTCTTAACTATAATTAACAAATGCGCTCAAGAACTCATTCCAAACTATGCCGCTTGTGACTCTATGAATCCTGAAGAACATGCAATGATTGTAGATGGTAGGAATGGTACAGGCAAGCAGTTGACCTTGAAACAGATGAAAGAACTCTTTGACATTGGTGACCGTGAACAATTATCATTTGTATGCAATGGTCTACAACTTGTGCATCTTATAAACACTTCTCTTCGTCAGCTTTATAAACACCATTACTCACGATAAACTCACTCTTAAATTTCTCACGTGGAATGTGAGAAGCGTGCGAAGGAGGCTGTTTGATCTAATGATGTACGCTGGTGCCAACAACATTGATGTACTGTGCCTGCAGGAACCATACACTGCAAACACAAAAAATAAAACGCCACCCAAACTCTCAGGTTATGTAGCTTCTCAAATGTTGGTTCACATGATGTCGGTATCTTGACGTATGTTAAAAGTAACCTAGTGTGTAAACAGGTCAAAAACCACAAATAGTGACGACTCATATTATCAGCACGTTTCAGATATGCTACAGCGGAACCGGGTTTCTTAACTTAGTTAATGTATATGGTAAGGTTGTGATCAAATGTGGAAGCCTCTCTCCCCAAATTACCAAGCAAATGTGGAATAAAATTAAAAAGGATTCTCGTCCTAGAGTCGTCAACTTGATACCATTCACCGTAGACTATGCCGACATGCTGCGTCAGCAATATGCAAGCACTGCTAGTATAAGCAGCCTGCCCCTCAGATGTGCAAAACTATTCTGGCTAGTCCCAAAATAATTCGTAACTTCAATATTGAAATTGCCTTGTAGTGAAATAGGGCTGATGATAACTAAATATGGCTAAACCCCCTTTGAAATTAAAC
>WNGS01005222.1:23256-40600 GCA_020271785.1 Procambarus virginalis | reverse complement strand
ACAGGCTTCCCGGACTTAGGGTGCGTAGTTTTAGAACTTAGGGGGTTCGACATTACATTTAGATTGGGACTTTACTACATTTGTTAATGGAGTTTCCATATAATCTACAATACATGCAGTACAGTTGAGAGGTACTTTGATCTGGGCTCGCTTTCTCGTAACTGTACAAAGATTTCTTGCTGGTAGGATCCTGGGTCAGCCGGTGGATGAGGAGTAAGTGTAAGCTGACTTAGCACACTTCACTAATTCCGTTCTCCTTGTAGTAAGATAGGCGGATCCATCGTCGCTTTACTTCGGGCGGACAGAAGGAGGTACAAGTCTCAAAAATTCTTCACCAATATGATGTTGACAAGTTCTGAAAAGTAGAGACATGTGCTACCTCCAGCCATTTCATGAAATATCTCCGTTTGTGTTAGCAAATTCTAAGAAGTTGGTGGTACTTTCCTTGACGTAGTCACGAACCGTTCGTCGATAGCTTTCGGTGGAGGAAAGGTAGGCGTCCAACAAGCTTGTTTCAGGGGTGGTGTAGTCGTTTTCGAAGCCAAAGTGCGAGGTGACTGATGCTTTTTTACTGTAAATGTACTCGAGCAATGGTAGGCCATTTTGGTCGTCAGGACAATTAAGTTGAACAGCAAGGGTCTCAAAAAAGTGGTAAAGAACACATCAACCTCAGTTTCGAGGAACGGGGGAATTAAACTAATTGCATGGGAGATATTGAAACTGAGGGAGGAGATAGCTGCGATTGTTGGAGTTGAGCTGTTGCAGCGTCCCTCGTGAGTTCTCGGTACCGACAGTTAGATCGGATTCTGCCTGTCGTTTGTCGTTGTCGCGTTGTATCTCGAGTCGCTGTTTGAATAAGGCCAACTCACGTTCTTGCTGTACTTTGAGGAGTAGGGCCTCCTTTCACTTTCTTCCTTTATGATGCCGCTGCTTCTGGGTTGCTGTAGCTCGATTTTGGTAAGTTCCAATTTGAGCTTTAACGCTCTCAAGTCATCTTTATATGAAATAATGTGCTGTTCAAATGGGTAGAAGAATCTATAATCCCTTCATCAGCAAGGTAATCCAGTATCATATTATTAAGGCAAATTTGTTGGCTCCAACAGGAACTTCTAAGTGATAATCATGTGCAAGAATTAACAAATCGACCCTCTTTAGCGTGACGTAAGGTCCCTATCTCACCTTCTGGATCTGCTTTGAAAACTTGTAAGCGCAACATGGCGAAAATATAGCAAAACAACGGATATGAATATCGTGAGAATATGGTGAGTGTCAGAACACAGGAAACGTGGCAAGATACCTAGCATGTGGGGAATTATTAAAATAAAGTAAATCAAGATGAGTAAATGCATAAGGTCGCAGGCAATCTTGTACCTGGTACTCACTATGGGAGGATAAAGGCAAGGAAATACTACTAATTACTCCCCGTGAAAAAAATTTTAAAATAAAAGTGAAAAACTAAATGGTTCCAAAATAAAAGAGGTAGTACAAAAAATGTAATAATACCTTGCCAAGTCACTGTATAACCATAAGCAATGGTTACCCACATGAACTTGAATATGGATTACAGAATTAGCCAACTTTGTGCTCAAAGGAAGAGCCAATTCCCTACCTTGGGTAAATACCATAAATCTGACCGACGAGTAGGTGTGCAGAGTGTCAATTGGTGCCGAGAACTATCGGCGAGGTCACAATTCGCAAATAATAGTTCGTGATAGAGGATCTAAAGCCCTCTTTTTCCTCCTAGAGTAGATTGCAGGACTTGGTTGCTATTGACCCGGAGAACGACCACAGTACCAGGGTACATGTGATAATCTGTCAACAAGTGAGAAATCTTGGGGGACAAAGATGTTAAAAACGGAAGGGGGAGACGACCAAAAGAGTCTGACTGAGGCCTACGTCCACCACGTAATCCAAAAGTTGTCTCACTCTCACCTATGCTATTCCCGTAATGTCAATACACAGCACCGTATAAAATAAAAATGATTAATGTGAATAATGGAAGCAAGGGAAATATGGAGCCAAGTGTGCTTACCGCAATTACCAATACTGAGTGAAGCTCCGTGGACAGATCTCCAGTTTCTTGACTCATGTGGACAGATCCTTTAATAGTGGCTACCGTGGACAGGCCACCATTTATAGTGGCATCCTGACAGGCCCCCATTTATATGTGACGGTACAGAGTTGGAAATGGTGGTAGGCACTCTTCCAACTTAGCCGTGTGTCAGTGATGGGCACATCTAATCTATAAAAAAAAGAAAAGGAAAAAAAGAGGAAAATAAAAGAACAAAAAAAAAATGACTGCGTGCTGGTAATCTGTGGTAAGGTTGGAAAAGACTAAAAGCAATATAAATATGGATTTTAATAACAAGAAAAAACACAAAATGAAATAATGCAAAACTTGGCTACTGGCAAAAATAATAAAATATAAACCCAGAAAATAGATCGTTAATGGGGAGGAGGAAGTGATATACAAAAGTAGAAAATATGAATGCTGGAAATTATGCACTAACTATGACCTCTATTTGACCACACAGAGTGAGTTACTTAGGAGTTCACAGCTTCCGAGCACACACAAGTAGTCTGGCTGGAAGAAAACGCAAGGGGACTCAACAATAACTGGGAGGGTCTTGTGATTGGCGGGGAGACGGAGTGGAGTGTTGGTTTTCTGCCAATGAGAAGGCTGGATGGCCGCAAGTTGCGAGTTAGGCCGTGAACGGTTCGGCGCGTCGATCAGGTGCAGCAGTGGGGGGGGACGGAGGAAGTTGATGGTACGTGTGGCTAACATATGTCGTTTAGCCACTACAAAACGTATTTGGTATGATTGATGAGGACAGGCGTGATTCGCAGAAATAGCAGGCTAAATCTCTGTAAGAGATTATCGTCACAATTATATATATATATATATATATATATTATATATATATAATATATATATATATATATATATATATATAATATATATATATGCATGTGTATTGATAAGATATCCTTGTATATGCGTGGGTTCACCACATCATTTACCACTCCCCCTGTACTGACTAATCTAATATATGGAAGTGATTATATGATATCGCTTGGTTAGAGGAATTATGGATTCAGAGAACAGTGCAGTGATTAAGTGTGCTAATAGTAAATATTATCATAGAACAGTTGTAACTGCTGGGTCAGAGAATTTGTCACTTTGAGTGCAGTGAGAATAAGTTATTGATCATGAGGACCAGTGAGGGTTATATCTTCCTATTAGAATCTAAAGTATGTCATGTGAATGGGAAATATAGTGGTTCGCGAAAAGTTTAAGAAAACGGGGATCGCGACGCGATAGAGAAACACATCAATAAATTTTCTCACGAGTGCTCGGGCCCGGGATCAGCTGACTTTGACGTGCCGCGAGGAGGTTGGTGTGTTACCTACGGTGTGCTCCAGGAATTATTTGCTGAGGAGTGGCGCTGTTATAATTGTTCTGATGAGTTATTGATGCCATATATACTCGTGTTTTTAAGTAAAAATACCAAAATCCCTTGTGTTTATTATAATCCATCCATCTACCTTGTGGACTGTTGGAAAGGACAGGAAATAAGGACCGAGTGACAGATTTAATTACTTGCCTGATACCACACTAATTGAGCTTGCTTTTGCCACAATTACAACAATTTCGCAACACCACTGTGGTGTTACTGGACACCTGAAAACACCAGTTGGCGACCTTAGTTTGTAGTGTAAGAGTCATTGCCGGGGCGGGCACACAACTTGAGGGAACAATCTGTGTCAACTCACTCCCGACATGAGGGCGGTTGGGGGATCGACTGGGGTATTCTCCGGGGCGTGCAGTGGAGATTAGAGGATCGAGGGAAGACTAGTAGGACTACGGTGAGTAACGGTCAGCGTCAGAGCAAACCCACCCGATATGGGTATCCTAGCTACCGTGCTTACCCCACCGTGAACTCTGACATTGGCGACCTTGCCCGGATAACGAACAAGATAAAGGTTGTAATTGTGGTACATCAATTGTGGTATTAGATATCAAGCCGAGGTTATCAATCATAGTCACAAGATGGAGGACGATAAAGTAACGAGTTTTATTGACACAAGAGACGAACAAGTACTGGAAAAGTGCACCAAGGCACAGCTACAGACGAACGCCGACCACTTTGGGATAAGGTGGAGGACTACCAAATGGGAGATAGAAGATGAGTCCTGGCACAGCTCAGGGCACAAAATGAAGCGTTTGGAGAGACAACGGCCACAGACACCTGCCAGTATAAGTGAGAATTTGAGCGTAGGTGGAAGCAGTAAGGGATCCAGCGGCAGCAGACGCAGTGTCAAGCTGGAGATGATGAAGCTGCAACTGGAGGCACAGATGCGCAAGGACGAACGAGAGGCACAAATGCGCAGGGAAGAAAGAGAAGAAAGCTGCAGCGTGAGGGGAAGAGAAGAGAAGCACAGACTGACAAGGAAGAGAGAGAGAAGCACAGCGGGGTAGGGAAGAACGAGAGGCACCGCTGCGCAGGGAAGAAAGAGAAGCACAGCTGAAGCGTGAGGAAGCAGAGAGAGAAGCTCAGCTGAAGCGTGAAGAAGCACAGATGAAACGTGAGGAAGCAGAAAGGGAGGCACAGCTGCGCAGAGAAGGACGAGAGGCACAGCTGAAGCATGAGGAAGCAGAAAGAGACGCACAGCTGAAACGAGAAGAAACAGAGACACACAGCTGAACGAGAGGAGCTGGAGTTAGGGTAAAGAATACAAGAATGTGGAAGCAAAACAAGGAGGTTGAGCTGGGCGAGCTGAGCGGGGACTAGTTCCAACTGCTCTACCACAACAGCAGGAAGACGCCGAGTGGCGAGAGGGATTTGCCCGTCTTCGTGCCTAATGTAAGGCCGGGATTCTTCTATCACTTTGAGAAGGTCGCTGCGTTGAAGAAGTGGCCGAGGCCAGAGTGGGCGGAGCTAGTGCAGGGAAGGCTTACTGGTGAAGCACGTGAAGCTTACAACATGCTAGACCTCCAAGAATGTACCAACTACGGTGCAGTAAAACGAGCCGTGCCCCATTCGTTCAAGCTGACGCGGAGTGCTACAGGGAAGAGGTTCAGAGAATGACCGACGCAGGAAAATAATATGCGGAGCCGGCGGGGACATGGAGAGGGGAAATTCTTGAAAATGGCTGAAGTCGGAAGGCAAGGTCGGTGAAGACATCTAGAGGATGCTGGTATGGAAAAGTTCGGATGTCCGGGCTATCTCCGAATTAGGTGGGAGTGAAGGAGGCGGACATCAGGGACCCGAGAGCCGCAGCCGAGCGAGCAGAACATGCTGGAAGAAGCCTTACGTCCACTCGAGAGGGACAGCACCGATCGTCCGCATTCTCCAGTTATGGTAGAAATAATAGAAGGTCGGGCGGTTGGAGGACAGGACCGAATTATCGTAAGTCCTACCCCTCAAATGAAGACAGCAGAGGACAGAAGATTGCTGTGGAACAGTCCAAAGGAATCCCCGACTGAGAGCTCAAGAGATTCTTGTTATAGTTCGGCTGGAGTGGAGTAAGAAGGAGTCTTTGGAAGGCGAAAGGGAAGTCCGCGGAAGAAGAAGGATCCATTGCTACAACTGCGGATTAATTGGACACGCCGCGTGCGAATGTAGACGTCCTAAGCATCGAGGTTACGTTGCTTTTGTACTGGTAGAGGACCAGTTAGCCGAAGGAGTGAGGGATGGACCTGTACTTAAGAAGAATGAGGCTAACCCATTCGTGCGTGATGGGACTGTAAGATGGGGGACGAAGACCCCATCCCGGTGATGCTGCTAAGAGACACTGGGGCGGAAATTACCCTAGTGAGCAGAACCCATTTCCCTGAGTGTCACGAGAAAACCTGTGTAGGAGAGGCAAGTGTGACCACTGTGGGATTCCCAGTGCAGATGCCCCTACAAGAGGTAACCCTGACTTCGGTTTATGGATGCCAAACGCTAGAGTGGGTGTCTGTGCGACGATGCCCAACATGGAGGCACAGGTCATTTTTGGAAATGACGCGTGTGGAGGACTTGTCTTACCGAACCTCGTGAAGGTCTAGGAGTGCTTGGAGCACTACAGAAAGAAAGGCGGCAGTGTTCGAGCCTGTTGGGACGAGAAAGGAATCGCCTGGGGCGTTCCCTGTTAGTGCCGTAGTTCCGAGGCAGCGCGAAGTACAAGGAGGACGTGGATCTGAAAAGGCCGACGAGGAGACATCAGACGGCCTGGAAAACGTCACCTCTTCAGGGCAGCCAGAGAGGGAGTGGAGGGCGAAGGGGGGGGGGGGGAGGGGGGGGTTGTACCAGCCAGATGGTGAGGAACAGGGAACCTAACGGTTCTCTTGGGGTGGACCGACCATCTCGAGGAGCATCAGCAGGCAGAATTCCCCAAATTGACTTTGTAAGGTCAAAGGAGGACTTGTTGGTCCCAAGGCCACTCATTTCAACAGACAGGACGACATATTAACGAGACAGTGTAAACCTGTACGGAAGGAGGTCGGAAAAGGCCTCTCAGGTTCGAGAAACCGGGTAGTGTTGCCAGCCGAGAGCAGAGCGACAGTGTCGGATCCGTCTCCGCGTTGATCTCTCGGGGTCGCCTAAGGGTGCACCCGATGCGACGTCGACATCGAGAGAGTGGCCGGGCAACTACACCGATTATTCTCTTGGGTGAGAAGGCACAGGGAAAATCAGGCTGAAAGAGGAAATATATTCCGGTCAGAGTGTTTCAGACGAACAGTGACGGCGTTGGGGAGTTGATGAGATTCGGTCGTCGGACCTACCAATCGCAGTTGAAAGGGGCGACCGAAGATTTAACCCATCCGAGACCGTTCTTGAGAATGTTCTGCGTGAGCATGAAGATGAGTTGGGAGAAACAGTGGGCCTGTTTGATGGCCATTAGTATGTAGTGGCAGAACCGTTTTTAAACTTCTTCACCGTCCAGTGGTGAACGGAACGAGGTTTGGAGTACTCGGTGTGCTTGAAAAGAGTGGGGCGCCAATGATGATTTGGAAAACGGTCAACAGGCACATTAGGAGTGTCGCACAGGGCGTCTGGAGTACTGTATGGAAGTAAAGATTTACAGTTGCAAGGACAAGTAGTCGCCAGATGCTTAGCCCACTGACACTACCAGACTGACTCTTATTTTAAGAGGGATGGTATGTGACGGTGTTCCCTCCTCTAATCTCCCAGCTGCTGTATTAAGAGTCATGTCCACTATTCCCGTGCGTTCTCTACGTTGCGGGCCTCAGTTTAACATATGTGGGAGAGAATAGTGTTCTCGCAGAGCCGAGAAATTTATGAAAGTAGAGTATTTTGGCCTGTGGGATAGGCCCTTTAGGAAGCCAACATGGCGCTCGCTCTTCTGCTCTCCCGCCAAAACTGTGTGACGTCAGTGTCACAAGATTGGTCACCGTCAGCGACGTGGCACTGGGAGCCAATGAAAACATCCCTTGGCAAATGTGACGTCACATAGGCAGGGGGGTCCAGCCGCAGCGACAGGTTGGCGCCATCAGTATCACACGCCACGTCTGCGAGGTAGGACGTGCGACCGGGCATCCTGTCAGAGTGACGGATTACCCGAGCTCCGGTGGATATAAGCGTCTCCTGTTGTCAGCGCGCACTCTGTGAGGTCTTCCTTCAACCCAAGTGGTGACCAAATAAGGAATTGACGGAATATTGAGCAACAAGTGCTCCGGGACAGGTGCGTTGCAAGAAGTGGACCGGGCATTGACGTGTGTGATGTCCTTGGCAGTTCACCAGTATAGGAGGCAGCTTAGTGGCCGGGCCAATCCACCGTGAGGGAATCTAGTTGACCGACTTGTCAACTAGGTTGGACGTGTGATCGACGGTCCTGTCAAGTTTGACAGTAGGACGACAATCCCGTGGAACCTTACGAGTCACCAGGTGTATGCAAGCACGTCAAGAGGTCTTCCTTCATACCTAGTGACATACCGAGACGACGAGGGAATTGACAGTGTAGTGAGCTTCAAGTGCTCTGGAGTCGGGTGCTGTGCAAGTGGAGCTTAAGCAGTATCGTCTGGGATGACTAATAACTTCACAGTGCATTGTAGTGGCGGGGCCAGTTCCACTGGGAGTGCAGTGACAGGGACTAATTGGAAAACATACGACGACCGCCGAGACGTAGGCTGGCTGCCGTAGTTGGGAGGAAAGTTGACAGCCGGGAGACCGACTCCAACCCTACAAAGACGTGAAGGAGGAGCACGGACCTGCAGTGTACAGAAGCGGCGAGACGCGATCATCCTGGGACGTTGGCTTGTGGTTTTGGAGGGTGTACAAGGCGAGAGCCTGGACCAGGAGCTGCAACTCAACTTTCATCATAGGATAGGTGAAGTAGGTGTTTACAGTTACCCTCCCAATTCCCCTTTAGTTAGCTATATAAATATTTGCCAGAGTATTTTTCATGTTGTGAGCAAATCTCACCTGTATCTATGTCACAGAGGGCACAGTGTGCGTTGTGAGGCTATCACAGAGCTCTCACCGTATTCGTTTACATATATCTATGTGTGGTGTGTGCAGGCACCAGGATTTACTGAAGAATTTGCTGTGTCTAGAATTCATTTCCTGTGATCATTAATATATTTAATATATATATACTAGTGGACCAGTTATTGGTGTTAGGCTATGAGCCCATTCTTTGTATAAATATTACTATTGATCTCTATGATTATATATATATATATATAATATATATATATGCCTGTGTATTGATTAATGATTTATCCATGTATATGCGTGTGTACTGAATAATCTGAAGTGTACTGAATAATCTATATGTGAAGTGATTACTAGTGATATCGCTTTGTTAGAGGAATTATGGATTCAGAGAACAGTGCAGTGATTAAGTGTGCTAATAGTAAATATTATCAAGAACAGTGTAACTGCTTGGTTCAGAGAAATTTCACTTTGAGTGCAGTGAGAATAAGTTATTGATCATGAGACCAGTGAGGTGGTGTATCGCGTCCTATTAGAATCATAAGTATGTCATGTGAATGATAAATATAGTGGTTCGCGAAAAGTTAAAGAAACGGGGATCGCGACGCGATAAAGAAACAAGCAATAAATTTTCTCACGAGTGCTAGGGCCCGCGATCAGCTGACTTTGACAGGTGACGCGAGGGGTTGCCGTGTGTTACGATCCGGTGTGCTCCAGATTATTTGCTGAGGAGTGAGCAGCTGTTATACTTGTTCCTGATATGTTTATTGATGCATATATATCTCGTTGTTTTTAAGTAAAATACCAAAACTCCATTGGTGTTTATATCATCCCCTCCATATACCTTTGTGACTGTGGAAAGGAAATAAGACAGAGTGACAGAATTAATTACTTGCCTGATACCACACTATTTGAGCTTGCTTTTGCCACTATTACCACAATTACGCAACACCACTGTGGTGTTACTGGACACCTGAAAACATCAGTTGGCGACCTTAGTAAGTAGTGTAAGAGTCCTTGCCGGGGTGGGCATACAAATTGAGGGAACAATCTGTGTCTCCACTCACTCCACGACCTGAGGCCGGTTGGGAGATCGACTGGGGTACTCTCCTGGGCGTGCAGTGGCGCCGAGAGGATCGAGGGAAGACCCGTAGGACTACGATGAGTAACGGTCATCGTCAGAGCAACCACCTCGAGAGGATATCTAGTCTACCGTTGCTTTACCCCACCGTGAACCCTGACAATAATTAAATCAAAATTAAAATAAATCGAAATCTATGAAAATTAAATTTATCAATACAATCGGAAATATTGAAATGAAATTGTTACATAGTATAGCGAGTGTTGCTCTTATGTGCAACAGATGGTACGGTTTTTCCAAAAAAGTTTTGTTTTTACCTGTTACAAATGTGGCATCTATATAGTAGGCATATAAAAACATGTGCGTATTCAAATGGAACATTGTGTCAAAATTTCAAAGCAATCGGTGAAGAACTTTTGGAGATTACAGCGTGTGTTGCTCTTACGTCCAACAGATGACGCTGTTTAAAAAAAAAAATGTTTTTTTCCTGTCACAGGTGAGGCATTTATACAATAAGAATATAAAAACACGCGCCTATTCGAATGCAAAGTTGTGTCAAAATTTCAAAGCAATTGGTAAAGAGGTTTCGAAGACATCCCTCACATAAAAAATACATGAAAAAAGCATGTTTTTTTCAAAACAACAAAAGCATGTTTTTTCCCGCCAAAGACGTAACATCTATATAGTATGCATATAAAACCCCGCTCGGATCCGAATGGAACGTTGTGTCAAAATTTCAAAGCAATTGGTGAAGAACTTTCGCAGATTAGCAATTTTGAACAAACAAACATTTCCATTTTTATTTATATTGACTAGCTGTACCCGGCCACGAGTTGCTGTGGCTCAGCAACCTTCCCCTGTCTCCTAGTCCTCCACACCATTCCTCCCCTCGCCTCTGTTCCCTCGTCCTCCCAAACATTCCTCACTCGTCCCTTTTTCCTCCCCATCATCCCCCACTCCAGCATTCCATCGCCCTCCTAACCATTCCCCATCCCCTTTCTCTTGTCCTCCCCCCATTCTGCATTCCCTTTTCCCCTTGTCCCTACCATTTCCAACTCCCTCTGTCCCCTCGTCCTTATCCACCCTTTGCCCCTTCTCTGTCCCCTCGTCCCTCCACTCCCGTCCCCTCGTTCTTCCCACCGTTCCCCACTCCCTCATCTGATGATCAAATGATCTGATATTCCATCAGAAAATGGGAACATCAAATGATCTAGGGCTAGATTCACGAAGAAGTTACACAAGCAATTACGAACCTGAACATCTTTTTGCAATCTTTGGCGGCTTTGTTTACAATTATTAAACAATTTTTTTTTTGCAGGGATATTCCTGCGCGGGCCCTAAGCCTCTGGCTGGGCCCACTAAGTGTTGCTTGTTTCTGTTTTACTTGGGCGGAGTATGAATATTTATGACTCGTATGGTCGCTTCAGTAAGATTTTGCCATAGGTTTAACAACTTCTTCTGTTCTGTTGAATCTAAGTTGAATCTTAATGGGTTTGTAACTGTGCACTGTGTTAGATAATGTTCCAGTGGTCTGTCGGGCATTTTCCCACAGTGCTGACATTTCCTCTCATCTTCCGGAACCTGTAAGCCTATTTCCCATGCACATGGGTATCCAAGCCTGATGCGATGTAAATGTACTTCCGTTGCTCTACTGCTCCCTTTCATCAAACTCAGTGGTTCGTAGTTGGTTGAATTCTTGTACCAACCTGCAGATCCTGATGTTGCAACTGCTGTGTTGTGGTCACTGTACATCTTTTGCATTGCTCTGTTTCTAATTACTTTCTTAATCTGTGATAGACTCTGTGGTATGTAAATGTCTACATTTCTTCTCTTAGTTGCAAGTTTTGCAGCTTCGTCTGCAATGTCATTTCCTATTATTTCCACATGACTTGGCACCCAGTTGATAAGTACCCGTCAGCCTTGTCGTTTGAGTGTTTGCATCAATGATATACATTGTGATCAGATGTATGTTATCACATATGTGTTCTTGTTGCAAGGTTTCAATGGCGGTTCTCGAATCTGTATGTATGATAACATGTTGTCGGTGTTCAGCAAGAGCATGTTCCAAAGCCTTTTGAATGGCTACCATCTCTGTTTGTAAGTCGAACACCCATTTGAGAGCCTCCAACTATTTACAGAGTTTCCTGCTTTAACTGCAGCTCCGGTTTCTTGTCCCTGCTGGTCTACTGATCCATCGGTGAAGTATGTGAAGCTGTCGGATGCCAAGTTTGCTTCTATATGCATCTGTGCAATGTTATGTAGCAGATGAGGATTTGTCTGGTTCTTGTTTCCTTCAATAACCATAATCTTAAAGTCTGCTGGCGGAGATTCCCAAGGGGCTTGCATAACAAAGTCTGCATGTATTTTGTGACACCCTTCTCAGTGACTGTGTTTGTTATATCGAATGTATTGATGGTGTTTATCGCACAATGGGTCCACCTGCTGCTATTGGAGGCTCTTCTGTCCAGAGTTAGTGCTCCAGTGATTATATCTTTAAGTGAACTGATTCTAGGTCTAGTCAATATCTTGGTCAGCATGTACGCAGCTATCACGGGCTTTGTCTTACTTATGTTATCAGTAGTGATACAATTTGTTGTCTTAGAGAGCTATCGAGAATTTGGTGGTGGTGGTCCTTAAAATGTTGTCTAGGGAGTATGTACCCCTACTCAAATCTCTGAATATGTTAGATATTAAGTCACTGCACATTCTCTCATGTGTATCATACATATATAAAACGCTGAACTGTAATGCCAATCCTGAACTCAAAAGCTTCATTGCTGGTTGTAACAGAACCCATGAGCACCACACCAGAAATAAATACAGTTTTGATATTCCAAGAGTACGGCTTAATCAAACTAGAAATGCTCTACAAATCAAGGGACCCAGAAGGTGGAATGACCTCCCCAACCATGTTAAAGACTGTACCTCTCTCAACCAGTTTAAGATTAAAACTAAACACTACCTAATAAATTCCCTGTAACCTACCTACCTTTTTTTATTTTTTTTTATCAATGCTGTTTGTCAACATTTTGTATTTGTGCTGCTTTTTCAGTCATGTTCCCCCTTTTTCTCATCTTTATTTGTATTTGTTCTCAACACATTTTATTCTTTATGCTCAATTAGTATTAAGTTCTAGATATTAATGTTCTTCCTGCCCGAAACGCATTGCGTAATAGTGGCTTTAGGCATTGTATGTACTAGCTTTATATAATTCGATCCATTAATGTAACCTCCCTTGTATGTATATACCTTACCTGAATAAACATATTTATTTATTTATTTATTTATTATAAGGAGTAAGGAAAACAGCCTAGTACACAAGTCACAAATTTATACGTACAAGCCACACAGAAATACGTTTAACAAGGCGTTTTCCTCACAACATAAAATCACTATGTATTAGTCTTATAACCTCAAGGGGCTCTGACCACCCCACGGCTCACTGTTACATACCTGTCATCGTGCACCCAGCCACAAACGCTATCATCCGATGACACATATATTCAAGCCTCTAGGAAACCTGGACTCTTATAAAACCTCTCCAAACTCTGTAATACTACTTTACCCAATCTTGCAACCCTGGTTACATACAAGGATAGGCTTATCTGACTGTACGGCCGGAGAAAACCCCTCAAATAGCAGGATCGGTCGGCAGCGATACACCTCCCCCTCCAGTCAAGATGGCGTCCATTTTTCCCTTACATAGTTAGGCTATTCCAGTTCACATTATTTCTGATGATCTCCAGCTGAGAAGGCACTACTTTACTGAGCGGAGTATTAATGGTGACTCACGGCCTCTCTGATCTCAGCTGTGAATTTAGTCTAATAAACACTCTCCACTGAGTCCACCAACATTTTACAACCGAAACCAACCTCCACAGGAAGTAAGGTTCGTAATACCCTTCCTAAGCCATGGGGAAAAAAAAAGAGAAATTCTTAAAGGAATTTCACTTTTTTTTCACATAAAATTTACACTTCAAACAGATTTCATGATAATTGTAAAGAAACAGTAAATGATATATAATAAACACTAGATATACAATAATATAAACATCTCTGAGCAGTAGTACAACCCTAAGTCACCCCAGGTTTTGGCAATCTAGAAAGTGCATCTGCTACTACATTTAATTTTCCTGGAATATGTTTGATGACAAGATTGTACTCTTGCAACAATAAAGACCACCTTAATATTCTCTGGTTGGAATTTTTCATGCTAGCAATAAATGTTAAGGGGTTGTGGTCAGTAAATAATTCAACAGTATTGGCTGATAGATAAATGTCAAATTTTTTAACAGCTAGTAATAATGATAAAGCCTCCTTCTCCACTGTGGAGTAATTCTGTTGACATTTAGTAAATTTTTTAGAATAGTAATGTATTGGATGATTAATACCCTCATCATCTTCTTGCATTAGCACAGAACCAGCACTCCAGTCCGAAGCATCTATATATAGTTTAAATGGCTTAGAGTAGTCAGGAGTAGCTAACACTGGACCAGATGACAACATTCCTTTTAATTTAGTAAATGCATCCTGACATTCCTGAGACCATCTAAACTTTACATTTTTACATAGCAAGTTTGTCAAAGGAGCTGCAATTGCTGCAAAATTTTTACAGAACTTCCTATAATAAGCACACATTCCTAAATATCTTTGCACCTCCTTCTTGCTAGTCAACACTGGATACTCTAATATATCATTTATTTTATTTTTGAGTGGTAACACCTTCCCATTTCCCACTTCATATCCTAAGTAAGAAATACTAGCTCTAGCAAAAGTATATTTATGTAAGTTTACAGTTAAATTAGCCTCCTTTAAGCATTTTAATAGTTTAGCCAAACCTTTCATGTTGTCCTCCCAATTATTGTGAAAAATTACAATATCATCCAAGTAAGCTCTACATTGTGGTATGTCTTTTAACACTAAGTTCATAAGACGCTGGAAAGTTGCTGGGGCATTTTTCAGCTCAAAAGGCATAACAGTGAATTCATACAACCCATCTGCAGTTATAAATGCACTCATCTCCCGAGCTCTTGGTGTTAAAGGAATTTGCCAGTACCCTTTTGACAAATCTAGTTTGGTTACAAACTTGGCTTTACCAACACTGTCAATACAATCATCTAATCTGGGTATTGGAAAGTTATCATCAACAGTCATTACATTTAGCTTACGGTAGTCAATGACCAACCTGTGAGTTCCATCCTTCTTTGGAACCAAAATACAAGGACTACTCCAACTGCTGCTGCTAGGTCTCACCAATCCATGTTGAAGCATGTAGTCGACTTCTTTCCGGATGAGATTCAACTTGGCAGGGCTGACTCTATATGGGTGTGACTTGACTGGTTGGTTGTCTGTCACCTCGATGACGTGGTGAATAACTGTAGTCTGGGTGGGAATATCGCCAAAGATGTCTGCATGAGAAGTCAGCAACTGCATGAGAAGTCAGCAACTGCATGAGAAGTCAGCAACAACAGCAGCATGAGAAGTCAGCAACTGCTCCAAGTCCTGCTTCTGCTCTGATGACAAATGTTCCACCATTTTCTGGACTTTAGCCAACCACTCCCCATTGCTAAAATAAGGTACACTATTAAAATCACATTCCCCATTATTCTCATCTACATGGGCTACACTAAGCACCTGGTTGGTATTGGTAGTTCCCTTCTGTGTTAGTTTCATCCTATTCACATGTACTACTATTTCCTTTCTCTTGAGATCAGGTGTTTGGATTGCATAATTGGTGGGACTGAGTTTCTTTATCACTGTATGAGGACCTTGGAACCTGTGCAACAATGTTGGTCCTTGTCGTGCCATTAGTACCACCACTTTATCACCTGCCTCAAAATGTCGTTGCTTTGTCTTTTTATCGTACTGTGCCTTCATTTTTCCTTGAGCTTCTTTAAGATGAATTAAGGCTTTAGCCCTGTTTTTGTTTAACTTATCTTGTAAGTCATGAATATAGTTTACTTGCACAACACTCTTTGGATTTCCGACCACCTTATCTCTTAAGATGGTTAGTGGACTTCTCACCTCATGGTCAAAAACTAATGAGTTGGGTGAACACCGCAGGGACTCCTGATAAGTATCTCTCAGTGCCATGAGCATCAGTGGAAGACCATCATCCCAGTCTCTGCCAGTTTCCATTCAACTGGGTCTCAGCATTTGCTTAAGGGTTTGGTGCATCCTTTCCAAAGCACCTTGGCTCTCAGGATGGTAAGTAGTGGATGTCTTATGGAGGATGCCAAACTCCCAACAAAATAATAAAATAAATAAATAAATAAATATGTTTATTCAGGAAAGGTACATACATAGAGAGATTTTACATAAGTTGATCGATTTATAGATAGAGCTAGTACATACAATGCCTAAAGCCACTATTACGCAATGCGTTTCGGGCAAGAAAACATTAATATCTAAAACTTAATGCTAATTGAACAAAAGAATAAAAAGTTTTGAGAACAGATACAAATAAAGGTACAAAAAAAGGGGGGGAACATGACTGAAAAGCAGCACAAATACAATATGTAGACAAACAGCGTTGAATGAAAAAAAAAAAAAAATAAGACATGGGTTGACAATAGAGGGGTAAGGCAGGTTACAGGGAGTTTAACAGGTAGTGTTTAGTTTTAATCTTAAACTGGTGAGAGAGGTACAGTCTTTAACATGGTTGGGAAGGTCATTCCACATTCTGGGTCCCTTGATTTGTAGAGCATTTCTAGTTTGGTTAAGTCGTACTCTTGGAATATCAAAACTGTATTTATTTCTGGTGTGGTGCTCATGGGTTCTGTTACAGCTTTCAATGAAGCTTTTGAGGTCAGGATTGGCATTACAGTTCAGCGTTTTATATATGTATATACACATGAGAGAATGTGCAGTGACTTAATATCTAACATATTGAGAGATTTGAGTAGGGGTACCGAGTGATGTC
Organism: Procambarus virginalis; assembly: GCA_020271785.1. Lineage (NCBI taxonomy): Eukaryota > Metazoa > Arthropoda > Malacostraca > Decapoda > Cambaridae > Procambarus > Procambarus virginalis. Next base: position 24,156 of record WNGS01005222.1, on the reverse strand, counting down.
TGGGGCCAGAGTTGGATATTGTCCTAATAGCAGCTTTGGTTGAGTAATTAGAGGACGTAAATGATTTTGGGTAGTAGAACCCCAAGCACAAATACCATAGTTGAGATATGGATAGATGAGGGAGTAATAGAGAGTCACCAGGGCAGGGCGGGGTACATAATATCTGATCTTAGAAAGAATGCCAACAGTTTTTGAAACTTTTTTTGATATATTTAGAATGTGTCCCTGGAAATTAAGCTTGTGATCAATGAGAACGCCAAGGAATTGCCATCTAATTTGTTACAAATTTGGGTATTGTTAATCTTGAGATTTATTTGGTTAGAGGATTTATTGCCAAACAGAATATAGAAAGTTTTGTCAATGTTAAGGGTGAGTTTGTTGGCAGTTAGCCAAAGATGGACTTTATAAGCTCGGTATTTACTGTGGCATTTAGAGCAAGGGGGTCAGGACTGGAGTAAATGAAGGTTGTGTCGTCAGCAAATAGAATGGTCTAAGGTGTTGGGAGGCATTTGGAAGGTCATTAATGTAGATGAGAAAGAGGAGAGGGCCAAGTATACTGCCCTGAGGAACACCAATGTTGATGGGTAGGGTAGGAGAAATTGAATTGTTCACAGAAACATACTGGAGTCTATCAGTAAGGTAAGATTTGAGGTATTGCAGGGAGAGTCCTCTGACTCCATAATGATGTAATAAGAAGAAGAAGGTTTTGGTGGTTCACAGTGTCAAAGCCTTACGCAGGTCCACAAATACCCAACGGGAACTCATTTTTATCAAGAGCTGCATGAATAAGTTAATCATACTAATCAGTGCATCGTTAGTGCTTTTTAGGTCTGAAGCCATATTGGCAGAGCTAAGTATATTGTGCTTGGCTAGATAAGAGTAAAGCTGCTTGTGATTAGT
>WNGS01005222.1:7884-22256 GCA_020271785.1 Procambarus virginalis | reverse complement strand
ACAAACAATATGTAGACAAACAGCGTTGAATAAGAAAAAAAAAAAAATAAGACATGGGTTGACAATAGAGGGGTAAGGTAGGTTACAGGGAGTTTAACAGGTAGTGTTTAGTTTTAATCTTAAACTGGTTGAGAGAGGTACAGTCTTTAACATGGTTGGGAAGGTCATTCCACATTCTGGGTCCCTTGATTTGTAGAGCATTTCTAGTTTGGTTAAGTCGTACTCTTGGAATATCAAAACTGTATTTATTTCTGGTGTGGTGCTCATGGGTTCTGTTACAGCTTTCAATGAAGCTTTTGAGGTCAGGATTGGCATTACAGTTCAGCGTTTTATATATGTATAATACACATGAGAGAATGTGCAGTGACTTAATATCTAACATATTGAGAGATTTGAGTAGGGGTACCGAGTGATGTCTGGGGCCAGAGTTGGATATTGTCCTAATAGCAGCTTTGTGTTGAGTAATTAGAGGACGTAAATGATTTTGGGTAGTAGAACCCCAAGCACAAATACCATAGTTGAGATATGGATAGATGAGGGAGTAATAGAGAGTCACCAGGGCAGGGCGGGGTACATAATATCTGATCTTGGAAAGAATGCCAACAGTTTTTGAAACTTTTTTTGATATATTTAGAATGTGTCCCTGGAAATTAAGCTTGTGATCAATGAGAACGCCAAGGAATTTGCCATCTAATTTGTTACAATTTGGGTATTGTTAATCTTGAGATTTATTTGGTTAGAGGATTTATTGCCAAACAGAATATAGAAAGTTTTGTCAATGTTAAGGGTGAGTTTGTTGGCAGTTAGCCAAAGATGGACTTTATTAAGCTCGGTATTTACTGTGGCATTTAGAGCAAGGGGGTCAGGACTGGAGTAAATGAAGGTTGTGTCGTCAGCAAATAGAATTGGTCTAAGGTGTTGGGAGGCATTTGGAAGGTCATTAATGTAGATGAGAAAGAGGAGAGGGCCAAGTATACTGCCCTGAGGAACACCAATGTTGATGGGTAGGGTAGGAGAAATTGAATTGTTCACAGAAACATACTGGAGTCTATCAGTAAGGTAAGATTTGAGGTATTGCAGGGAGAGTCCTCTGACTCCATAATGATGTAATTTAAGAAGAAGGTTTTGGTGGTTCACAGTGTCAAAAGCCTTACGCAGGTCCACAAATAACCCAACAGGGAACTCATTTTTATCAAGAGCTGCATGAATTAAGTTAATCATACTAATCAGTGCATCGTTAGTGCTTTTTTTAGGTCTGAAGCCATATTGGCAAGAGCTAAGTATATTGTGCTTGGCTAGATAAGAGTAGAGCTGCTTGTAGATTAGTTTTTCAAAATTTTTGATAAGTTAGGCAGGATTGAAATAGGTCTGTAGTTGTTAACATCTGTGGGATCACCACATTTGTGGACAGGGGTTACTCTCGCTTTTTTTAGAATATCTGGAAAGGTTTGGAGTTCAAGTGACTTGTTGAAGAGCAAAGCAATTGCAGGGGCTAAGGATCTGGAGGCTTTTTTGTAAATTAATGTCGGAATCTCCTCAAGGGCACTAGACTTGGTTTTAAGGGAAAGGATTATCTCATTGACATCAGTGGAATTAGTAGGCTTAGGTACAGAGACTGTGGATAGTTACCTGTAAGGTAGTCCTTAACCTCAGTACTGGAAGAAGGAATATCATTTGCAAGGGATGACCCAATGGAAGAGAAGAACCTATTGAACTCAATAGCAGAATCAGATGCTGAAAGCTGACCATCGTTATTTGACAGGAGTGTTGGTTTGTTATTTAAAATCTTCTTTGATCCCAAGATTTGTGAAATTGTGCTCCAAGTTTTTTTAATGTTGCTCTTTATTTGGGTAAATTTATCTTCGTAGTATTTAGTTTTGGCTCGTCTAATTATCTTAGATAGCAGTAAAGAGTAATTCTTTGAGAATTCTTTAGAGACGGTTCCTAGCCTATACTTCTTCTCAAGGTCATGTTTTTTATTAATGGATTTAAGTATTCCCTTTGTAAGCCAGGGATTGTTAAGCCTTTTGGTAGTGACTTGTTTTGTAAGCATAGGACAGTGGGTGTTATAAAGGCTTAGAGTTATAAAGGCTTAGAGTGTTTTAAGGCTTAGAGTTTCCCCAGCAGAGGAAAACTGCTGAAAACCTTTGGAAGTGAAATTTGCCCCATTATCTGTCTGTATTAATTTTGGTAAACAAAAAATAGTAAAAAATTTCATTATGTGCCTTACTACCACTTTCGTTGTAGCATTTCTCACAGGGAATGCCTCAGGAAAGCGTGTAGTCTTACACATCATGGTGATGATATACATATTACTACTCTTGGTTCTAGGCAATGGGCCTACTACATCAACAATAATATGGGTAAAGGGTTCCTCGGCTACCACAATTGGCTGTAAAGGAGCTTTTGGTATTACCTGGTTTGGTTTGCCAGTTTTTATACATACTGGACATTCATTACAGTACTGGATGACATCTTTCTTTAATCCAGGCCAGGTAAAGTACTTGCTTATTTTATTATATGTTTTTGCAATACCCTGATGACCGCCTATTGGTGAATCATGGGCTACACTTAGCACTTGTCTCTATAACCCCTCGGTAGGACCACTTGATTAACTACCCCCCCAAGTGTGTGACACAGGTGAGCTCCTAGGTCTCCACTTCCGCATCAACACCTCTTTAGTGTAGTAATAAGTCAGCCTCCGATTCTGCTTCTAGTTCAGTTACTGCCTTATTATGCAAGTCAGTCAACGTAGGATCAGTTCTTTGCTGATGAATAAAATTTGATTTTGATCTCAAGTCTGAAGAGTCAGATGTGGTAACTGGAGTACACTCTCCCCTACCCCCTTTCCTAGGTGGTTTGGTGGAGTGCTCCCCATCCTGTTCCCATCTGCTTCTTCCAACTTGGCCATAAAAGTGTCACAAAGATCCACTTCACTATTTGATTTGTTAACCTCTAATTTTGTCTCCTGACTTACATTATTGGGAGTTTGTGATATTTGAGACTGACTTTGACTGGGTCACGGCACATACTGGGTACATTACCTTGTCCTCAGGATCTGTCCATGCCCTAATCACCTGTGGCTTAGTTAGCATTATTGGGTGGTCGTCTCTTTTAACTCGATTACCAGCAAGATCATTCCCCACAATTAGATCAATGCCAGAAACTGGTAATTTAGGACTAACACCTACTAAACTTTTGCCTTTAATAAAATCACAGTTTAGGTTTACTTCTCTCAAGTGTACAGTCTGGAAATCTCCTGTGATTCCCTGTATAATCATTACCTCCCCAGTCTCTGTAGACTGTATATATTGTAACACACTCTCTAATAATAAAGATTGGGATGCTCCTGTATCCCTCAAAATTTTAACATCATGCCACAAACGATTTGCACACTGTAATTTTCCATTGAAATAAACTCTGCAAAATGATTTATAGCAAGTGCTTTTTTCCCCATTATTTTTGTTACACATTTGGTTTTCCTCCCCTCACACACTGTGAGTGCCATAGGCCTCTTTTCTGGGTGAAGAAACCAACAACTCTTAACAACATGACACCTCCTATGGCAGTAGGAACACTGTTTCAACTCTGGGTGAGGCTTATTACTAGTGTGATCCTCTTTGGGTTTCACATTACTCTCTTTACCACCTGACACCTTTGAAAAGTGTTTCCTTGACCTGCTGTTGGGTACATGTGGGACCCAAATCTGACTGAGGAGTTTACTGCTCGACCAGATCCTTGTCTATTTGATTGAATTTTATTTTTAAAAGTTACTTTATGCATCAACTCATATTCATCTGCTAATTTAGCCAACTCATAGATATCTCTGGGTAATTTCTCTGCCAAATACAAAGCCACATTAGAAGGTATGCAAGATAAAAATTCTTCTACTAGGAGTAAATTTTTAAGAGAGTCCAGATCCCTAATTTTTTCTGCATCTAACCATTTATTAAACATGTGATAATTCTCTTGTGCAAATTCTACCAAGGTTTGACTTTGGTCTCGTCTCAGTTGTCTAAACTTCTGCCTATAAGCCTCAGGAACAAGCTGATAAGCAGTAAGGATGGCTGCTTTTACCTTCTCATAGTCAAAACTGTTACTCAAAGGCATAGCTGCAAATATTTTCTGTGCCTTTCCCTCCAACTGACCTTGAAGAAGAGATACCCATTGTGTTTCAGGCCATTCCATACTCCTTGCTAACTTTTCAAAATGTATGAAGAATTGGTCTGGGTCAGACTCACAGAATAGAGGAAACTTGACATTATTGTTAATCTTTAACTGCCCTGGTGTTCCTAAATCGTCAACACCGGTATTTTCTGATCTAATTCCCAAATCTGCTAGCCTAATCTGTAACTCTATTTTTTCTGAGCTAGCTCCACTCTAACCTCTTCATAGCTACTTCTTGCTCTGCCTCTATCCTCTTCTGAGCTTGCTCTGCCTCTAGCCTCTTCTGAGCTTGCTCTGCCTCTAGCCTCTTCCGAGCTTGCTCTGCCTCTATCTTCTTCTGAGCTTGCTCTGCCTCTAGCCTCTTCTGAGCTTGCTCTGCCTCTAGCCTCTGCTGAGCTTGCTCTGCCTCTATCTTCTTCTGAGCTTGCTCTGCCTCTATCCTCTTCTGAGCTTGCTCTGCCTCTAGCCTCTTCCGAGCTTGCTCTGCCTCTATCCTCTTCTGAGCTTGCTCTGCTTCTAGCCTCTTCTGAGCTTGCTCTGCCTCTAGCCTCTTCTGAGCTTGCTCTGCCTCAAACTGCAACTTCTTTAGTTCCAATTCTGCCTGCCACTGCAACTGAGTCTCTACCTTTCCTATAGTTACAACATTTACACCACTGGTGGACGGGGACTGCTCTAATATTTCCTGTAGGAGAATTTACTCATCTACCTAGTGTATCATTATTTCTCTTAGCAGTTCCGTCTTCACCATTCCCATGTGCAATAATAGTCCATAGTGCTTGCCAACAGCCACTAGGATAGACTTTTTTGCCGCTTTCAAACCCTCAACACTAGGATTGTCAACAATTTGTTGTGCTACCAAATCCATTTTTAGTGTGCTAAGATACAGCAGACTCCAACACAAATTTATGATTCTGCACCACCTTTCTCTTTTTAGGCTGAGAATTTGTTTTGAAAACTGATAAGGACAGTGCTTAGTTTACTTGACTGCCCTGTCAACTGGTAAATTTTTGCACTCGAGAACACACAAAATTTTTTTAAAACACTTTTCATAAAGATTAATAAAATGTACATAAATAAGTAATAAAGTACATATTCATATTATACCAATATTAAAAATATTCTAAATTTCTACACAAGTTAAAGTGAATAAATAATCTACACAATTTTTATGTCAGGTTACACCTACAGGCTATCCACTTTTATTAGGCTTTCGATCAGGCTGCTCAATATGTGAAGTGCTCTCGGACAGGCTATCCAATTGTGTCACGGCCTGTGTCTTACTGATGTTATCAGCAGTGATACGATTTGTTGTCTTAGAGAGCTATCGAGAATTTGGTGGTGGTGGTCCTTAAAATGTTGTCTAGGGAGTATAAGGAGTAAGGAAAACAGCCTAGTACACAAGTCACAAATTTATACGTACAAGCCACACAGGAATACATTTAACTAGGCGTTTTCCTCACAACATAAAATCACTATGTATTACTCTTATAACCTCAAGGGGCTCTGACCACCCCACGGCTCACTGTTACATACCTGTCATCGTGCACCCAGCCACAAACGCTATCATCCGATGACACATATATTCAAGCCTCTAGGAAACCTGGACTCTTATAAAACCTCTCCAAACTCTGTAATACTACTTTACCCAATCTTGCAACCCTGGTTATATACAAGGATAGGCTTATCTGACTGTACGGCCGGAGAAAACCCCTCAAATAGCAGGATCGGTCGGCAGCGATACACCTCCCCCTCCAGTCAAGATGGCGTCCATTTTTCCCTTACATAGTTAGGCTATTCCAGTTCACATTATTTCTGATGATCTCCAGCTGAGAAGGCACTACTTTACTGAGCGGAGTATTAATGGTGACTCACGGCCTCTCTGATCTCAGCTGTGGATTTAGTCTAATAAACACTCTCCACTGAGTCCACCAACATTTTACAACCGAAACCAACCTCCACAGGAGGTAAGGTTCGTAACAGCGGCATTCCCTTTTACCCTTATTTCAATCGATGTTAGCTTGGTTTCTAGTCTTAGGTTCAGTATTTTAGTCCATCTGGGAGCTCCTGTTATGATTTGCAATGCATCGTTTTGAATAACCTTAACGTTTGCCCACTGACCAGGAGAAAGAGTGAGTAAGGCAGGCACTGCATAATCAACTAGGGAACGAACGGCGTGTATGTAAAACATTCTTAACACTTTGTGTCCCACTCCTAGACGAGGCCCTGTGATTGCTCTCATTATATTCTGTTGTGATTTTGCTTTCTCCTTTAGATATTGAATTTTCTTGTTGAATGTCATTTTAAAATCTATCCACACTCCGAGATATTGATATTGTGTAACCCACTGAAGGTTAATGTCTTGAATGCGTAGGTGCCTGTCTGGTGTGTTGCCGCCTAGTCTCATTGCCTTAGACTTCTGTGCAGATATTTTTAGCCCTAAAACGCTGCATTCAGATGTTACTTTATCTAATGCACCTTGTGCTTTATTTAGAAGTGAGGGACCTGTAATGACTGTATCATCAGCATAGCTTAGCAATTTAACCCCTTCTGTAAATGTCATGGTAACAAGGTTTTCCATAAGGATGTTAAAAAGACTAGGACTGAGGACTCCTCCTTGTGGAGTCCCATTCTCATGCAAGTGGTAGTCCGACACTTGTCCTTGCAACTTTACTCTGGCATACCTGTGACTTAGGTAATCTCGAATCCATGCTAGCATTTTTCCCTTTACATCTTTTTTAACTAAGGTGTGTAAAATTGCTTGCGGGCTTGCAAATTCGAATGCCTTTTCTAGATCAAGGAAGATCACTATAGCTGGACACGAGTTAACTGTTCCTAGTAATGTAGCTATGCAGTTGGCAGTACCTACTCTTCTAGTGAAGCCAAATATGTGTTTATGCAGGTCTCCAGTCTTCCACAGTAGCCTATTTAAGACCACCCGTTTTGCAGTTTTACTAATGCATGATATTAATGAAATGGGTCTGTAATTGCCAGGTTCTTTCGGCTTAGAAATCGGTATGATGTCTGCTTTCTTCCAAGAGGTTGGAAGTTTGCCTTGCTGCCAAGATGCATTGATGATGTCCAATATTCCTTGTTCTCCAGCAGGACCTGCATGTGCGATCATTGAGTATGTAATGTTATCAGCACCTGGTGCAGTGTCCTTACCACCTTTTTTTGGCTCTGATTAGTTCTTGTTTGATGAAGGGACAGTCACATTCGTCATTTATAGCTATGCTCTCATGAATGACTGTCAACCTCTCTTGTTTTAATTGTTCTTGCTGCCTTCGGGCCATTGCAGGAATTAAGCAGTTAATGAGCTCCGAAGCACCAGGAGGCTGTTTACAACAATAACAACAGAGTATTGGCAAGTTTTCATGCTTGTAAACTGTTTAATAAATGAAACCAAAGCCATCAAAGTTTAGGAAAGATGTACATGTTCGTAAGTACTTGCGTTACTGCTTCATGAATCTGGCCCCAAATGTTCCCATCACTGAAATATAAGAAAAACAGTTCAAAATAAGAAACGAAAAACAATGAAAAAGTACAAAAATTAACAATTCTAATGAAATGAACGGTATGGTAAACAACGCAGCCCAATTCCAATGCAATGTCACACAAAATAATTAAATCAAAATGAAAATAAATCGAAATCTATGAAAATTCAATTTATCAATGAAATTAGAAACATTGAAATGGAATCGTAACATATTTAGTACAGCGTGTGATGGTCTTATATGCACCAGATGGCGCTGTTTTTAAAAAACGCATGTTTTTACCTGTAACAGGGGGGCATCTATATAGTAGATATACAAAAATATGTGCGTATTCAAATGGAACATTGTGTCAAAATTTCAAAGCAATCGGTGAAGAACTTTTGGAGATTACAGTGTGTGTTGCTCTTACGTCCAACAGATGGCGCTTTTTTTCAAGAAAAGCATATTTTTTTTCCTGTCGCCGGTGAGACATGTATATAGTAGGTATATAAAAAGATGCGCCTATTCGAATATAACATTGTGTCAAAATTTCAAAGCAATCAGTAAAGAGGTTTCGAAGATTTCCCTCACAAGAAAAATATATGAAAAACACAGTTAAAAAAAAAGTTTTTTCCTGTCACAGACGTGACATCTATAGATAATATGTATATAAAATCCCGCTGTAATGCCAATGGAACGTTGTGTGAAAATTTCAAAGCAATCGGTGAAGAACTTTCGGAGATTATCAATTATGAACAAACAAACATTTCCATTTTTATTTATATAGACTAGCAGTACCCAGCCACGCGTTGCTGTGGCTCAGCAACACACATACAGCAACCTTCCCTGTCCCCCAGTCCTCCCTACCATTCTCCCCCTTACCCGTCTCCTCAGCCTCCCATCCATTCTCCCCCTTACCCGTCTCCTCAGCCTGCCAACCATTCCCAACTCCACCATCCCCTCTTCCTTCCCACCATGCCCCACTCCCGTCCCTTTGTCCTCTCCACCATTCTCCATTCCCTCATCCCCTCGTCCTTCCCCACCATTACCCCCTCCCTTGTCCCCTCGTCCTTACCCACCTTTACCCCCTCCTTTAATTGTCCCCTCGCCCTCCCCACCATCTCTCACTTCCATCCCCTCGTCATCCCCACTCCCTTGTCCGATGCCATCCCAAATGGTCTGATGTTCCTATCAGAAAATTGGGAACATCAAGTGGGAATCCATCTCTGAAATATAAGAAAAACAGTTAAAAAATGAAATGAAAATATGAAAAAATAAATAAATAAGCTATACTCACAAAATGACCGGTATGGTAAATAACACAGCTCAATTCCAACGCAATTCACACAAAGTAATTAAATTAAAATGAAAATAAATCAAAATCTATGAAAAATAAATTTATCAATGCAATCAGAAACCTTGAAATGGAATTGTAACATATTTAGTATAGCATGTGTGTGTTGTTCTTACATGCAACAGATGGCACTGTTTTTCAAGAAAAGCATAGTTTTACCTGTCACAGGTGTGGCTTCCATACTTATACTTACGAAATGAACGGTATGGTAAACAACACAGCTCAATTTCAACACCGTGTCACACAAAATAATTCAATAAAAATAAAATAAATCGTAATCTAGGAAAATAAAATTTATCAATGCAATCGGAAACATTGAAATGGAATTCGTGACATATTTAGTATAGCGTGCATGTTGCTATTATGTGCAACAGATGGCGCTGTTTTTCAAAAACGCATGTTTTTACCTGTCACAGGGGTGGCATAAATATAATAGGTATATAAAAGGACGCACTTATTCGAATGTAACTGTGTGTCAAAATTTCAAAGCAATCGGTGAAGAACTTTCGGAGATTACAGCGTGTGTTGCTCTTACGTCCAACAGATGGCGCTGTTGTTAAAAAATGTCGTGTTTTTTCCTGTTACAGGTGAGGGCGTGTATATAGTAGTTATATAAAAAAGACGCGCCTATTCGAATGCAACGTTGTGTCAAAATTTCAAAGCAATCGGTAAAGAGATTTCGAAGATTTCCCTCACATGAATAAACAGTTTTTCAGAAAAAGCATGTTTTTTTTTTACTGTCACAGACGTGACATCTGTATAGTATGTATATAAAAGCCTGCACGGATGCGAATGGAACGTTGTGTGAAAATTTCAAAGCAATCGGTGAAGAACTTTCGGAGATTAGCGATTTTGAACAAACAAACATTTCCATTTTTATTTATATAGATTTATTACTTCAAAATGGACTGTATTTAAAGTTTATCCTGCTATTTTTTAAATAATACTCCCAACAAATACAAATGAGTGTATTTATGGATGTATATAGTTTATGGAGTGTATAGTGGAAGAGTGTCGCTGCCCAATAAACTCGCTCGAGGGGCGAGTTTATTGGGCAGCGACACTCATCCTGTGAGTGGACATACCGCTATTACAGCATGTACAACACTCCCCAATAGGAAGAAAATCCGCTGGGTTGTTCATCCTGTCACTTGTACCCAGACACAGCTGGAACTTGCTAAACTCTCTCAAGTGAACAGCTCCTCAAGCAAGAAGACTAACATCTGTTAACCCTTAACATCTTACGTTATCTTGCGGGTGCAAAATAGGGGACTCTTTTTAAGAACAGTATCAATATTTGACAAATAGTGCTTTCCTAATGAGGGGTTTATTATTCTACACATATTTCTAATGTCTCACAGGTGTTCACATTCTCTCAGGTAGTGGTCAAGGCGGTGTCCATCACTCTCATCACAGATTCTGCAACTCCACTGCTCAAATGTTGTTTACATTCCGAATCTACATGAATATTTGAATCCAAGACGAATTCTCGCTTTACTGATTCTCTCCCGCGTCCACCACCTCTTTGTCCATAATGATTGGGATTGCCAGCTGCAACCATGTTGTACCAGCGTACAGATTCGCTGATTTGTTCTTGTATCCTCCTTTCTTCAGTTACCTTGTCACAGTGATGTTGCCTGACAATACCTCTAATTTGTAGCAGAGTCTTGAGAATGAAGCATTCAATATGGTCACCTTCAGCAGCCAGCACATCTGCTCGTTCATTTCCACATATTCCAACATGAGAGGGGATCCACAGAAACTTGACGACTTTTCCCTAGTTGATTAGTACCTTAGGGAGCCGGTCGGCCGAGTGGACAGCACACTGGACTTGTGATCCTGTGGTCCCGGGTTCGATCCCGGGCGAAAGAAACAATGGGCAGAGTTTCTTTCACTCTATGCCCCTGTTACCTAGCAGTAAATAGGTACCTGGGTGTTAGTCAGCTGTCACGGGCTGCTTCCTGGGGGTGGAGGCCTGGTCGAGGACCGGGCCGCGGGGACACTAAAGCCCTGAAATCATCTCAAGATAACCTCAAGATAACCCTCACAGCTATCTTAATTTCAGCGACTATCGCAAGATTTTCTGTCCGATTTTTACTTAGGCTTTGTAACGCTGCTTTTGAATCAGTGCAGATCACTGCGCCATTAGTGTTTCTTTCAAGGAATCTTAACGCCATAACAATGGCAGTTAGCTCCGTTTGCGTTGAAGAGGCATAATTCTCAATATGTGCTTTTTCTTCATTTCTGCGTTGAAAGGCATTATTCCTAATTATATTATTCCTTGTCCTGCTAGGTGTTTACCTGACTATAAGTAGGGGGGGGGGAAGTTAAATACATAGCCTATACCATAAATAGTGGTTATAGATAAGCTACAATGTTTATGTGTGTTAATATCACTGCAAAATTTGGTTAATTAAACATTATCATTGGCCTTAGCTGTTTGGTTGTTAGTGTGAGAGATAGTCCTCCAATATCAGACTTGGTCTGCCACATGAGGTCCGTCCTGGACCTGTACTAATGCCATCTGTTGGTCCTTGTTAAGAGCAAGCGTCAGTACAGATTCATGTAGTTGGTAACTGCTCTATGTGATTTCTCTCCCTTGAACCACAACTGCGGAGTTACTACAGAGTACTAAACTGGCCGGCCTGGCCGCCAGGGGATCTAGACGTGATCGCCAGGCGCTCCCCAGACGTTGCTAGACGGTCTGTGTGGGAGGGCGTTGTTATTGAGTCGACGCCATGGGAACCCCCTCTCCCCCCTATTCGCCACTCTGATACCGTGGGTCTGCAATTTTCTGGACGTGCGTCTTACCTGGCCCTTGAGATTTGCTGTTGGATATGCTACGTGTTCGTGTTGCTGATGTGTGCGGGATCCCACTGCTAACTACTCATCGGGCAATTGTGAAGTAACTCCACTGATGTCTATAAGGACTTCGTGGCCCATTACGATGGGCACTCTTTTCCTCTCCCTGGGGACGGTGGTACCATCACTATCTCTGACCAGTGCTGCTCAGTAGCATATGTGGCACTGCATGGTGCGTGCCGTTTGAGTTCACGGAGGCCGATGCTCAGTAGCATATGTGGCACTGCATGGTGCGTGCCGTTTGAGTTCAAGGAGGCCTTGCTTCGACGGTACTTTGGCCAGTTTGGGACTGTAGTTTCCATCTGGATGAACTCCGTCTTTTCCGGCAGGTGGTGTGGAGTTTCGTGTGGGACCTGGACTCTCGGCCTGTATTCACCTAGTTAAGTTTGCGGGGGTTGAGCTTTGCTCTTTCGGCCCACTTCTCAACTGTCAATCAACTGTTTATTAACTATTTTTTTCCACACCACACCACACACACACACACACACCAGGAAGCAGCCCGTGACAGCTGACTAACTCCCAGGTACCTATTTACTGCTAGGTAACAGGGGCATTCAGGGTGAAAGAAACTTTGCTCATTTGTTTCTGCCTCGTGCGGGAATCGAACCGGCGCCACAGAATTATGAGTCCTGCGCGCTATCCACCAGGCTATAAGGCCTCTAGGATCAAGTCTCCTGTTCGCTCCATGGTAATCTTGACGGGCTACACTGTGCGGGCGTTCTATGCAGGGCAGCCTCGTCAATGTTTTTGTTGTAGCCTTGGGGGGCACCAGACAGCCGCTTGTACTGGGGTTGCGGCAGCTCCCATTAATTTTTTTAGAGAAGAGGATTTTCCTCCGTTGGTGGTGCAGGATGTGTCACCTTGTGATGGACTGGGTGGGGTGGTTTCCCCGCCGCCTGCTGGCCCGGTGGTGGTCCCAGGTTCATCGGCTGGTAGACTAGCGAATACGTGTGGTGGTGCTCGTGACGAGGTGGTGGTGTGTGCGGCCCCACCCCTGCGGTCATCCTCTACGCTTCCGCAGGATTCTTCGCCTGTGCTGGCCTCTTCTCCTCCAGTCGTACCATCGTCGTCGCGAGCTCCTTCGCCTGTGCGGGTCCTTTCTCTTCGGCCAGCCGCTCCTGTTGGTTCTCCAGTTCTGGTGTCCTTGGTGAGCGGCAGCCTCATTCCAGCGTCATTGAGGCTGACTTGCTATGTGGTCGTGCTACCTCGGCTTTGGGGCGGCCGGCTGAAGGCTTTTCTCATGCGACACCTGCAGGGGGTGACAGCTCCGACGATCAGCAGCCTGTCTCTAAGCATTCTTGTCAGGATAGGGATGAGTCACCTCCCCGTGCATGGGCTGATGAATGCGAAGATCTGGATGACGATGCTGTGGTTGGCCCTGTGCTGCCTCCTGTGTTGAATCCTGCGCCTCCTGTTGGTGGCTCCTCGCCGTGACCAGTTGCCCCTGGTTACCACGACCTTGTGGTGGTGTTAACGAAGGATGGGCGCCGGGAGGCCTCTGCTCCTGTTGCTGGTGGTGGGGGATATGACGCGTCTGATGGTCCCCTCTGCGTGGGGCTCTGTGCGGCGTCCGACGTGGGACCTGGTGTGCAAACTGATGTGTGGCCTTGTGTACTGTCCGGTGTGCTTTCCCATGCGCAGCCCTGTGACCAGCTCCCTAGGAAAAAGTCCTTCCCTGTCGTCTTCCCGTCCGGGGAGGTGTATGATGGGACTCATCCTATGAGTTGTGGCTTTGATGGTCTGGTGCGTCCTGTCCCGTGGGACTCTTCTTTTATTTGGGTTCCGCGGGTGCGGAGTTTTGTCCGCGTAAACAAGGACATGAGGTCTGCCTCGGGAAAGGTCACCGGCATGCTGTGAACACTCACAAATGACAAGGGCCCCCAGGGATCCGAGATCTCCACAGACACAGCCGGAGCCAGAAGAGGAAGTAAGCGTGCATTCCATCGAGTCACAAACTCCTGGTAAACATGTGACGTGGCAAACGATACCGCAACACGGGTAGGCTACAACTTCTCGAGTCCCAGGAGATCGGAGACGTCGACACGGAGCACGCCCAAGAGAGCAATTTCCACAATGGGCCAGTCCACAGCAGCAGAAAAATCCATCCGCACAGTATCCACCCGGCGAATGCGGCAGGTGGTATCACCAGCCGCGGCCATACCGCTAGGCGGAGCCCTGACCAGCGGGCGCCACACACCTCCCATAGTAAACCACCACTCAGCAACGCCAAACGACGACTCACTATCTAATGTAACTAGTATAACCATGTTTGCTGGTTATATTGGGTATTAGTGTGTTAGTATTTAGTGTCGGAATTTCCGACAACAGCAACTCGTGGAGTAAAAAAAACTGCAGGTGTACCACAAATAGTGAAGTACGGCAACCAGAGAACTACCACAACTGGTGGAGTACAACAACTAGTAGAGTATAACAACTTTTTTTTATATTTTTACATGCAAGCATGCAGGGTAAAACAATAAATTCTGGCCGGCGGTTTTTTGTTTATTGTGTTCTGTTTT
>WNGS01005221.1:0-17681 GCA_020271785.1 Procambarus virginalis | reverse complement strand
AGTTACTTCTGACTGGTAAGTTACTCAACCAGTCAGAAGTAACTAACTAGTCAGAAGTAACTAACTAGTCAGAAGTAACTTACCAGTCAGAAGTAACTTACCAGTCAGAAGTAACTAACCAGTCAGAAGTATCTAACTAGTCAGTAGTAACTTACCAGTCAGAAGTAACTAACCAGTCAGAAGTAACTTACCAGTCAGAAGTAACTAACCAGTCAGAAGTAACTAACTAGTCAGAAGTAACTTACCAGTAAGAAGTAACTAACCAGTCAGAAGTAACTAACCAGTCAGAAGTAACTAACCAGTCAGAAGTAACCTACCAGTAAGAAGTAACTAACCAGTCAGAAGTAACTTACCAGTCAGAAGTAACTAACCAGTCAGAAGTAACTTACCAGTCAGAAGTAACTAACCAGTCAGAAGTAACTAACCAGTCAGAAGTAACTAACCAGTCAGAAGTAACCTACCAGTAAGAAGTAACTAACCAGTCAGAAGTAACTTACCAGTCAGAAGTAACTAACCAGTCAGAAGTAACTTACCAGTCAGAAGTAACTAACCAGTCAGAAGTAACTAACCATTCAGAAGTAACTTACCAGTCAGAAGTAATTAACCAGTCAGAAGTAACTAACCAGTCAAAAGTAACTTACCAGTCAAAGTAACTTATCAGTCAGAAGTAACTTTACCAGTCATAAGTAACTTACCAGTCAGAAGTAACTAACCAGTCAAAAGTAACTTACCACTCAGAAGTAACTAACCAGTCAGAAGTAACTTACCAGTCAGAAGTAACTTTACCAGTCAGAAGTAACTTACCAGTCAGAAGTAACTTTACCAGTCATAAGTAACTTACCAGTCAGAAGTAACTTTGCCAGTCAGAAGTAACTAACCAGTCAGATGTAACTTACCAGTCAGAAGCAACTTACCAGTCAGAAATAACTTACCTGTCAGAAGTAACTAATCAGTCAGAAGTAACTAACCAGTCAGAAGTAACTAACCAGTCAGTAGTAACTTACCAGTCAGAAGTAATTAACCAGTCAGAAGTAACTTACCAGTCAGAAGTAATTAACCAGTCAGAAGTAACTAACCAGTCAGAAGTAACTAACCAGTCAGAAGTAACTAACCAGTCAGAAGTAACTAACCAATCAAAAGTAACTTACCAGTCAGAAGTAACTAACCAGTCAGAAGTAACTAACCAGTCAGAAGTAACTAACCAGTCAGAAGTAACTTACCAGTCAGAAGTAACTAACCAGTCAGAAGTAACTAACCAGTCAGAAGTAATTAACCAGTCAGAAGTAACTTGCCAGTCAGAAGTAACTAACCAGTCAGAAGTAACTAACCAGTCAGAAGTAACTAACCAGTCAGAAGTAACTAACCAGTCAGAAGTAACTTACCAGTCAGAAGTAACTAACCAGTCAGAAGTAACTAACCAGTCAGAAGTAACTAACCAGTCAGAAGTAACTAACCAGTCAGAAGTAACTAACCAGTCAGAAGTAACTAACCAGTCAGAAGTAACTAACCAGTCAGAAGTAACTTACCAGTCAGAAGTAACTAACCAGTCAGAAGTAACTTACCAGTCAGAAGTAACTAACCAGTCAGAAGTAACTAACCAGTCAGAAGTAACTTACCAGTCAGAAGTAACTTACCAGTCAGAAGTAACTAACCAGTCAGAAGTAACTAATATTCAATAGGAGAGGGGGACTGCTATACAATAAAACTTTTGTTATTTGACCCAACCTGATACTAACGTACCGTCGACCAGAGACCTCAACCACTCCCTGACAGAACAAACAGCCGACCTCGGCAGCCACACTTCTGCTGCCAACAGTCGACCAGTAATGGACACCGGAGTGCTTGCTATTATCTGTGAGATCACTCTGTTAAGCGTCTGGTTCTGGGTGAGGGGGTTCAGCATCATCTTTATTCAGGGTACGGCTCACATTGCCTAGTTGTGATGAGTACATACCCGCTCTTTAGCCTCTGTGATTACGGCTCACATTGCCTAGTTGTCATGAGTACACACCCGCTCTTGAGCCGCTGTGATTCCCCGCACTCTCCTTACTGTGGGATGATCTCTTAATCTACCTTAGTTAGTTATAGTTTACTATCACCGAAGTCATAGTCGTGTCTCTCTCTCTCTAGGCAGGAAGTCTCACAGGGACTAGAGAAAAGCCAGCTAACAAATATAATGTTTAATACATAAGAACATACATAATATACATATGGGAATAGTTATAAAACAATGCAACCTCTTAGGCTGCTACCAGCTGATAACACTTCAAAATCGCCTTATGTCTCCAACCTGTAACTGTATCAGGCTGCTGTTTAAACTTCAGCCTACAATCTTCTGCTCGCTTCACTGCTTTAGGCTGCAATACATGTCACATAAAATATTCACATATTTCCTACTACAAAAAGCATGAATCTTACACCTTGCACTGTGCCTTTGATGCCAAAAAAACGTAATCAATAAATCCTTTCAACCTCAAAGTCTTCGAACTATCATTTGTTTTATTCCTCGAGGTCCACTATCAAATACATCTATCTGGGTCCTCAAAATCAGGTCAGGTGCTCCATGCAGTTCCTACAATCTGCTGCCTCTGAAGTCCACCTTGAATGTCAGTGAAGCTCTCTCACACGGCTTCACATAAAAGACGTGTGGCTCCCTACACTACTTGAAGATTCACTATGTCCATGGAGTTCCACTCCTCACTGGGTGTCTTGCTCCACCTTGCAGTTTATCTTCCACTTGGAGCTCGTACCAAAGGAGGAGTGTATGCTGAAGTTCCTTCACTATCTTCTCCCACACAAACCTTCAAATCCACCACCATGCCAATATAAAATGTTTTCCTAACAAAATATAAATAAATGTATTCACAGCAAATAAACTCCTCCAACCGACATCCTTTCAAACACTACAGCACCGCCGGGATGGGTCCTCCCCCATCCTGGGCGCGTCCACCTGGGAACATATCTTGACGCATGGCTGGAGTCACTGCCGGCCGCGACACTGGGGGGCTTCCCTCCCTCAGTCATCCACTGACCTCCCTCAAGAGAAGATGCACCACTCCTCCCTCCAGCATGTCCACTCAACTTAAATTTCCTATTTCAGCTCAATGGCTCAATAAAATTTCTACCCTATATATACATATGTTCACTGTGATCGCTGGGCACACGATCAAACACTGGTAGCTAATCTAACAAACTATTAAACAGGCTTACCGCAGGGATCTATGACGCAGGGGCGCTCAGGCCCTGGTCCTCAATAATGACGCTCACACAGGCCGCCCACAAAAATCGTTATAGGACTGTTTCATAAGGCTTCTTCAAGTCCTGACTTGAGTACACGGAGTCGCCCAGCAGGCCACAAGAGAAACCCCTGCTTACTTCCTTCCTCTTGAAGAAGCAACACAATTAGAGTTCCACAAAGACCCGACCAACACTCACTTCCAGGTCTCCTCTAATTATCTGAATCAGAAAGAAATGGTGTACTATGTCCCCAACAGCTTCTTAACACTTTTAAACAAGCAGCCTTCGCTCCACCACTAACACAGGGAGCTATATTCTTCCTCCTCCTAGGGGAGTCAACAGAGTACAACCATCTCTGAAGACTGCTGTAGCTGAAGTGAGGTCACGACGTCCTACCAGCGTTACGTCATGTCACCAAAGTATCGACATCTCATTTCATGTCACTTATTTAAATGCTCATCCACTACTGGTATTCTTAAATTATTCACTGATATTTATTATATATTTAATATCTACATCTTTCCTCTGATCTCACAATCAGGTCCGGAAGGCAGAATAACTCACCAAGGTAGACTCGTTCCACCCAGGCTACAAGGGTCATAACACTAGCCAGTCAGAAGTAACTAACCGGTCAGAAGTAACTAACCGGTCAGAAGTAACTAACCAGTTACCAGTAACTTACCAGTCAGAAGTAACTTACCAGTCACCTGTAACTTACTAGTCACCTGTAACTTACTAGTTACCTGTAACTTACTAGTTACCAGTAACTTACTAGTCACCTGTAACTTACTAGTCACCTGTAACTTACTAGTCACCTGTAACTTACTAGTTACCTGTTACTTACTAGTCACCTGTAACTTACTAGTCACCTGTAACTTACTAGTTACCAGTAACTTACTAGTTACCTGTAACTTACTAGTCACCTGAAACTTACTAGTTACCAGTAACTAACTAGTTACCAGTAACTTACTAGTCACCTGTAACTTACTAGTAACCAGTAACTTACTAGTTACCAGTAACTTACTAGTCACCTGTAACTTACTAGTTACCAGTAACTTACTAGTCACCTGTAACTTACTAGTTACCTGTAACTTACTAGTCACCTGTAACTTACTAGTTACCAGTAACTTACTAGTTACCAGTAACTTACTAGTCACCTGTAACTTACTAGTTACCAGTAACTTACTAGTCACCTGTAACTTACTAGTTACCAGTAACTTACTAGTTACCAGTAACTTACTAGTCACCTGTAACTTACTAGTTACCAGTAACTTACTAGTTACCAGTAACTTACTAGTCACCTGTAACTTACTAGTTACCAGTAACTTACTAGTCACCTGTAACTTACTAGTTACCTGTAACTTACTAGTCACCTGTAACTTACTAGTCACCTGAAACTTACCAGTCACCAGTAACTTACTAGTTACCTGTAACTTACTAGTCACCTGTAACTTACTAGTCACCTGTAACTTACTAGTTACCTGTAACTTACTAGTTACCAGTAACTTACTAGTTACCTGTAACTTACTAGTCACCTGTAACTTACTAGTTACCTGTAACTTACCAGTCACCTGTAACTTACTAGTCACCTGTAATTTACCAGTCACCTGTAACTTACTAGTCACCTGTAACTTACTAGTTACCAGTAACTTACTAGTTACCAGTAACTTACTAGTCACCTGTAACTTACCAGTCACCAGTAACTTACTAGTCACCTGTAACTTACTAGTTACCTGTAACTTACTAGTTACCAGTAACTTACTAGTTACCAGTAACTTACTAGTCACCTGTAACTTACTAGTTACCTGTAACTTACCAGTCACCTGTAACTTACTAGTCACCTGTAACTTACCAGTCACCTGTAACTTACTAGTCACCTGTAACTTACCAGTCACCTGTAACTTACTAGTCACCTGTAACTTACCAGTCACCAGTAACTTACTAGTCACCAGTAACTTACTAGACACCTGTAACTCACCAGTCACCAGTAACTCACCAGTCACCTGTAACTTACTAGTCACCTGTAACTTACTAGTTACCAGTAACTTACTAGTTACCAGTAACTTACTAGTCACCTGTAACTTACTAGTTACCAGTAACTTACTAGTTACCAGTAACTTACTAGTCACCTGTAACTTACTAGTTACCAGTAACTTACTAGTCACCTGTAACTTACTAGTTACCTGTAACTTACTAGTCACCTGTAACTTACTAGTCACCTGAAACTTACCAGTCACCAGTAACTTACTAGTTACCTGTAACTTACTAGTCACCTGTAACTTACTAGTCACCTGTAACTTACTAGTTACCTGTAACTTACTAGTTACCAGTAACTTACTAGTTACCTGTAACTTACTAGTCACCTGTAACTTACTAGTTACCTGTAACTTACCAGTCACCTGTAACTTACTAGTCACCTGTAATTTACCAGTCACCTGTAACTTACTAGTCACCTGTAACTTACTAGTTACCAGTAACTTACTAGTTACCAGTAACTTACTAGTCACCTGTAACTTACCAGTCACCAGTAACTTACTAGTCACCTGTAACTTACTAGTTACCTGTAACTTACTAGTTACCAGTAACTTACTAGTTACCAGTAACTTACTAGTCACCTGTAACTTACTAGTTACCTGTAACTTACCAGTCACCTGTAACTTACTAGTCACCTGTAACTTACCAGTCACCTGTAACTTACTAGTCACCTGTAACTTACCAGTCACCTGTAACTTACTAGTCACCTGTAACTTACCAGTCACCAGTAACTTACTAGTCACCAGTAACTTACTAGACACCTGTAACTCACCAGTCACCAGTAACTCACCAGTCACCTGTAACTTACTAGTCACCAGTAGCTTACTAGTCACCTGTAACTTACTAGTCACCAGTAACTTACTAGTCACCAGTAACTTACTAGTCACCTGTAACTTACTAGTCACCAGTAACTTACCAGTCACCAGTAACTTACTAGTCACCTGTAACTTACTAGTCACCAGTAACTTACCAGTCACCAGTAACTTACTAGTCACCTGTAACTTACTAGTCACCAGTAACTTACCAGTCACCAGTAACTTACTAGCCACCTGTAACTTACTAGTCACCAGTAACTTACCAGTCACCAGTAACTTACTAGTCACCAGTAACTTACTAGTCACCTGTAACTTACTAGTCACCAGTAACTTACTAGTTACCAGTAACTTACCAGTCACCAGTAACTTACTAGTCACCAGTAACTTACTAGTTACCAGTAACTTACCAGTCACCAGTAACTTACTAGTCACCAGTAACTTACTAGTCACCTGAACTTACTAGTCACCAGTAACTTACCAGTCACCTGTAACTTACTAGTCACCAGTAACTTACTAGTCACCAGTAACTTACCAGTCACCTGTAACTTACTAGTCACCAGTAACTTACTAGTCACCTGTAACTTACTAGTCACCAGTAACTTACTAGTCACCAGTAACTTACTAGTCACCTGTAACTTACTAGTTACCAGTAACTTACTAGTCACCTGTAACTTACTAGTCACCTGTAACTTACTAGTCACCTGTAACTTACTAGTCACCAGTAACTTACTAGTCACCAGTAACTTACTAGTTACCAGTAACTTACTAGTTACCAGTAACTTACTAGTTACCAGTAACTTACTAGTTACCAGTAACTTACTAGTCACCTGTAACTTACTAGTCACCTGTAACTTACTAGTCACCAGTACTTACTAGTCACCAGTACTTACTAGTTACCAGTAACTTACTAGTCACCTGTAACTTACTAGTCACCAGTAACTTACTAGTCACCTGTAACTTACTTGTCACCAGTAACTTACTAGTCACCAGTAACTTACTAGTCACCTGTAACTTACCAGTCACCTGTAACTTACTAGTTACCAATAACTTACTAGTTACCAGTAACTTACTAGTCACCAGTAACTTACTAGTCACCAGTAACTTACTAGTTACCAGTAACTTACTAGTCACCAGTAACTTACTAGTCACCAGTAACTTACTAGTCACCTGTAACTTACCAGTCACCTGTAACTTACTAGTCACCAGTAACTTACTATTCACCTGTAACTTACCAGTCACCTGTAACTTACCAGTCACCTGTAACTTACCAGTCACCTATAACTTACCAGTCACCTGTAACTTACTAGTCACCTGTAACTTACTAGTCACCAGTAACTTACTAGTTACCAGTAACTTACTAGTCACCTGTAACTTACTAGTCACCTGTAACTTACTAGTTACCAGTAACTTACCAGTCACCTGTAACTTACTAGTTACCAGTAACTTACTAGTCACCTGTAACTTACTAGTTACCAGTAACTTACCAGTCACCTGTAACTTACTAGTCACCTGTAACTTACTAGTCACCAGTAACTTACCAGTCACCAGTAACTTACTAGTTACCTGTAAATTACCAGTCACCTGTAACTTACTAGTCACCAGTAACTTACCAGTCACCAGTAACTTACTAGTTACCTGTAACTTACCAGTCACCTGTAACTTACTAGTCACCAGTAACTTACTAGTTACCTGTAACTTACCAGTCACCTGTAACTTACTAGTCACCTGTAACTTACTAGTCACCTGTAACTTACTAGTTACCAGTAACTTACCAGTCAACAGTAACTTACTAGTCACCTGTAACTTACTAGTCACCAGTAACTTACTAGTCACCTGTAACTTACTAGTCACCTGTAACTTACTAGTCACCTGTAACTTGCTAGTCACCTGTAACTTACTAGTCACCTGTAACTTACCAGTCACCTGTAACTTACTAGTTACCAGTAACTTACTAGTCACCTGTAACTTACTAGTTACCAGTAACTTACTAGTCACCTGTAACTTACTAGTTACCAGTAACTTACTAGTCACCTGTAACTTACCAGTCACCTGTAACTTACTAGTTACCAGTAACTTACTAGTCACCTGTAACTTACTAGTCACCTGTAACTTACTAGTCACCTGTAACTTACTAGTCACCTGTAACTTACTAGTCACCTGTAACTTACCAGTCACCTGTAACTTACCAGTCACCAGTAACTCACCAGTCACCTGTAACTTACCAGTCACCAGTAACTTACCAGTCACCAGTAACTTACCAGTCACCTGTAACTTACTAGTTACCAGTAACTTACTAGTTACCAGTAACTTACTAGTCACCTGTAACTTACTAGTTACCAGTAACTTACCAGTCACCAGTAACTTACCAGTCACCAGTAACTTACCAGTCACCAGTAACTTACCAGTCACCAGTAACTTACCAGTCACCAGTAACTTACTAGTTACCAGTAACTTACCCGTCACCAGTAACTTACTAGTCACCTGTAACTTACTAGTCACCAGTAACTTACCAGTCACCAGTAACTTACCAGTCACCTGTAACTTACTAGTTACCAGTAACTTACCAGTCACCTGTAACTTACTAGTTACCAGTAACTTACTAGTCACCAGTAACTAACCAGTCACCAGTAACTTACTAGTTACCAGTAACTTACCAGTCACTAGTAACTTACTAGTTACCAGTAACTTACTAGTCACCAGTAACTAACCAGTCACCAGTAACTTACCAGTCACCAGTAACTTACCAGTCACCAGTAACTTACCAGTCACCAGTAACTTACCAGTCACCTGTAACTTACTAGTCACCTGTAACTTACTAGTCACCTGTAACTTACTAGTCACCTGTAACTTACCAGTCACCTGTAACTTCCTAGTCACCTGTAACTTACCAGTCACCAGTAACTTACTAGTTACCAGTAACTTACCAGTCACCAGTAACTTACTAGTTACCAGTAACTTACCAGTCACCTGTAACTTACCAGTCACCTGTAACTTACTAGTTACCTGTAACTTACTAGTTACCTGTAACTTACCAGTCACCAGAAACTTACTAGTCACCTGTAACTTACTAGTCACCTGTAACTTACTAGTCACCTGTAACTTACCAGTCACCAGTAACTTACTAGTCACCTGTAACTTACTAGTCACCTGTAACTTACCAGTCACCAGTAACTTACTAGTCACCTGTAACTTACTAGTCACCTGTAACTTACCAGTCACCAGTAACTTACTAGTCACCTGTAACTTACTAGTCACCTGTAACTTACTAGTTACCAGTAACTTACTAGTCACCAGTAACTTACTAGTCACCAGTAACTTACTAGTCACCTGTAACTTACCAGTCACCTGTTACTTACTAGTCACCTGTAACTTACCAGTCACCAGTAACTTACTAGTCACCTGTAACTTACTAGTCACCTGTAACTTACTAGTCACCTGTAACTTACTAGTCACCAGTAACTTACCAGTCACCTGTAACTTACTAGTTACCTGTAACTTACTAGTCACCTGTAACTTACCAGTCACCAGTAACTTACTAGTCACCTGTAACTTACCAGTCACCAGTAACTTACTAGTCACCTGTAACTTACTAGTCACCTGTAACTTACCAGTCACCAGTAACTTACTAGTCACCTGTAACTTACTAGTCACCTGTAACTTACTAGTCACCTGTAACTTACTAGTCACCAGTAACTTACCAGTCACCTGTAACTTACTAGTCACCTGTAACTTACTAGTCACCTGTAACTTACCAGTCACCAGTAACTTACTAGTCACCTGTAACTTACCAGTCACCTGTAACTCACCAGTCACCTGTAACTTACTAGTCACCTGTAATTTACCAGTCACCTGTAACTTACTAGTCACCAGTAACTTACTAGTCACCAGTAACTTACTAGTCACCTCTAACTTACTAGTTACCAGTAACTTACTAGTCACCTGTAACTTACTAGTTACCTGTAACTTACTAGTTACCTGTAACTTACTAGTCACCTGTAACTTACTAGTCACCAGTAACTTACTAGTCACCAGTAACTTACTAGTCACCAGTAACTTATTAGTTACCAGTAACTTACTAGTCACCTGTAACTTACTAGTTACCAGTAACTTACTAGTTACCTGTAACTTACTAGTCTCTTGTAACTTACCAGTCACCTGTAACTCACCAGTCACCAGTAACTTACTAGTCACCTGTAACTTACTAGTTACCAGTAACTTACTAGTCACCTGTAACTTACTAGTAACCAGTAACTTACTAGTCACCTGTAACTTACCAGTCACCTGTAACTTACCAGTCACCTATAACTTACCAGTCACCTGTAACTTACCAGTCACCTGTAACTTACTAGTCACCTGTAACTTACTAGTTACCAGTAACTTACTAGTTACCAGTAACTTAGCAGTCACCAGTAACTTACTAGTCACCTGTAACTTACTAGTTACCAGTAACTTACTAGTTACCAGTAACTTACTAGTTACCAGTAACTTACTAGTTACCAGTAACTTACCAGTCACCAGTAACTTACTATAGTCACCTGTAACTTACTAGTTACCAGTAACTTACTAGTTACCAGTAACTTACTAGTTACCAGTAACTTACCAGTCACCAGTAACTTACTAGTCACCAGTAACTTATGTACCAGTAACTACCAGTCACCAGTAACTTACCAGTCACCAGTACCTTACCAGTCACCAGTAACTTACCAGTCACCTGTAACTTACTAGTCACCTGTAACCTATAGTCACCTGTAACTTACTAGTCACCTGTAACTTACCAGTCACCTGTAACTTCCTAGTCACCTGTAACTTACCAGTCACCAGTAACTTACTAGTTACCAGTAACTTACCAGTCACCAGTAACTTACTAGTTACCAGTAACTTACCAGTCACCTGTAACTTACCAGTCACCTGTAACTTACTAGTTACCTGTACTTACTAGTACCTGTAACTTACCAGTCACCAGAAACTTACTAGTCACCTGTAACTTACTAGTCACCTGTAACTTACTAGTCACCTGTAACTTACCAGTCACCAGTAACTTACTAGTCACCTGTAACTTACTAGTCACCTGTAACTTACCAGTCACCAGTAACTTACTAGTCACCTGTAACTTACTAGTCACCTNATCATTTCATAAGAAAAAAAATAGAGAGAAAATATTAATTCAGGAAAACTTGGCTTATTAGGCAAATCGGGCTTGCATAGTAGGCCAAAAAGTGAGTCTGGCTACTAGGTACGACATATATATATATATATATATATATATATTATATATATATATATATATATATATATATATATATATATATATATATATATATATATAAATATATATATATTATATATATATATATAGATATATATATATATATATATATATATATATATATAATATGGAAGGGAGTACCACCTCTGGCTGGAAGAAGGGGGACCCATAGCTCGGAGGAAATCACACATAACGCATTGGAGGGAATGTAGGTCCCTCCAATACAGTTTCTGTGTGCTTTTCTCCACCACCACCTTCCTTTTTTTTTCTTATGCTTTATTGTGTATTTAAAGGTTACAAAACATACAAGACAAATGCCTAAAGGTTATGGATCTCTTGAAGCTCCTCCGCTTCCGGACAGGAACCGAGGACGCAGCAAGCATTCCCCTCTGGATCGCCACACTGAGGCGCTGAAACAAAAAACTGCAAGCCCTTGGGTCTCTGGTGACGTCGATGAGCTTGGAACCCAATTCCTTGAGAAATCCCAAGGCACTCTTGCCCCAGGGGCCATGTGTCTCAGACGCTATGGAACAAAGAGGTATTGACCTGCAGTCGCCATATATATATATTATATATATATAATATATATATATATATATATATATATAATATATATAGATATATATATTATATATAATATTTATATATATATATAGATATATATATATATATATATATATATTATATATATATATATCTATATATATATATATATAATATATATATATATGTCGTACCTAGTAGCCAGAACACACTTCTTAGCCTACTATGCAAGGCCCGATTTGCCTAAAAGCCAAGTTTTCCAGAATTAATATGTTTTTTCTAATTTTTTCTTATGAAATGATTAAAGCTACCCATTTCATTATGTATGAGGTCAATTTTTTTTATTGGAGTTAAAATTAACGTAGATATGACCGAAACTAACCAACCCTACCTAACCTAACCTAACTATCTATATAGGTTAGGTTAGGTTAGGTAGCCGAAAAAGTTAGGTTAGGTTAGGTTAGGTAGGTTAGGTAGTCGAAAAACAATTAATTCATGAAAACTTGGCTTATTAAGCAAATCGGGCCTTGCATAGTAGGTGAGAAGTGCGTTCTGGCTACTAGTACGACATATAATACATATATATATATATATATATATATATATAATATATATATATATATATATATATATATATATATATAAATATGTAATTCCACTACAATTTTGTCCCCATTGTCCTCTGAGACACTCGGCGCCTGGGGTAAAAGTGCTACCAGTTTTTTGAAGGAACTGGGTTCTAGGCTCATTGAAACAACAAGGGACCCTAGAGCTGCCAGCTTTCTTTCCAGCGCCTCAGCGTGGCGATACAGAGGGAAATGCGCACTGCATCCAGGGTTCCTGCCCGCCATCTGAGGATCTGGAGGAACTCGACACTTATGATAAAATATCTTTGTAACCTATATGTAACTCCTTTTTGTAACAAAGTTCAAATAAAGCAATATATATGTGTACATACAAAAGAAAGGGGGTGGTAGGAGAAGAAAATATTTGTGTCAGTGAGAAACCACAAGGTCTCCTCTGAATACGATTTATTTTCTTCTCCGAGGCTATGGGTCCCACATTGGCACCAGAGGTGGTACCCTCACAAACTTTTATATATAATATATATATATAATATATATATATATAATATATATATATATATATATATATTAAATATACCTGCTAGGCCGTGTCATAACAATTGTCAACCACACTTCCGTAAAAATCAATATGTTATTCACCTGGGGCAGAAGGAGACTCGAACCGCCGAAGCCACGTGGCTGAGGCAGAAGGCAGAACCACCATACTACGAGACAGCATTAATAAAGAAGGTTCCAGGGGCAACAAACCGCTGCCCAACAGGAATTCTAGTCAAGATTACGGTGTTTCAAATTTCAGTAGAGTATCGGAGGTTTCACGCTGTGGTCTAAAGGTTTTAAAAATTAAATTGTATTTGTTTGTCCACATGATCATCCTCCTCCTTCTTACGTCTTGTGAGGTGTGAGGAGCACCGTCTTGTGAGGTATGAGGAGCACCTTCTTGTGAGGTGTGAGGAGCACGGTCTTGTTAGGTGTGAGGAGCACCTTCTTGTGAGGTGCACCGTCTTGTGAGGTGTGAGGAGCACCTTCTTGTGAGGTGTGAGGAGCACGGTCTTGTGAGGTGTGAGGAGCACGGTCTTGTGAGGTGTGAGGAGCACCTTCTTGTGAGGTGTGAGGAGCACCGTCTTGTGAGGTGTGAGGTGTGAGGAGCACCTTCTTGTGAGGTGTGAGGAGCACCTTCTTGTGAGGTGTGAGGAGCACCTTCTTGTGAGGTGTGAGGAGCACCGTCTTGTGAGGTGTGATGAGCACCTTCTTGTGAGGTGCACCGTCTTGTGAGGTGTGAGGTGCACCGTCTTGTTAGGTATGAGGAGCACCTTCTTGTGAGGTGTGAGGAGCATCTTCTTGTGAGGTGTGAGGAGCACCGTCTTGTGAGGTGTGAGGTGCACCGTCTTGTGAAGTGTGAGGAGCACCTTCTTGTGAGATGTGAGATGCACATTCTTGTGAGGTGTGAGGAGCACCTTGTCAGGTGTGAGGAGCGCCTTCTTGTGAGATGTGAGGAGCACCTTCTTGTGAGGTGGGAGCACCTTCTTGTGAGGTGTGAGGAGCACCTTCTTGTGAGGTGTGAGGAGCACCTTCTTGTGAGGTGTGAGGAGCACCTTGTGAGGTGCACCGTCTTGTGAGGTTTGAGGAGCACCTTGTGAGGTGTGAGGTGCACCGTCTTGTGAGGTGTGAGGAGCACCGTCTTGTGAGGTGTGAAGAGCACCGTCTTGTTAGGTGTGAGGAGCACCTTCTTGTGAGGTGCACCGTCTTGTGAGGTGTGAGGTGCACCGTCTTGTGAGGTGTGAGGAGCACCGTCTTGTGAGGTGTGAGGTGCACCTTCTTGTGAGGTGTGAGGAGCACCTTCTTGTGAGGTGTGAGGAGCACCTTCTTGTGAGGTGTGAGGTGCACCTTCTTGTGAGGTGTGAGGTGCACCTTCTTGTGAGGTGTGAGGTGCACCTTCTTGTGAGGTGTGAGGAGCACCTTCTTGTGAGGTGTGAGGAGCACCTTCTTGTGAGGTGCAACATCTTGTGAGGTGTGAGGTGCACCGTCTTGTGAGGTGCACCATCTTGTGAGGTGTGAGGTGCACCGTCTTGTCAGGTGTGAGGAGCGCCTTCTTGTGAGATGTGAGGAGCACCTTCTTGTGAGGTGGGAGCACCTTCTTGTGAGGTGTGAGGAGCACCTTCTTGTGATGTGTGAGGAGCACCTTCTTGTGAGGTGTGAGGAGCACCTTGTGAGGTGCACCGTCTTGTGAGGTTTGAGGAGCACCGTCTTGTGAGGTGTGAGGAGCACCTTCTTGTGAGGTGTGAGGAGCACCTTCTTGTGAGGTGTGAGGAGCATCTTCTCGTGAGGTGTGAGGAGCACCTTCTTGTGAGGTTTGAGGAGCACCTTCTTGTGAGGTGTGAGGATTACCGTCGTGTGAGGTGTGAGGAGCACCTTGTGAGGTGCACCGTCTTGTGAGGTTTGAGGAGCACCTTGTGAGGTGTGAGGTGCACCGTCTTGTGAGGTGTGAGGAGCACCGTCTTGTGAGGTGTGAGGAGCACCGTCTTGTTAGGTGTGAGGAGCACCTTCTTGTGAGGTGCACCGTCTTGTGAGGTGTGAGGTGCACCGTCTTGTGAGGTGTGAGGAGCACCGTCTTGTGAGGTGTGAGGTGCACCTTCTTGTGAGGTGTGAGGAGCACCTTCTTTTGAGGTGTGAGGAGCACCTTCTTGAGAGGTGTGAGGTGCACCTTCTTGTGAGGTGTGAGGTGCACCTTCTTGTGAGGTGTGAGGTGCACCTTTTTGTGAGGTGTGAGGAGCACCTTCTTGTGAGGTGTGAGGAGCACCTTCTTGTGAGGTGCAACATCTTGTGAGGTGTGAGGTGCACCGTCTTGTGAGGTGCATCATCTTGTGAGGTGTGAGGTGCACCGTCTTGTCAGGTGTGAGGAGCGCCTTCTTGTGAGATGTGAGGAGCACCTTCTTGTGAGGTGGGAGCCCCTTCTTGTGAGGTGTGAGGAGCACCTTCTTGTGAGGTGTGAGGAGCACCTTCTTGTGAGGTGTGAGGAGCACCTTGTGAGGTGCACCGTCTTGTGAGGTTTGAGGAGCACCGTCTTGTGAGGTGTGAGGAGCACCTTCTTGTGAGGTGTGAGGAGCACCTTGTGAGGTGCACCGTCTTGTGAGGTTTGAGGAGCACCGTCTTGTGAGGTGTGAGGAGCATCTTCTTGTGAGGTGTGAGGAGCACCTTCTTGTGAGGTGTGAGGTGTGAGGAGCACCTTGTGAGGAGCACCGTCTTGTGAGGTGTGAGGAGCACCTTCTTGTGAGGTATGAAGAGCACCTTCTTGTGAGGTGTGAGGAGCACCTTCTTGTGAGGTGTGAGGAGCACCTTGTGAGGTGCACCGTCTTGTGAGGTTTGAGGAGCACCGTCTTGTGAGGTGTGAGGAGCACCTTCTTGTGAGGTGTGAGGAGCATCTTCTTGTGAGGTGTGAGGAGCACCTTCTTGTAAGGTGTGAGGAGCACCTTCTTGTGAGGTGTGAGGAGCACCTTCTTGTGAGGTGCACCATCATGTGAGGTGTGAGGAGCACCGTCTTGTGAGGTGTGAGGAGCACCTTCTCTTGAGGTGTGAGGAGCACCGTCTTGTGAAGTGTGAGGAGCACCTTGTGAGGTGTGAGGAGCACCTTCTTGTGAGGTGTGAGGAGCACCGTCTTATGAGGGTGAGGTGTGAGGAGCACCGTCTTGTGAAGTGTGAGGAGCACCTTGTGAGGTGTGAGGAGCACCTTCTTGTGAGGTGTGAGGAGCACCGTCTTATGAGGTGTGAGGTGTGAGGAGCCCCGTCTTGTGAAGTGTGAGGAGCACCTTGTGAGGTGTGAGGAGCACCTTCTTGTGAGGTGTGAGGAGCACCGTCTTATGAGGTGTGAGGTGTGAGGAGCACGATCTTGTGAGGTGCTGGTATTCTAACCAGTCAGAAGTAACTAACAAGTCAGAAGTAACTAACCAGTCAGAAGTAACTAACCAGTCAGAAGTAACTAACCAGTCAGAAGTAACTAACCAGTCAGAAGTAACTAACCAGTCAGAAGTAACTAACCAGTCAGAAGTAACTAACCAGTCAGAAGTAACTAACCAGTCAGAACTAACTTACCAGTCAGAAGTAACTAACCAGTCAGAAGTAACTAACCAGTCAGAAGTAACTTACCAGTAAGAAGTAACTAACCAGTCAGAAGTAACTTACCAGTCAGAAGTAACTAACCAGTCAGAAGTAACTAACTAGTCAGAAGTAACTTACCAGTCAGAAGTAACTAACCAGTCAGAAGTAACTAACCAGTCAGAAGTAACTTACCAGTCAGAAGTAACTAACCAGTCAGAAGTAACTAACTAGTCAGAAGTAACTTACCAGTCAGAAGTAACTAACAGTCAGAAGTAACTAACTAGTCATAAGTAACTAACTTGTCAGAAGTAACTAACCAGTCCGAAGTAACTAACTAGTCAGAAGTAACTTACCAGTCAGAAGTAACTAACCAGTCAGAAGTAACTAACCAGTCAGAAGTAACTAACCAGTCAGAAGTAACTTACCAGTCAGAAGTAACTAACCAGTCAGAAGTAACTAACCATTCAGAAGTAACTTACCAGTCAGAAGTAATTAACCAGTCAGAAGTAACTAACCAGTCAAAAGTAACTTACCAGTCAAAAGTAACTTACCAGTCAGAAGTAACTTTACCAGTCATAAGTAACTACCAGTCAGAAGTAACTTTACCAGTCAGTAGTAACTTACCAGTCAGAAGTAACTTTACCAGTCATAAGTAACTTACCAGTCAGAAGTAACTTACCAGTCAGAAGTAACTAACCAGTCAGAAGTAACTTACCAGTCAGAAGCAACTTACCAGTCAGAAGTAACTTACCAGTCAGAAGTAACTAACCAGTCAGAAGTAACTAACCAGTCAGAAGTAACTAACCAGTCAGTAGTAACTTACCAGTCAGAAGTAACTAACCAGTCAGAAGTAATTAACCAGTCAGAAGTAACTTACCAGTCAGAAGTAATTAACCAGTCAGAAGTAACTAACCAGTCAGAAGTAACTAACCAGTCAGAAGTAACTAACCAGTCAGAAGTAACTAACCAATCAAAAGTAACTTACCAGTCAGAAGTAACTAACCAGTCAGAAGTAACTAACCAGTCAGAAGTAACTAACCAGTCAGAAGTAACTTACCAGTCAGAAGTAACTAAGCAGTCAGAAGTAACTAACCAGTCAGAAGTAAT
>WNGS01005219.1:0-12164 GCA_020271785.1 Procambarus virginalis | reverse complement strand
CTACTGACCTTCTCCACATTCACCTGGGCACTAGGAGTCTCGAACCCCAACCCCAGAGCAGGAGACAGTAGCTCTATTAACTGCTTTACTTACAGCATAAAGAAGGATTACAGAAACAGAAATCGCAGTGGTTAACTGCTTCTGGAATCCTTCCTCGAATGTAGATGTTGCTGGTTCTTTGAGTATGTAAGATAAAGACTAAAGATACAAATTAAATGTGTGTGGTATAAAAATGTGTATGTGACGTATATTCATATAGCACAGACGTTGCAGTGTTTCCACAGACCCCTGCCCACAGTTCCTAGAAACCAGGACAATTTAGCAATCATGTGTCCATTTTGAACAAATCATTTACAAATTTCTTGAACGTTTGTTAAAGAATTGTCTCTGAATTACGTATCATTCGCACTCTATCACATAGTGACGGAGGGTGTGCAATAATTTTGTTGACAGTTTACCTTTGGTCAGGTTTACATTAAGGTTGCTGCAAATGTTGAATTTTCGGAGGACAAGACGCTGCAGAAATCCTTAAAATTTGTGAGGAGTAACGACCAACTACCGTATGCCAGTTATGTTAAAGGAGATGGCAATTGTTTATTCATGCCATCTCACTTGTGTGTGGGACGAGACGAGATCAGGAGAAATTAGAGCAAGAACAACTATTGCGACTGTAGACCAATGAGACTGGTATATAGCACAGCATGATAACAAGGATTTAAACCTAGTATCTCCCGATTTCAAGGAAGTTTGTCTCCATTCTGCCTTGCCTGGAAAAGATTCATCATTATGACAAGTATGCAGCAAGTTCTGTTGTAAACAGGGAAATAATATCGATTTATTAATATCCAGTTAAGCCTTTATTTCTTGATTATATTACATGCTGGTAAAATACGCTTCTTGATGATGAGTATAGAGTACAAATGAACTTGTTGTGTACCCTATACTCACAGGATGAGGATAGGGTACACAATGAACTACCACTCACATGTTGTACTCTGCTAGTTGTGTTTGCAAGGGTTGAGCTCTGGCTCTTTGGTCCCGTCTCTCAACTGTCAATCAACTGGTGTACAGATTCGTGAGCCTATTGGGCTCTATCATATCTACATTTGAAACTGTGTATGGAGTCAGCCTCCACCACAACACTACTTAATGTATTCCATTTGTTAACTACCCTGACACTGAAAAATTCTTTCTAACGTCTCTGTGGCTCATCTGGGTACTAAGTTTCCACCTGTGTCTCCTTGTTCGAGTTCCACCCGTGCTAAAGAGTTTGTGTTTGTCCACCCTGTCAATTCCCCTGAGAATTTTGTAGGTGGTTATCATGTCTCCCTTTACTCTTCTGTTTTCCAGGGTTGTGAGGTTCAGCTCCCTTAGCCTTTCCTCGTAGCTCATTCCTCTCAGTTCCGGGACCAGTCTGGTGGCATACCTCTGAATCTTCTCTAACTTCGTCTTGTGTTTAACTAGGTATGGACTGGAGGCTGGAGCTGTATACTCCAGGATTGGTCTTACATAAGTGGTGTACAGGGTCCTGAACGATTCCTTACACAAGTTTCTAAAGGAGGTTCTTATATTGGCCAGTCTAGCATATGCCGCTGATGATATCCTTTTGATGTGGGCCTCTGGGGACAGGTTCGGTGTGATATCAACCCCCTGATCTTTCTCTCTATTTGACTCTTGCAGGATTTCACCTCCCAGATGGTATCTTGTGTTCAGCCTTCTGCTCCCTTCGCCTAATTTCATTACTTTACACTTTCCTGAGTTGAACTTTAGCAACCATTTTCTAGATCATTCCTCCAGTTTGTCCAGGTCGTCCTGCAGTCTCTGTCTATCTTCGTCTGTTTAGATTCTTCTCATAATTTTTGCATCATCAGCAAACATTGAGGGGAATGAGTCTATACCCTCTGGAAGGTCGTTTACACATGCTAGAAACTGGATGGATGAGACTACAGAGCCCTGTGGAACCCCGCTGGTGACATCTCGCCACTCTGATGCCTCCCCCCCCCCCTCACCGTTACTCGCTGTTTCCTATTGCTTAGATACTCTCTTATCCCCTGGAGCACCTTACCTTTTACTCCTGCCTGTTGCTCCAACTATTGCAACAGCCATTTGTGAGGTACTGTGTCAAAGGCTTTATGACAGTCCAAGAAAATGCAGTCTGCCCACCCTTATCTTTCCTGTCTAATTTGTGTTGCTTGGTCATAGAATTCTATTTGGCCTGTGAGGCAAGATTTACCATCTCTGAACCCATGCTGGTGGTGTGTTACAAAGCTGTTTCCCTCCACATGCTCTACGAGCCCTTTCTTCACTATCTTCTCCGTCACCTTGCATATGGTATACAAGTTAGGGAAACTGGCCTGTAGTTCAGTGCCTCTTGCCTGTCACCCTTTTTGTAAATTGGAACTACATTAGCTGTCTTCCAGCTTTCCGGAAGGTCTCCCGTTTCCAGTGACACGATGGGTATGGGTTGCACAAGAAACTATCGCGCAGAGGATGAGTATGGAGAGCAAAGTAAACAAAGATTCACACGATGAGAAAGGGTTGCACAATGTTCTATGACTCACAGGATTAGTATGAGGTACACAATAAACTACAGGTCACAGGATAAGTATGGGTTGCACAATAATTTACAGGTCACAGGATGGGTATGGGGTGCACAAACAACTGGTAACAGGATGAGTATGGGTTCACGTAATGTAACTGTTCATCTAGCAGTATAAGTTACGGGCTCACCATAGCCCGTGCTACTTGGAACTTTGTTCCAGGTAGCGAATCTTTAACAACAACAACAACAGTAAGTTGGTACTCAGGAATTAGTCAGCTTGTTGTGGGGTTGCATCCTAGGCGGGGTCAGTAATTCGACCTTAAGGATGACCTTGATAAAAGCCTATCGTGTATGAATATACTGTGGCTTCCAGTTCCCCCAAAAATGAATTATTATAATTATAATATTATGGTTTATAATTAAGTTCTTAAGAGTGATTATGTGTCATAATTAACATACATCTATCTTTACCTCAACATTTTATAAGTTAATTTCTGTCTGTATATGATGATGATCATATACAATTAAGGTAGCATTGCAACTTTATAGAAAATTGTTAAGTCCAAAATATATCTTGATTCTTATACTCGAGATATTGTTACAATAAACGTTTGAAAACAAAGTTTATATCTGTATTTAAAATATAAAACATTTTGCGTTTATCAACGCATTTCTCTGAATTACAATTTTTTCTGAATTGTGAAGCCTATATTGCCCGCTTGGCAGGACACTGATGCATTGGAAGTTTCATTTGTCCGGACACCGGCGATGGTGTGGTATTGGCTATATATTTAACCATAAGCTTTCATTTAAGATATATTTTCCTTGAAATGTAGTCACATTATCGTCTACATCTGTGTTTATGCTGACATATAGACCTTTGATGTTACTTTGCACATATGCAAATGAATTACACAATTAATTCACTTGTTTGCAGGCCTTCACACTCCCTGAGGTAGCCATCACATAACTATAAAAAGGCATATATCTTCACTTTCACTTCAGTTATATTTATGCTAAAGTAATAACATGCAGCTTATATTTCTGTCTTTATTGTGACATAGAAAACTTCGTTTATTACAATATTTAGATTAAATTAACATTGATCTTCGAAAGATCATAGATCCCATCGATAGGGAGAGCGTCGGCCAAGAAACCCTGTTTGAAATATGAATATCTTTCTGTCTAATAAGATATAATCTCTGTGATGGATTCACAAAAACTATTTTATCTCTGCCTTTCTGATAAAATATACAAATATAAATTTTATTTGCGAATCTCTATTAACTAAGCAATATATCAGAGAGCGTGTTAGGTTCGGTGTTCTATGAACGAAAAGGACATGGGTAGTTTAAGTAGCGAACGCATACAAACGAATAACGATAGTATCTATATAGCAAAATTATTGTCCTGTGGAGTTGATTTAACTTCCAGATACATTTTTTAAAATAAATATATAATGTTTTGTGGGTATTTATGAAAGATATTATTACAAATACCCATTCTACTGTTAATATCATTAATTAAATTTGCGACAATTTGAGCAAAGAAGTGCGACGACTGGATCACTAGGTACAGGAGACTGATATGGCAGCAAACACTCTCCAGGCGACCATATATCTTTGATAAGTCGCTCCACAATTTTGTCGCTTGGACCGTCGACTTCCTATGGCGTCACCTGCTACATATTTACTTCGAATTTCGATATGAAATTACATTATTTCAGAGTGAAAATAGGTTTGATCGTGTTCTACGTGCAGCACCAACATTATATTAAGTAAATATATCATATTTCTTCATTACTTACGTAATGCTAGCAGGATTTGGGTACATTTGGGTAGATTTGGGTAATTCTACGGACCGCTCCCGGGCACTCAGCCGTGGGGATACAAGACACTCTGTACATTGACAACATCGCACACTAATTTTTTTACCACTTCGGACACCAGCTTTGGACGTTTCGCATATGTGTACTTGTTCCATATTAAAACGACAATATAATGCTATTAACAATTAAAATCTTCTACTTAACAGGCATATAGTTATTAAATGAAGTTTAGTAATGTAATAGACATAATCCGGAGTTGGTAAGGACGCCGCCCGGCAGCATAAACACAACACACCCCGAATGTCCACAAACACGATACAACGCACAAAACACAACACTTTGGTCAGTTTTTGGATAAACTCCTTTTATATATTTTTTGTGATAGTTATACTTGTATAAAATGATATCTATTATAGGTAAGCGCCTAATATTTAATATTAATCAATAAAAAAGAAGTCAGAAGCCACACGCCTGTCTGTACATGTCTTTTGTGTAAAAGTATTTTGGGCGCTCATGTACTTGTGCGCTAGCTGGCGTTCACAACTGTTCTCACCTACAAGCATAAGAATTAAACGAACGAATTTATTTATTCATTTATATACAAGAAGATACATTTTCTCGAGAGAGTAATCAAACCAAAACACCAAAACATTGGTGTTCTTACATTCCTTTTAAGCCACTAACTCGCAAAGCCTTTTGGCATGTTCTTATTCCCAGCAAACACAAAACATTTCTGAACGTTTTTAAACGGTGCCACAAAGGTAATACTCTAGCATTTGACATAAATACGTATTTCTGACGTCCTTAAAACCACTAGATATAACTAAAAACATGTATTCTTGAAACAGTTTTTTAAGATTTATGTAAAAATTTAAAAATAATAGTGAATGCTATGGAATTATAATGTTTTCATGCTTTATATATAAAAATAAACAATTTTCAGTCAACATTTCGTTTTTTTTTGTTTACTTTATGTAAACCTATCCAATTTATGTTCTTATAACATAAAAATAACATTTATATGTCGACAATATAACGTAATTTACATGACATCGTTGCGTTACGTTACGTTAATTCCTGCATAAAAAACAGAAATATATTGAACTTTCTATTTTAAACCTTGTAAAACTTGGAATAAGACAGTAAGGATGCTTTATTTATTAAAATATAGAAACAAATCAACAAAAACATAAACCACATGTCACCCCTATAATTCTTAATTGTCTTTCTAGAGAATGTAATTTAAGCTTTGACAATCTTTCTTCATATGACAGGTTTCTAATTTGGGGTATTAACTTTGTTCTTTGTTGTTCTAACTTTATTCAATACATAAATCCTGTGTTGTGTTTGTCTTATTACAAACATTTATTCATTGATTTTTTTGTTTTAAATTCTTACTAATCATAACTCTCAGATCCCTTTCATAATTCGACTTCACAATCTCAGCACCATGCATGCATCTAACTTATATCTTGTAACTCTATCGTCATTGCCTATCATCTAAACCTTACATTTGTTAGAATTAAATGGCATTCACCAATCTTTTGACCATATTTCAGTAACCAATTTAGATCGTTTGATCGATCACTTTAGACCCCCCTTGTATCATCATACATGATGATATAATGATACACACTACTTGTTATGCTAACATGCAGAACACACTTAACTCTGTATTAGTCTCATGTCAGGACTTAGGTTTAGTCATATCTCAGCAGAGGAAACAAAGATACTAAACGGGTGTCCACCCAGGCAGGGAGGAGCTGTTCACAAGATGCAACTGTATGATGGCTCCCAGCTTGACTATGTTAACAGATTCAAATACCTTGGCCTTGTATTGTCCTGTTGTATTCAGACTCTGTCGTCAGTATAAAGAGAGGCTCCATAATCCCTCTTGGAGATGTTGCAGGTTATCACTCAGGCTATGGTGCCAATGTCACAATTGTCAAAATGATGTACCTTGCATACATTAAATCTTTAGTGGATTATGCTGCACCTCTGCTTACCTTGATGACTGAAAGAAAGCTTAAAGGGCTTGAAAACTTGCAGAACGAAGCCTTGAAGATAATCCTTGGATGCCACTCGTACCACAAATATACTTAACATGAGGAAGGAACTTAGTATTCCAAGCGTTGTTTATCGTGTTACTGAAATTAACTGTCAAATTGGTATAAAAATACTAAGCTAGCTCATCCTAACTCTTGCACAGAAGCCCTCCAGAATGTCTTTATTGGAGGTCAACATTGTTTCAAATGCATAACTAAAACTGTAACTGACCTCAGAAAGTATCAGATATATATTTTGTAACAAGAATTGAATCAGTGATCTCACTGATGTTAATAACTACAGACCTATATCAATCCTGCCAAACTTGTCAAAAATATTTGAAAAACTAATATACAAGCAGCTTTACTTTTATCTAGCCAAACACAATATACTTAGCTCTTATCAATATGGCTTCAGACCCAAGAAAAGCAATAACTATGCACTTATTAGTATGATTAACTTGATACATGCAGCTCTTGATAAAAATGAGTTCCCTGTTGGGTTATTTGTGGACCTGCGTAAGGCTTTTGACACTGTCAACCACCATAACCTTCTTCTTAATTACATCATTATAGAGTCAGAGGTCACTCCCTGCAATACCTCAAATCTTACCTTACTGACAGGCTCCAGTATGTTTCTGTGAATAATTCAATTTCTCCCACCCTACCCATCAACATTGGTGTTCCTCAGGGCAGCATACTTGGCCCTCTCCTCTTTCTCATCTACATTAATGACCTTCCAAATGCCTCCCAACATCTCAAACCAATTCTATTTGCTGACGACACTACCTTCATTTATTCCAGTCCTGACCCCCTTCCTCTTAATGTCACAGTGAATACTGAGCTAAATAAAGTCCATCTTTGGCTAACTGCCAACAAACTCACCCTCAACATTAGCAAAACTTTCTATATCTTGTTTGGCAATAAATCCTCAAATCAAATAAATCTCAAGATAAATAATGCCCAAATTTGTAACAAAATAGATGGAAAATTCCTTGGCGTTCTCATTGACCACAAACTGAATTTCCAGGGATACATTCTAAATATATCAAAAAAAGTTTCAAAAATTGTTGACAGTCTTTCTAATATCAGATATTATGTACCTCGCCCTGCCTTGGTGACGCTCTATTACTCCCTCATCTATCCTTATCTCAACTATAGTATTTGTGCTTGGGGTTCTACTAACCAAAATCATTTATGTCCTCTAATTACTCAACACAAAGCTGCTATTAGGACAATATCCAACTCTGGCCCCAGACATCACTCGGTACCCCTACTCAAATCTCTGAATATGTTAGATATTAAGTCACTGCACATCCTCTCATGTGTATTATATACATACATATATATATATATATATATATATATATATATATATATATATATATATATATATATATATATATATATATATATATATATATATATATATATATATATATATATATATACGCTGAACTGTAATGCCAATCCTGACCTTAAAAGCTTCATTGAAGGTTGTAACAGAACACATATGTCCACCACACCAGAAACAAATACCTTTATGATATTCCAAGAGTTTGACTTAATCAAACTAGAAATGCACTACAGATCAAGGGACCCAGAATGTGGAATGACCTTCCCAATCATGTTACAGACTGTACCTCTCTCAACCAGTTTAAAATAAAAACTAAGCACTACCTAATTAACTCCCTGTAACCTACCTTACCCCTTTAATGTCAACCCACGTCTGTTATTTTTAAACAATGCTGTTTGTCGACCAAATTGTATTTTTGCTTTTTCCTGTAATGTTCCCCCCATTTTTTATTTTCATATTTTCTCAACACATTTTATACTTTAATCTTAATTAGTATTAAGTTTTAGTCTTTAGTGTTTTTCCTGCCCGAAACGCTTTGCGTAATAGTGGCTTTAGGCATTGTATGTACTAGCTCTATTTATAAATTCATCAATTCGTGTATCACCCCTTGTATGTATGTATTTTACCTAAATAAACATTTGAATTTGAATTTAAATTTTGAATGACAACAACAACACTTTTCTGCACTGTAGGAAATTACACCCTTTCCAATTTTAATCCCTCCCTTTCCACCCAAGAAGCAAATTAGAGATCAGCCCAAGCTTCAGATATTATGTACCCTACTCTGCTCTCCTCTCACTCTCTTATGCACTTATCTATCCCTATCTTACTTATGGTATCTGTGCTTGGGGTTCAACCTCTACAAACTACCTCAAGCCCATCATCAGCCAGCAGAAATCTGCTATCAGGATAATAACAAACTCTGCTTTCAAACAACACACAGCTCCGCAGTTTAAATCCCTAAACATGCTAAACACAAATTCACTCCATACATTCTCTTGTGCTAATTACATTTATAAAACCCTTTTTTAAGTGCAAACCCTGTTCTGAAACTCTTCCTTTACAGATGTAATAGAACACATAATCACCACACCAGACATAAATATCTCTTTGATATCCTCAGAGTGAAACTAAATCTGTGTAAACACTCAATGCAAATAAAGGGACCTAGTCTATGGAACTCACTCCCTAATGAGCTGAAAAGCTGTCCAACTTTTGCCTTATTCAAAAATAAAACCAAAAAGTACCTAATTTTATCTTCATAGTCTTCTACCTAGAGCTTTATCTTCACACTGTTTCTAGTGCTACTCAGTCCACCATTCTTTGTACCTAAGCCATATATTTTTCACCATTGTAATCTTAGATCATCTGTTATCATGGTTGTTGCATTGAGTGCATATTCTACTGCATTACTCCTTGTAATGATCCTCATATTAATCTTCAGTAATCCAATGTATGTATAACCCGGAGATGTTTTCCTAATTGTACTTAGGATTCCTTGTTCATTATTGTGTATTGTTATTATTAATTTGTTCTGATCTGCTTTTGTGTCGAAAATTCTTGCATCGTACCCTGTAAAAAAAAAATTGACAATTTTACTGGATCCTACTTAAAATCAACTGCACTTGTAAAGTAAAGCTGTAATGTACCTTTTAAACACTTTTTATCAATTTTACTCTTATTTCTCTAAAACTGTTTGTTTCAATTTCAATTCAATTTCTTTATAGTTTAAGGATTTGCTCAAAGGTTAGTTTAAGGACTTGCCCGAAACGCTATGCAAGCTAGTGCCTTTACAAGATTGTAATTACAACTGAAACTCTATGTTGTCTCTTAACCCCCAATGTACGTTCTTGTATATATATAATAAAATAAAATAAATAAATAACGATGAATCGAGGCATTAATGCGCGGTACCTGCTTCCCTCACCTGCGACGTCACAGCACCATCTGACGACAGCATAAACACAGGCGGCCATTTTATGTTCCACCAAGATTAAAAAAAAAATAATTTTGCCCCGAGGGGCGAGTTTATTGGGCAGCGCCCAATGTGTTCGCAATAGAATTTTCTACAAGAACATATGTATAAAATGTCGCACAAGGATGCATTAGACCGGCAGCAAACGAACAACTACATCGATCACTAGCCGTGAGCTCCAAACAGCGACGAAATGTTTCTATTCTTTTCAGGGTTGTAAACTCCACACTTGTCCTACAGCGTTAAATTTGGTATCACTGAAATCGCAATAAAATTCCCTACACGGACATATGCATATAAATGTAGAATCATGATCGCGGCCCACCCTCAAGAGTGTATGAAGTGGGCGAAGTGTATTCCCGTTACCGTACATCGGCGAAATTAGTATTGAAAAGTGTATTCTTTTCACTGTGCTGACCTTAATTTTCAATGTACGTATTTCATTTTTGTACCACTGTGTTTGCAATAGAATGGTCTACAAGGACATATGTATAAAATGTCACACAAGGATGCATTAGACCGGCAACAAATAAAAAAATCTACTTTATTACACTCCTCGTGTCAACAATACAATAGTCTTACCACAAAGACTGAATACAATGCCGTTCTCTCAAATAGGCTATGTGGCTATTAAAGAAAACGAAAATTTTATGGTAAACATGTTCATACTATCCCCAAGTCGATCGGCGTGTGAGAATTGAGACCACTGACAAAAGTTTCCCAGTCTGTCTGCCTCAGCTCTACCATACGTTCCCCTGGCCTCAGCCAGAGCCGTTTGAAAGAGCAAAAGCATTTCAGCAGTGCGGGTCCTTCTATAAGCTAGTCCAATTCTTCTGACAGTTCGTTTTAGTGTATGCAATTTAGAATCATTATAATAAGCATAAGTGATATTACCAGTGTAATTTGGGTTACGTGGCCTTGACAATGGATCGAGTGATTCTATAAACTGCTCGATAGTACCTGTGAGCTCATTGTTGAGAATTAGGGGTGACCTGATGGAGGTGTACAAGTGGATGAATGAACATAACAAAGGGGGATATTAATAGGGGTATTAAATGTATCAACAGTTAGCTTAGTTCATGTATTATGCACCCCATACCCATCTTGTGGTCGGTAGTGGAAAGGGTTACAGAGGCACATAATGGGCTCAAGGACTGAACCCCACAGTTCATTTAGCTAAGCAAGTTACAATCTTAATGAGCTAGTTACAAAATTCAATATAAGTCGTCACATCAATATTGGGTTCGAGATCGACCACAAGTACAGTTTCTAAATTAAGCAACTGACATATGTGGAGAGCTAGTGTCACAATTTATATGTTTGTCCTGCACACCGCCCCCCATCCAGTGGGCAGCGGTGGATAGATTACAATCACTTAATTACTACCTACAGTTTGCAAACTGAGGATATTTGGCTAAAATTTCTGGTAGCAGATCATTTTGAATGAAATATTTACACATCACTGGAACATTGGTTATAGAATTGTCTCTAAATTCATGTATCTTTTCGCACTCCATTACATAGTGATGGAGGGTGTGCGAATAATTTTGTTGACACAGTTTACATTTGGTCAGGTCTACATCGGCAGATAATGAGAATTCCCAGAGATACTTGTAACCGAGTCTAAGCCGAGCAGTGGTAACATCTAGAAGTCTACTGATTTTATTGGATGATCCATAGATGTGTGGCTTCTCTTGCATGATAGTATGATGATAGATGGAATTACTGGTGTCAATTTCACTTTGCCTCAGATCTACAAGATCTTGCTGAAGTTCTCGGTGTACTGCTGTTCTCAGATTGCTCATTAACAATCCAAGGTTACACTCAACGTCTCCTTTAAAGGCAGATTCTTTGGCTAACTTATCAGCTCTATCATGCATTCGGAGGCCAACATGATATGGAGACCACAT
Source organism: Procambarus virginalis (assembly GCA_020271785.1). NCBI lineage: Eukaryota > Metazoa > Arthropoda > Malacostraca > Decapoda > Cambaridae > Procambarus > Procambarus virginalis. The sequence continues at coordinate 507 of WNGS01005219.1, read as the reverse complement.
GAAATGGACTCTGTTACCATCCTTAATAATTTTGTTGTATTTGTGTCTAGCTTCGGACACGAGCATGTTACAGCTATGTCTTAAAGAGTTGTAGCATTTAACCCTTACACTGCTCAGGGTCCTGGGCACATTTACACCCCTGTGCGCAAGAAAAAAAAATTCCAAAATTTTTTCGTCTTCTAAACATGTTATTTGAGTCCCCTGATCACGGGAAAAATAATAAAAAAATTCTATTATGCATACCAATGACACAATTGAGCCGAGAAGTTGGCCGATGACGTCACAGAACGTGAGCGCTCAAGGCTGCTGCGTCAGCCAGCCGTCACTCACGGCCGCTCTCGCGGCCCGAGTTGCCGCGAATTTATTTTCGCGGAATTATTTACAGTATTTTTGGGTCATTTTACTCAAATTTTTTTCGCTAGTATTGTTCCAATTATTAGCAATAGACGTTGTATTATAATAAAATGGTCTAAACTCAATAGGCGCTCACATATTAGTGTCACAAGT
>WNGS01005218.1:25766-36310 GCA_020271785.1 Procambarus virginalis | reverse complement strand
CCAGCAGTGTACATAAAATATTTAAAACGGCCTTGCCAATAGAAGTCTAGGGGTAAAGATAACTCACTGCATAAAATGGGGAACAATATATTTATGCTAAGGGGGACAAACATAACAATTAAATGGTACGTAATAAAGCCAGAAATACTTATCAGCATGCAATATTAAAATAAAATCTTTATCGAGCAATGAGCAATATCACAAGCACTTAAAAACTTAATTGAGAGAATACAAAATCATCTAACCAGGAAATCAAAACTTTGAATGGGCTAAAATAACAAATCAATGACTTAATACATGTCTCCTCTCGACCCCAGCCGCCACGCTATTGCGGAATGCTGGCTTTGCCTGGACGGCGTCCACCATAATATGAACTAACTATCCACATAACATTGTGGAATTTCTAATAATAAACTGTAGTACTAAATATCAAGACATTATTAATCTTAAGAGTACGCAATGACATTAATTTATACAATAGCATTTACTGACAAATAAATAGGAGTATTAAATCAAGGTTAAATCATAAACACTCGCTTGACAACACTTTCCCACGCTAGTCACATTCCCAAACTAGTCAACCCCACACAGAGAAACACATGAGAATTGTAACACGAAAGCCTCATACAAATATAATGCAACTCAGGCACACTATAACATGCTATAATATATATCATATAACATACAAAATCTCATATCATACAACTGGATGCTATATTAATTAGAGAATAAGATAATACAGTAATACAAGAATCAAGAGTAATGAGAGAATCTAGCAAGATTCGTAACATCCCTCCCGTCCCCTAAGAAAAAATGAAATTAACTGAAGGTTGATTTCATTTTTTTGACTGCATGAAATATCACATGAAAATATACAACCTGAAAATACTTCAACTAAATCAAGTACAAAGCAATGAAATTTCACACAGTAAAAAAAATACAAAATTACATACATCTTATGAATAAAGAACACTACAGATTATGGCACTGCAACAGGAAAACCTCTGGATAAGGCATCAGCAATAACATTTTGCCTCCCAGGAATATGACGAATTACAATATTGAATTCTTGCAGAATCAATGACCATCTAAGTATTCTCTGGTTTTTACACTTCATAGAGTTGATAAATGTCAATGGATTATGATCTGTATATACTACTACTTCATTTCCTGACAAATATGTCTCAAATTTCTTCACTGCTAGTATTAAACAAAGTGCTTCTTTCTCAACTACAGAGTAATTAATTTGTGTCCTGTCAAACTTACGTGAAAAATAATAAACAGGATGTTCTAACTCATCTGGTCCTACTTGGAACAAAACAGCACCTGCTCCTAAATCTGAAGCGTGTATGTGAAGAATAAAAGGTTTATTATACTGTGGACTAGCTAACACAGGAGAAGTAGAGAGAATTCCTTTCAACTTCTGAAAAGAGTTCTGACACTCCTGCGTCCACTTAAATTTTACCTGTTTCCTTAAAAGATTTGTTATGGGTGCAGCAACAATAGAAAAGTTTTTACAATACCTCCTATAATACGCACACATTCCAATAAATCTTTGCACAGACTTCTTATTAGTTAGGACTGGGTACTCCACAATTGCCTGAATCTTGTCGTGCAATGGGACTATCCTTCCTTGTCCGACCTCATGTCCTAAATACACTATGGTTCCTTTAGCCCAACTACATTTCTTCATATTGACAGTCAAATTAGCATGTTGCAATATATAAAACAATTTCTTTAAACTAGACATATGATCTACCCAATTCTTACTGAAAAGCACAATGTCATCCAAATATGCCCTACAGTCTGGCACATCCTTCAACAAAGAATTCATAAATTTCTGAAATGTGGCTGGAGCATTCCTTAACCCAAAAGGCATGACATGAAACTCGTAAGCTCCATCAGGAGTGATAAATGCTGTCACTTCCCTGGCAAAATCTGTAAGAGGTATCTGATGATAACCATTAGATAAGTCTAATTTAGATACAAAGTTGGCATGACCTATAGTATCAACACATTCTTCTAATAAAGGTAACGGATAAACATCAACTATAGTTACCTGGTTGAGTTTTCTATAATCCACTACTAATCTCCACTTATCTACTGGCTTTGGTACTAATAGGCATGGCGAACTCCAGGAACTCTGACTGGGTCTAATGAACCCATGTCGAAGAAGATAATCAACCTCCTCCTGGATGATACGACGTTTCTCGGGTGTCACTCGATAAGGGTGCAACCGAATTGGAGTCACATTTGTCAGGGTGATATCATGAGTAATGAGAGAAGTTTGAGTGGGGACCTCCCAAACAAACTAGAAGACACCTCCAAAAGATCCTGGAACTCTGCTCTCTCCTCCTCCTGCAAATGACTCAACAATTTTTCCCCGGAACTACTGGAATTAGACAAACAAATATTACTACAGTGGTACCTTGGAATGCGAGTGTCCCTGTATGCGAGTTTTTCGGAAGACGAGCAGGATTTCCTCGAAAATTATGTCTCGGAACGCGAGGGTTACCTCGGGACGCGAGTTTGTTGATACGCGTACAGGCCGGCCTAGCGCGTGGTCAATCGGCGATCGTCGCCCCTCCGCCCCTCAGTTTACCATTGTCTCGTGCCCAGTGACTATCCCACATCAATTCTTCACCTGGATTTTCAGTGTTTGTTGGATTTTTGGTCATTTGACTATACAGTTTATTATTATATATCTCACCATGGGTCTCAAGAAAGCCATTGATAAGGTTCAACCTAAGAAAATAGCTGTGAGTAGAGGCAGTAGAGGATGTCCCTCCTTGATTAAGAAAATGTGTGAAGTATGGGAAGAACTGCAAAGTTTTGTTGAAAAAACTCACCCAGATAAAGCTGTAGCAGGCCGTTGCATTGACCTTTTAAATGATAATGTGATGTCTTACTACAGACAAGTGTTAAAATGTAGGGAAAAACAAGTGTCTTTAGAGAAATTCTTAGTAAGACAAGCAAGTCCTAGTGGTATGCAGGCAAAATGTGCCAGTGTGTGCATACCAGTGAAGTCCTCACTGCCTGATGTGATAATGGAAAGGGACTCCCCTTCCAAACAGTAACTCCTCTCCTCCTCCCCCTCCTCACCATCTTCCATACGCCTACAGCATTCATCAGCAAGGTAAGTAATAACTTGAACATAGTTTTGTAGGTTTATTTAGATGAATTAGGTACAAAAATTTAGTTTGATATGGGGTTTTTGGGGTAGTCAGGAACGGATTAATTCATTTCCCATTATTTCTTATGGGGAAATTAGCTTCAGAATACGAGTTTTTCGGAATAAGAGCTGTCTCCAGGAACGAATTAAACTCTTAAACTGAGGTACCACTGTATCTTCCTCAGCAACACTCGACTCTTCAGGAATTTCCTCCTCAGCAACACAACAAGCCACAATACTAGGCCCACAATAAGCCTTCAACCGGTTTACATGTACACTCATGGTCTGTCGTTTCTGCTTGGGATGGCAACCTTGTAAGTAACCTCCCCAAGACGTTTGACTACTTGATACGGTCCTGTGAATTTATTAGACATAGACGTACCCATACGAGGCTTCAAGACCAATACCAAATCTCCTGGCTCAAAAACTCTGAGTTTGGCCTTGAACCTCTGGTCATGTTTCTGCTTCATTACCTGTTGTTGTTCACCTAGATGTCGTAAGGCCAACTCCCTCGTTCTGGACAGCTTGCTCTTGACATCCGTCAGGTAACGCTCACTCTGCCTGGCTGTAACATCTCCTAACATTTGCTCATATAACATCTTTAAAGGTCCTCTTACCTGATGTCCGAATACAAGCTCGAATGGAGAACAGCCTAGTGCACTGTGCAATCCATCTCTAGCCGCAAATAAAACAAATGGCAGATTATCATACCAATGTCTGGGTGAATCTTCCCCAGTTGCCTTCAACATTTTCTTGAGAGTTTGGTGGAACCGCTCGATCCCCCTTGACTCTGAGGATGGTAAGGACTTGAAAGATTGTGTTTTATACTAAAACTGCTACAGAAATTTTTAAAGGTGGTGGAACAAAAATTACTCCCATTATCAGTTTGAATTATACGGGGCATACCAAATAGTGAGAAAAATCGTTCCAACTGCCTTATAATAGTAGAAGCTCTAATATTACGTAAAGCATACGCTTCAGGGAACCTGGTGGTCATACATAAAATTGTGAACATATACATATTTCCGGATTTTGTACGGGGTAAAGGTCCGACACAATCCAGTACCACATGAGTAAATGGCTCCTCTGGCACTACAATAGGGTATAATGGTGCTCGTGGCACAGTCTGATTAGGCTTACCAACAGTTTGACACACAACACAGTTGTGGCAATATCTGACCACATCTTTTTTAAGTTTCGGCCAATAAAAAAGTTTACAGATCTTATAATACATACTGGTAATGCCTTGATGGCCTCCCATCAGGTCATCATGAGCAGCTTGCAATACCTGCTCCCGATACTCTGTTGGCACAACGAGCTGGGTGTTAAACTCACAATCCTCTGATGAGGGAGTTCCTGATGGTCTCCATCTTCTCATCAGACATTGATCCTTGAAATAACAACCCGTACTCTCCTCCAAAGTATCGATGGAGTCGGCTGCTTCTGCATAACACTCAGCTAGACTGGGATCAGTACTCTGTAACTTACGCAAGGTCTGGAACTCTACAACTGGAGCGAGCGGGCAAGGAAGTGGTACCTGGGCCACATCTTCCAGACCATCTGGGTCAGAATAAATTAGGGCTTTGGCACCGGCCTCACTCTCGACATCCACGTGAGCTATAAATGTATCTTCAAGGTCCACCTCCACCTCCCTGTCTGAAGGGGTCCTGGCCTCGAGAACATCCACCTTGGTAGTAGCAGGACTTTAAAATACTTTGCTGAACAAATTTAAAATCGAAAGAATTCTCAGCAGACAAAGATGCAAATACCTCTTGAGCTTTACCCTTAAATTGTCCTTGTAATATGCTAACCCATTGATCTACAGGCCAATTCATGCTAGTTTCTTAAAATGCAAGAAAAATATTTCTGGATCTTCTTCATTAAACTTAGGCAAATCTACATGTTTACTGTACTTAGAAGAACTATTTGTACTCTCTGGATTATTACTAGTGTTACCCAAACCTGCCGCAATCCTCTGCTGTTCTAACCTGTTATTATTTTCAGCCATACTCTGCTGAATTTCTAATTGTTTAGTTTGTTGCTCGGCTTGTTTAGTCTCATACTCTGCCAGTTGTAAATGAGCCTCCAACATCTGGTGTTTAGTTTCCAACTCAAGTTGTTTTTGCTGATTCTGCAACTCCAACCTCTCCTTATCTGCTTCCAGCCCTCTGCTTGTCTGCTTCCAGCCTAGCCATTTCTAATTTAGTCTCCAACTCCAACTTTAAGATTGCCACCTTGTCACTTGACTCTTCTTCTAAATCTTCTAAACACTCCTCGTCAAGTCTCTCTTCCTCCACCAAGTGTGTGATAATAACTCTTAACACTTGAGCTTTCAACATTTTACTGGAAACTGCTAGGTTCAATTTATCAGCCAGCAATAACAACCCAGACTTCTTTAAGTCTTTAATTTTACCAAAATTTGGCTGATCTACCTGCGCAACAACCTGATCCTCCATGGTTGGCTCAATAATCACAACTTACACTTGAAACAACACTGAAAATTATGCTTGGCCCCTGGCACAAGCTGAACACTTACCTCAAATCGTGAAGCGTTGAAAAGTTTTCACAGCAGCTCAGATTGAACAGATAATTTCACAGGCTTGATTAGGTGTCACTAGATAATCACAGAGTACCTAGGAAGGCAATTGCTATTAATAATTAGCACTGTTAATTGTACAACATCACAGGGAATTAATGGTATAAGATCCCGGACACAGGCCTCCATTTGTTACCACCCTTGAGACTAAATAAGGTTCTTCTCCCAGCAGTGTACATAAAATATTTAAAACGGCCTTGCCAATAGAAGTCTAGGGGTAAAGATAACTCACTGCATAAAATGGGGAACAATATATTTATGCTAAGGGGGACAAACATAACAATTAAATGGTACGTAATAAAGCCAGAAATATTTATCAGCATGCAATATTAAAATAAAATCCTTATCGAGCAATGAGCAATATCACCAGCACTTAAAAACTTAATTGAGAGAATACAAAATCATCTAACCAGGAAATCAAAACTTTGAATGGGCTAAAATAACAAATCAATGACTTAACTTAATACATGTCTCCTCTCGACCCCAGCCGCCACGCTACTGCGGAATGCTGGCTTTGCCTGGACGGCGTCCACCATAATATCAACTAACTATCCACATAACATTGTGGAATTTCTAATAATAAACTGTAGTACTAAATATCAAGACATTATTAATCTTAAGAGTACGCAATGACATTAATTTATACAATAGCATTTACTGACAAATAAATAGGAGTATTAAATCAAGGTTAAATCATAAACACTCGCTTGACAACACTTTCCCACACTAGTCACATTCCCAAACTAGTCAACCCCACACAGAGAAACACATGAGAATTGTAACACGAAAGCCTCATACAAATATAATGCAACTCAGGCGCACTATAACATGCTATAATATATATCATATAACATACAAAATCTCATATCATACAACTGGATGCTATATTAATTAGAGAATAAGATAATACAGTAATACAAGAATCAAGAGTAATGAGAGAATCTAGCAAGATTCGTAACATGGACCCCATACCCAACTTGTGGGTACTGTTGTACTCCATACTCATTTAGTGGGTGGTAGTGGACCCCATACCCATCCTGTGGGTGGTAGTGCACCCTATACCAATCTTTTGGGCAGTAGTGGACCCCCATGCCCATCCTGTGGGTGGTATAGTGACCTCATACCCATACTGTGGGTAGTAGTGGCCCCCCTCATACCCACCCTGTGGGCGGTAGTGGCCCCCCTCATACCCACCCTGTGGGCGGTAGTGGACCCCATACTCATTCTGTGGGCGGTAGTGGAGCATATACCCATCCTGTGGATGGACGTGGCCCCCATACCCACCCTGTGGACGGTTGTGGATCCCATACGTATCCTGTGAGCGGTAGTGGACCCCATACGTATCCTGTGAGCGGTAGTGGACCCCATACCCATCCTGTGGGCAGAAGTGGACCCCATACCCATCCTGTGGGCAGAAGTGGACCCCATACCCATCCTGTGGGTGGTAGTGACCCCATAGCCATATTGTAGCCAGTAGTGGACCCCACACCCACTCTGTGGGCAGTAGTGGACCCCTTACCCATCCTGTGGGTGATAGTGGTCCCCAAACCCATCCTGTGGGCGGAACTTGACCCCATAAGCATATTGTGGTCGGTAATGGATCCAATACCCGCCTTGTGGACGGTAGTGGACACCATACGCGTCCTATGGGTGTAGTTATAAATAATAATAATAAATAAATGTTTATTCAGGTAAAGTACATACATAAAAGAGGTTTTACAAAAATTTATTTATTTACAGTATTTATTTATTTATTTATTTATATATATATATACAAGAAGGTACATTGGGTTTGTGAGAATACATTGAATAGTACAGTATTTACAATCTTATAAAGCCACTAGTACGCGCAGCGTTTCAGGCAGGTCCTTAATCTAACAGATAATTTTAAGTAGGTAATTTCTATCAGAATTAATAAATGATAACAAATACATTGCAAGAGAAAAATGAGACGAGAGAGCTTAGTAAGTATATTAAAGCACATTGGTATATTAAAGCTCTGATTGACTACATTGACAGCTTGATTGGTAATTTAAACAAGATTAATAGACACCATACAGCAGATTGACAGCACATATAAGAAGGCAGCAATGATCACAATGATAAAGATGTTCAGATTGGGTACATAAAGATTGGGAGACTGGGTAGCAATAGATACAGATAAACAAGATTAATAGACACCATACAGCAGATTGGCAGCACATATAAGAAGACAGCAATGATCACAATGGTAAAGATGTTCAAATTGGGTACATAAAGGTTGGGAGATTGGGTAGCAATAGATACAGTGCAATTTTAAAGCAAAAGGTAAAAAACTATGAAGATGAAATTAGGTACTTTTTAGTATTGTTTGTGAATGACGTAAAAGTTGGACAGCTTTTCAATTCAATAGGGAGTGAGTTCCATAGACTGGGTCCCTTTATTTGCATAGAGTGTTTACACAGATTAAGTTTAACAACTCTGGGGATATCAAAGAGATATTTATTTCTGGTGTGGTGATAATGGGTTCTATTACATCTGTCCAGGAAGAGTTTCAGAGCAGGATTTGCATTTAAGAACAGGGTTTTGTTAATGTAGTTGACACAAGAGAATTTGTGGAGTGAGATTATGTTTAGCATGTTTAGGGAGTTAAACAAAGGGGCTGAGTGTTGTCTGAAAGCAGAATTTGATATTATTCTGATAGCAGATTTTTGCTGGGTGATGATGGACTTGAGGTGGTTTGCAGTGGTTGAACCCCATGCACAGATACCATAGTTAAGATAGGGATAGATTAGTGCATAATATAGAGAGATGAGAGCAGAGTTAGGTACATAATATCTGATTTTGGAGAGTATACCAACTGTTTTAGAGACTTTCTTAGTTATATGCTGTATGTGGGTACTGAAGTTGACTCTCTTGTCTAGGAATAGGCCAAGAAACTTTCCATCATTTTTATTGCTAATGTTTACATTGTCTATCTGAAGCTGAATTGCTGAATTGATAGATTAATAGATAGAGCTAGTACATATAATGCCTAAAGCCACTATTACGCAAAGCGTTTCGGGCAGGAAAAACATTAAAGACTAAAACTTAATACTAATTGAGATTAAAGTATAAAATACGTTGAGAACAAATTAAAATATAAAAAAAGGGGGGAACATGGCAGAAAAAGCAGCACAAATACAATTTGGTCGACAAACAGCGTTGTTTAAAAAACAGACATGGGTTGACAATATAGGGGTAAGGTAGGTTACAGGGAATTTATTAGGTAGTGCTTAGTTTTTATCTTAAACTGGTTGAGAGAGGAACAGTCTTTAACCCTTAAAGTGCGCATCACGTCATATGACGTGTTGGGCGTTGTTCCAGTCAACTGCACATCACGTCATATGATGTGTTGGAGTACTACGCACGATTTAAACGGCCCGCGGATACACGGGGTTCACCATACCTTGGTACCTGGTTGATACCTGGTTGATGGGGTTCTGGGAGTTCTTCTACTCCCCAAGCCCGGCCCGAGGCCAGGCTTGACTTGTGAGAGTTTGGTCCACTAGGCTGTTGCTTGGAGCGGCCCGCAGGCCCACATACCCACCACAGCCCGGCTGGTCCGGAACTCCTTGTAGGAATAAATCTAGTTTCCTCTTGAAGATGTCCACGGTTGTTCCGGCAATATTTCTTATGCTTGCTGGGAGGACGTTGAACAACCGCGGACCTCTGATGTTTATACAGTGTTCTCTGATTGTGCCTATGGCACCCCTGCTCTTCACTGGTTCTATTCTGCATTTTCTTCCATATCGTTCACTCCAGTACGTTGTTATTTTACTGTGTAGATTTGGGACCTGGCCCTCCAGTATCTTCCAGGTGTATATTATTTGATATCTCTCTCGTCTTCTTTCTAGTGAGTACATTTGGAGAGCTTTGAGACGATCCCAATAATTTAGGTGCTTTATCGCGTTTATACGTGCTGTATATGTTCTCTGTATTCCCTCTATTTCAGCAATCTCTCCTGCTCTGAAGGGGGAAGTGAGTACTGAACAGTACTCAAGACGGGACAGCACAAGTGACTTGAAGAGTACAAGCATTGTGATGGGATCCCTGGATTTGAAAGTTCTCGTAATCCATCCTATCATTTTTCTGGCTGTCGCAATATTTGTTTGGTTATGCTCCCTAAACGTTAGGTCGTCAGACATCATTATTCCCAAATCCTTTACATGCTGTTTTCCTACTATGGGCACATTTGATTGTGTTTTGTACCCTGTATTATGTTTAAGGTCCTCATTTTTACTGTACCTGAGTACCTGGAATTTGTCACTGTTAAACATCATATTATTTTCTGATGCCCAGTCGAAAACTTTATTAACCCTTTAACTGCGTTGCCTCCAAATATGACACCCCCGTGGTGCGCAGGAAATAAATTCTCTGGAAAAATTCTTTTTTCTTTTTAAAGTGTCAAAAACCCTTACCTCAGTATGGGTATGTAAAAAAAAGTCGTAATTGTACTTACTTTGGCTGCTATGGGGTCCGTAAGTTGGGGCGTGACGTCATGATTCCCCGTGCGCCCGTGCTGTAAGCTCCCGGGGCGGGTGGGGCGGGGCGCGCGAGTTGCCGCGAATATATTTTCGTTCATTTTTTTCGCACAGTTCCAAATACATTTTATTTGTTTTTACGTACTAATCCTATGTATAGTGAACACGTACACTATATTATGGCAGTAAAAACACCTTACTGTCCGAGGACACTGTGTACGTGCATGACACTTGTGTACACATATGCTGCACATATTTACTATGTATCATGCTA
>WNGS01005218.1:0-12688 GCA_020271785.1 Procambarus virginalis | reverse complement strand
GGGGAGCAGCTTGCTCTATTGCCTCTCGCATGGTCCCGCTGTTGGTGGGCGCTTTGAGTTGTCTTCCGGCCTCTGGTGGCGTCGGTGGACGGCTTCTCCCCCTTTGGGGGTTCAGAGCTGGCGGGGTGGGCTGCTTCCCCTGCGTTTCGTCGTGTCATCTTCGTGGGTGCTTGGACGTGGTCGATCCGCCCCATCCTTCTGGGTCCGGCTTCTGTTGGGGGCCGGGTGCCTGGATGGTGGCCCTGGACCTCCAGGTCACTTCTTGGCACGTTCCTCCCCGGTTTTCTGGGTCTGGCACGGTTGGTGGTGGGGCTTCAGGCTGCTGCTTTTGTTGCCTGCCCTATTTTGTAATGGGCACTTGGTATAAAAATTTTTTTCATCTTTACCGGATCTTAGTGCCCTGTCTGAGTCTGAGATTCGGTGTCTGGCCTACCTCGACGACTGGCTGGTGTGGGCTCCCAGTCAGTCCGCGTGTCTGCTCGCCAGGGGTGTGGTTCCTTCCAGATCGCCGGGTTTGGTGTCCTGGTGATCGGGAGGCTTTGCCATCTGTTTCCATCCCGGGTTCGGGCTTGGGCCTTGTTTAGGGCTATTGGGCCACTCATTGTCTTTCCCTCCAGAAGTGTTACTGCGGCTGTGGTCCCGCCTTCGGCTGTGCATGAGGAGGTCCCGGGTTGCTCAGCGGTTGCTTGAGCAGTTGTGTGGGAGTCTGAACTTCGCCGTGCTAGTCTACCTGCCGGGTCGGGTTTGGCTTCGGCGTCTGTCTTGGTTCCTTCGGGGATGTCCTTTCCGCCTCTCTCGCGATCGCTGGGTTCGTCCTCCGGGGGTCTTATGTCGGTTGCTGCGTCACCGGCTTCTTCAGGGTTTTTCGGGGTTTGGTGCCTTGGCGCCTTCCCGAGCCCTTCCTCGATGTGTTCACGGACGCGTCGTCTCTCGGCTGGGGCTTTGTGACCAGTGCTCACCAGGCAGGCCAGGGACGGTGGGGTCCGTCCTTCCATCGGGCTCACAGCACGGTTCGGGAGTTCGCAGCTGTCTGGTTCGCGCTTTGGTGGATTCGGGTCACTCGGGGATTGACCATTCACCTCCGTTTGGACTGTTCTCCAGTGGTTCATTGCCTGATCCGCGGGGGTTCTCTTCGGTCCTTAGATCTTGGGGTTGGTCCCTTCGAGTGGTTCGTCTGCTGGATTCTCGGGGTTTGGCTCTCCGTGCGGTTCACGTCCGGGGAGTGTCCAACGTTCTGGCGGACGGTCTGTTTCGCTTCCCTCCCCTGTCCACAGAGTGGACGACGACTCGTTTCATTGGATCTGCCAGACGTACGGTCTCCCAGATGTGGACCTCTTCGCGTCGGCGTGGTCTCGGCGTCTCCCGATATGTGACGTCCTTCCCCGACTGCGCAGCGTTCGTGGTGGATGCCTTTCGGCAGGACTGGTCTAGGTGGGGTTCCCTGTACCTTTTTCCTTCGGTCCAGCTGTTGCTTCGGGTTCTGGTTCGTTGGAGACATTCCGAGGGAATGTAGTCCTTGTGGCCCCTTGGTGGCCGGCCCAGCCTTGGTTTCCGGTGCTTTTGACTCGGTGCCCGAACCCGGGACGTTTTCCCGCGGCTCCGCCTCTTTCAGCAGGTCGGTCCGATCTGGTATGGGGCTGGTTCGACCTTCTCCTCTGCTCTTCGCGTCTGGTCTTTTTGACGCGGGTGTATCACCAATTCTATGGTGATCAGGTGGCTTCGTTGATGGTGTCCCACCTGAGAGCTTCGTTTCGGCAACAGTATGGAGTTTCCTGGCGTTCTTTTCGCCATTTTCTGGCGCTTCGTAGGTTGTCTTTCTTTCTTGGCTTGTTCAGGACTGCCATTTGATGCCTGATACTGTCGCCTCGTATCATGCGGCGCTGGCGGAGCCGCTCAAGCTAGCTTTCGGGGTAGACGTTACATCCGCCCCGCTTAGTAAGCTTTCCCGTGCTATGTTTCACCTCCGGCCTGCTCATGTGCCTCCTGAGCCATCCTGGTCCTTGGACAGGGTGCTCTCCTATCTTTCCTCTCCTCGGTTTGTGGTGGCCCCTTCGGTTCCTGATTGTTTTTCCAAGGCTTTGTTTTTGTTGGCATTGGCCTCTGGGGGGCCGGGTAGGGGAGCTTCATGCTCTCCTCCGGCGCAGGGGTTTCTGCTCTTTTGGTCCTGGGGGTAGGTTTGTCCGTTTGCAGCCTTCTCCATCTTTTCTGGCGAAGAACGAGACAGCTGCTTTCTGGAGGGGTCCATGGGTCATTGATGCCTGGTTGGTTCGGCCGAGGGTGCATCATGTGTTGTCTTGTTGCGGCGCTTCGCCGTTACCTGCGCGCTTCAGCCAGGGTGGCTGGAGATGCGCTTTGGGTTTATCCGGTTTCCCTCGTTCCCTGTTCCTGGGCTCGGGTCTCCCAGGTTGTCCGCAGGGTTATTAAGTCTAGCCAGCCTGCAGTCTATCCTCGCGCCCATGATGTTAGGAAGTTTGCGGCTTTGGTTGCTGTGTTTGGTAATATGTCTTGGGCACATATTCGGGCGTGTGGATTTTGGAAATCGAACAGGGTCCTGGCCGCCCGTTAATTGGTGAACGTCCCTGCTCCTCGGCGTTCTTGTGTTGCTTTGGGTCGCAGGTTGCAGTCAGTTGTCTCGACTTCACGTTGTGGAGTTTGTGGCCGCCGCCTCCCGGGTATGTCCCCTTTTTTCCTTCTCTTTGGGTATGTAGCTCCAGGGAGCCATAGGGGCTCCCCACAGAAAACCAGCGTTGAATGTAATGAAACGCCATTTTCTGGGTGAGCCCCGGAGGCTCCCTGGCGACCCTCCCTCCCATCCGGGCGGCGGGGTTTTCGCGTTGGTTGACGCCTAGTTTCCGAACTAAAGGCAGCCGGCGTGGTGAGGTCCGGGGCCCCCCCCTCCCCCTCCCGGGGAGGGGAGGGCTGCGCAGACGACCGGCGCGGCAGTAAAGTGATTGTTTGATTGTTTTCCTTGGGATTGTAGGGAGTTTTCTACCTCTGTTCGGTTTTTGTTGTAGTTTCTTAACATGTGGGGTTTGTTTTGTTACGCCTACCTTTCTGGGTGCCTAACCCCGGTCGATGGCAGATAAGGAAAACCCCCAACCATATGGGGTTTTCCAGGGCCATTGCTCCCTGAAACCTCTCTGAAGGGGCCAGGTTCTGGCGCTGGTCCCTGGTAGGTCTGAACTCCATAGCTAATGTCCCGGTCTAACATAACATACATTAGCCCGATAAGCTCCAGGGAGCCTCCGGGGCTCACCCAGAAAATGGCGTTTCATTACATTCAACGCTGGTTTTCTGCCATGTTCCCCCCTTTTTTATTTTTATTTTTATTTGTTCTCAATACATTCTATACTTTAATCTCAATTACTATTAAGTTTTAGTCTTTAATGTTTTTCCTGCCCGAAACGCTTTGCATAATAGTGGCTTTAGGCATTGTATGTACTAGTTCTATCTATAAATCTATCAATTTTTGTAAAACCTCTTTTATGTATGTACTTTACCTGAATAAACATTTATTTATTTATTATTATTATTTATAACTACACCCATAGGACGCGTATGGTGTCCACTACCGTCCACAGGGCGGGTATTGGATCCATTACCGACCACAATATGCTTATGGGGTCAAGTTCCGCCCACAGGATAGGTATGGGGTCCACTACTGCCCACAGGATGGGTTTGGGGACCACTATCACCCACAGGATGGGTAAGGGGTCCACTACTGCCCACAGAGTGGGTGTGGGGTCCACTACTGGCTGCAGTATGGCTATGGGGTCACTACCACCCACAAGATGGGTATGGGGTCCACTACCACCCACAAGATGGGTATGGGGTCCACTACCACCCACAAGATGGGTATGGGGTCCACTACCACCCACAAGATGGGTATGGGGTCCACTACCACCCACAAGATGGGTATGGGGTCCACTACCACCCACAAGATGGGTATGGGGTCCACTACCACCCACAAGATGGGTATGGGGTCCACTACCACCCACAAGATGGGTATGGGGTCCACTACCACCCACAAGATGGGTATGGGGTCCACTACCACCTACAGAATGAGTATGGGGTCCACTACCGCCCACAGGGTGGGTATGAGGGGGGGTCATTACTACCCAAAGTATGGGTATGAGGTCACTATACCACCCACAGGATGGGCATGGGGTCCACTACTGCCCAAAAGATTGGTATGGGGTGCACTACCACCAACAAGATGGGTATGGGGTCTACTATTACCTACAAGATGGGTATGGGTTCCACTACCACCCACAGGATGGGTATGGGTTCCACTACCACCCACAGGATGGGTATGGGGTCCACTACCACCCACAAGATGGGTATGGGGTTCACTACCACCCACAAGATGGGTATGGGGTCCACTACCACCCACAAGATGGGTATGGGGTCCACTACCACCCACAAGATGGGTATGGGGTCCACTACCACCCACAAGATGGGTATGGGGTCCACTACCACCCACAAGATGGGTATGGGGTCCACTACCACCCACAGGATGGGTATGGGGTCCACTACCACCCACAAGATGGGTATGGGGTTCACTACCACCCACAAGATGGGTATGGGGCCCACTACCACCCACAAGATGGGTATGGGGTCCACTACTACCCACAGGATGGGTATGGGGTCCACTACCGCTCACAGGATACGTATGGGATCCACAACCGTCCACAGGGTGGGTATGTGAGCTACGTCCACCCACAAGATGGGTATGGGGTCCACTACTACCCACAGGATGGGTATGGGGTCCACTACCGCTCACAGGATACGTATGGGATCCACAACCGTCCACAGGGTGGGTATGGGGGCCACGTCCATCCACAGGATGGGTGCCACGTCCATCCACAGGATGGGTATATGCTCCACTACCACCTACAGAATGAGTATGGGGTCCACTACCGCCCACAGGGTGGGTATGAGGGGGGGTCATTACTACCCAAAGTATGGGTATGAGGTCACTATACCACCCACAGGATGGGCATGGGGTCCACTACTGCCCAAAAGACTGGTATGGGGTGCACTACCACCAACAAGATGGGTATGGGGTCTACTATTACCTACAAGATGGGTATGGGGTCCACTACCACCCACAGGATGGGTATGGGTTCCACTACCACCCACAGGATGGGTATGGGGTCCACTACCACCCACAAGATGGGTATGGGGTTCACTACCACCCACAAGATGGGTATGGGGTCCACTACCACCCACAAGATGGGTATGGGGTCCACTACTACCCACAAGATGGGTATGGGGTCCACTAGCACCCACAAGATGGGTATGGGGTCCACTCCCACCCACAGGATGGGTATGATGTCCAATACTGCCCACAAGATTGGTATGGGGTCCACTTCTGCAAACAGGATGGGCATAGGGTCCACTATCACCAACAGGATGAGTATATTGGGTCCACTCCCTTCCACAGGATGGGTATGCATGGAGTCCACTATCACTCACGGACTGGGGTATGGGAGCAACTACAGCTCACAAGATGGGGTATGGGGTCATCTACAGCTCAAGGATAGATATAAATTCCACTACTTCCCACGTGGTGTTGGTAGTGGTAGTGGTGTTGGGAGTGGTTGGTAGTTACAAGTAGAATGTTGAATTTCAAGAAAGAACAAGTATATACTATACCTAATGCACTAATATGCACAGCGTTTTGGACAAGATCTGGGAATACCTTAAAAACTAAGACTTAAGACTAAAGTTACACAATTATTAATGTTATATATACATGTAAACGTACTCATACATATATGTACATATATATACACATATACACTTATACATATTCAATCACCTACACAAATACACACATCAATAATCTCTTGTGTCAGAAGTGATTCAACAAGAGGCTCACAATAGTCACTATACAAGGCATTTTACATCTATGGTGAGTCACACAGTTACTAGTCTCGCTGCACACCCACCCAACTGGGCGGCAGCTTTACAGTCATATGCTCCACACCCACCCAACTGGGCGGCAGCTTTACAGTCATGTGCTCCACACCCACCCAACTGGGCGGCAGCTTTACAGTCATGTGCTCCACACCCACCCAACTTGTCGGCAGCTTTACAGTCGTGTGCTCCACACCCACCCAACTAGGCAGCAGCTTTACAGTCGTGTACTCCACACCCACCCAACTGGGAGGCAGCTTTACAGTCGTGTGCTCCACACCCACCCAACTTTGTGGCATCATTACAGTCTTGTGCTCCACACCCACCCAACTGGGCGGCAGCTTTACTGTCATGTGCTCCACACACACCCAACTTGGCGGCATCTTTACTGTCACGTGCTCCACACCCACCCAACTGGGCGGCAGCTTTACAGTCATGTGCATGCATTACCTACAGTAAGCAAATTTTGGATACTTCACTAAGATTTCGGGCATCATATCATTATGAATGAAGTACTGTACTTATACACATTTCATCGACAATGTTGATGTTGTTATCTCTAAATTCCGCGATTTTTTCACATTCCATTATATAATGACGCAAAGTATGCGAATAGTTCTGCTGACAGAGTTTACATTTAGTCAAATCTACATCATCAGATGTTACAAATTCCCAGAGGTACTTGTAGCTGAGCCTAAAACTAGTAGTGGTAACATCTAGAAGTCTGCTAACATTATTGGATGACCCATAGACATGCGATTCATCAAAGTTTATACAATATTGTGAAATTGAGAGTCACTGTAGTAACATAAATTGGTAAATCATAAATATTGTAAGTTAAGAATCTGATGCATGTGTGTGTTGGGGGGGAGGGGAGATACCCTTGGTAAGCAAGAGTGGAAAGTAACCTTAGAGTTCTGCGGTCAATGTGGGTGGGAGGGATGGTGGGAGGGTCAAATCCTTCCTCCAACATCTGGGCATAGTACCACCAGCCTCTACAACACTCCATCAGCCTCCAGCTGATGCTTGTAGATGCTTCATCTAACCTCACTTATGTCACACATTAACCTACAGTTCCTGTGATATTTAAACTCATCACAGTGGCGTCTCACCAATATAAACTGTATTGGATTTTGTCCCGAAATAGCTATATGCTGACTGGACGTGTATGTATGTATGTATGTATGTATGTATGTATGCATATGCATGCATGCATGCATGCATGCATGCATGTATGTATGTATGCATGTATGTATGTATGTATGCATGTATGCATGTATGCATGTATGCATGTATGTATGTATGTATGTATGTATGTATGTATGTATGTATGTATGTATGTATGTATGTATGTATTCCCAATCACGTTAAAGACTCCCCCTCTATCATCCAATTTAAGAGAAAAACAACTATGTACTAAATAATCAACTCCATGTAACTTTAATTATGCTGACCTTCCTATCTGTATTCAGACTGTGCCTACCATCATTATAGGTGATTATAACGCTAGGCATAGGAATATTGGTAATTCGCAGTTCAATAATCGTAACGGCAACCAACTGTTGTCACTATTAGGTAGTCACGATGATGCACAGATTGTGGGTGACCTTGAACCGACGAATATCTACGGGGGTATTCTTGATCTATGTCTCGGTTTCAACGTCTCCCACACCATCTGTGCCTCGTCAATAGTGCCAGATATGGCGTCTGATCATCTGGCCATATTAGCCACTGTAAGCATTGGCAGCTCTATTCTCCCCGGTGGAGTGTTCAAGCGGAAGAGGCTGGCTCTGCCCATCGATCAACGAGACAATCTTGTTGCTCATGTGTCAGAATGGTGCAGTTCATCTGAGCCTTCATCAGTTGAAGATTTTAACAATGAGCTCACAGATACTATCGAGCAGTTTATAGAATCACTTGATCCATCGTCCAGGCCACGTAACCCAAATTACACTGGTCATAGCACTTATGCTTATTATAATGATTCTAAATTGCATGCACTAAAACACACTGCCAGAATAATTGGACTAGCTTATAGAAGGACCCGCACTGCTGAAATGCTTAAGCTCTTTCAAGCGGCTCTGGCTAAGGCCAGGGAATGTATGGTGGAGCTGAGGCAGACAGACTGGGAAACTTTTGTTCGTGGTCTCAATTCTCACACGCCACTAAGTCGGGCATGGAAGGATATCAACAAGATCAACGGGAAAATGCTGCAGAGATCTCGTACCCTAATCCTTTGCAAATGAGCTTGTTGATGCTTGGGCCACGACTTCCAGCTTTGACAGTCTTCCTCTACCCTCACAGAATGAATTAAATAATAGATATACTGATAGGGCAAGGCTCCTTGACTTCATGCTTCATCAAGAGGATGACTGTGACATGCTTTTTACTGAATACGAACTAGATTCTGCTCTACATAAAGGCAAAGCTATATCACCCGGGGAGGATGCAGTTACTTACGGCGTACTGCATATGCTTCTGCTAGTTCCAGGGAATCCCTTGCTTCAATTGTATAATATGAGCTATGTAACTGGGGAGCTTCCTAAGTCATGGACCAACAGTCTTATTATTCCCATTCCTAAACCTCACCAGCCGAGTGCTTTTCGCCCAATCTCCCTCACTAGTTGTCCCTATAAGTGTCTTGAGAGGATGGTTCTCAACCGTCTCCTTTACAGAATTAATAATATGTTGTCTCCCCAGATATATGGCTTTACGCATGGAAAGAGTGTACATCACATTACCACTGCATTACCACATTCCTCACCCTGCATACTGATAGGTCATATACCACTTTCCTAGATCTTAAGTCAGCCTTTGACATTGCTAACCCACACGTCATTCTGAGCGAACTTGCTAAAATGAATGTTGGGGGATGGCTTCTACGGTGGATAAGAGGCTATCTATCCAACAGGAAGTCATCTGTACTGTTTCAAGGGCATAGGAGTGTAACAAGAGATTTTGAACTTGGCACTCCACAGGGAGGTGTCCTCAGTCCTACTCTGTTCAATGTGTTAATCAATGCACTTTTAAACTTAGTACTGTCTCCACTCGATCATCCGGACTATATGGGAAGGACCCCCAGCCAGATTATCACGTTTTTCGGATAATGGTACTTTTTCACCTACGAGTCCAAAAGTGACCATTTCAAACAATTTTTATACTACAAACAACATAATTTGAATTGCCTTGCCACATATAATTATTAAATACTGTGGCACCTCGACATACTTACGATAATTTCGAGTTACGATATAAATTTTATCGAAAAATGTGACTCGACATCCGATGGTGTTGTCGACATCCGATATCTGTTGGTACACGTTCGGGTCGACTGAGCGCGTGGTTCCCGTTCACGCGGCCGCCCTGCCTCAGTTTACTACAGTTGCCCGCTTAGTGACGATCACGCCTATAAGGAATTTCGCGTTTGTGGTGATTTTTTGCATTTTGAACATTTAAAGTAATTATTATATATCACGCCATGAGTCCCAGGAAAGTCAGTGATAAGGATAAACATATGAAAACCATGTAAGGATGACCATTGAGCAGAAACAAGAGTACAGAATGTCTCTTCCTCAACAATAAAGAAAATGTGTGCAGCATGGGAAGAATTGCAAACTTTTGCTGAAATGACTTACCCAAATCAAGCTGCAGTATGTCGTTGCCTTAACCTATTCAATGGCACTGTGATGCATCATTACCGACTAACGTTAAAAACAAGGGAAAACAAATGTCTCTTGACAAATTTGTAGTGAGACAAACAAGCACTGACCACAACCAGGTCCTAGTGGTATTCAGGCAAAACGTAGGAGAGAGAGTACCCCAGAGAAAACATCACTGCCTGATGTGATGATGGAAGGGGACTCCCCTTCCAAACCGTAACAACTCTCCTCCTCCCCCCTCATCACCATCTTCCATACGCCATCAAGAGCCCTCCATAAAGGTAAGTGAAACTTTGGTACTGTATTGTAGTTAGAAAAAAACATTGTATTCAGTATAAATGTATTTATATGTTAATATTTGGAGGGTGGGGAACGGATTAATTCAAATCCTTTTATTTCTTATGGAAAAATCGCTTCGACTTACGATATTTCGACTTACAATCCGTCTCTGGAAACGGATTAGCATCGTAAGTCGAGGCCCCATTGTATTCAACTAGAAACTCAACTTACCTTGTTGGTGTTCGTCTTCTTGATTGATGCCACACATCTTGAAGTAAGAATTTCTTAACAATTACGTAACCTATACTAACACAACACTAAAATTAACACTTAAAAATACGTACAGTTCATTAAGCAAGTTAGTTTTGAATGCCAGCTGCTTCAGCAGCTGGCAGTAGATTCATCTCTACTACTGAGTCATCTCAGTACTCTACTGAGTCATCTCAGTACTCTACTGAGTCATCTCAGTACTCTACTGAGTCATCTCAGTAGAGAAAACAAGGAACCTGAACCGACGCCCACCTAGACGGGGTTGGGCCGTTCGCAAAATGCAGTTGGATGATGGCTCTCTGCTCGACTATGTTACCAGATACAAATACCTTGGTCTTGAGATTCTACTGTACCGCAATGTTGTAGCCAGACTGGGTCGCCAGTGTAGAGAGAGGCTCCATGCTCTCAAGGCTGTGGTAGACTATCTTCCAAGCTATTGCGCAAATGTGAGAATTGTCAAAATGATGTATCTCTCATATATTAGGTCTCTGATTGATTATGCTGCACCCATGGTTGCTCTAGTGCCTGAGAGAATGCTTGGAGGGCTGGAAAAGATGCAAAACGAAACCATGAGGATTTTCCTCGGATGCCCCCGTACAATTAAATTACTAAACTTGAGGAAGGAACTGGATATTTCATGTGTAAGTGATCGTATCACTGAAATTAATGCTTTAACCCCTTAACTGCGTTGCCTCCAAATATGACACCCCGCAGTGCGCAGGAAATAAATTCTCTGGAAAAAATTCTTTTTTCTTTTAAAGTGTCAGAAACCCTTCCCTCAGTATGGGTATGTAGAAAAAAAATCGAAATTGTACTTACTTTGGGTGCTATGGGGTCCGTAAGTTGGGGCATGACATCATCATTCCCCGTGCGCCCGTGACGTACGCTCCCGGGGCGGGTGGGGCGCTCGGGGCGGGGCGCGCGAGTTGCCGCGAATATATTTTCGTTCATTTTTTCGCACAGTTCCAAATACATTTTATTTGTTTTTACGTGCTAATCCTATGTATAGTGAACACGTATACTATATATGGCAGTAAAACATCTGTACTGTCCGAAGACACTGTGTTACGTACATGACACTTGTGTACACTATGCAGCACATATTTACTATGTATCATGCTAATTTATGTATATATACAATCTATTTACACTATACACTGTCACACACTATATACATTCACCATCAACCCATTCAGAACACCGCGAGTGTGAGCTAACACACCCAGCCAGCCCTCCCTCACTTCTCCAACATTGTATTCACCAACTTTGCCCCTCCCATCATACAGTAATTCACGCAATGTTTCATGTTCATTTATGTATATTTACAACATATGTACACACTATACACTGTCACACACTTTAAACATTACCATCAACACATTCAGAACATCGCGTAGCAGCTGCTTCGTATGGGCCAATAGCAGCTGCCTCGTAGGGGCCAGTAGCAGCTGCCTCGTATGTGCCAATAGCAGCTGCCTCGTATGTGCCAATAGCAGCTGCCTCGTATGGGCCAATAGCAGCTGCCTGTATGGGCCAATAGCAGCTGCCTCGTATGGGCCAATAGCAGCTGCCTCGTATGGCCAATAGCAGCTGCCTCGTATGGGCCAATAGCAGCTGCCTTGTATGGGCCAATAGCAGCTGCCTCGTATGGGCCAATAGCAGCTGCCTCGTATGGGCCAATAGCAGCTGCCTCGTATGGGCCAATAGCAGCTGCCTATATGGGCCAATAGCAGCTGCCTCGTATGGGCCAATAGCAGCTGCCTCGTATGGGCCAATAGTAGCTGCCTCATATGGGCCAATAGGGCATTTGGCCATGAACACATTCAGAACACCTCGAGTGACAGCAGCCACACCCAGCCAGTCTCCTCACCCAACACCTACTCGCGAACATTGCTCCTCCCACCATACTGTTATAGTTCTTATTACACATGTTCTATATACTATCTACATGTTTTATTTACCAGAACTATGCAAGTAAGCCGGTATTGTGTCCAAACAGTACAGTGGCCACCATACACTGCATGAAAAATCACACAGCAGACGACGCTACGATTACGTCACCTCCCTTACCAAAACTGCTCCTCTCAACATTCTCCTGTTGCTGTTCTTACACTATATACACACACTATATATATCCATGTACATATGTTTTGCCCATAGCGAACCACTAAGCTAGTATGGTGAACAAAACAAGAATGGCTGCCCACACACACAATGAGGCTACCTCAATTCTCGCCTCCCTCCCTCACCAAAATTGCTCCTTCTACAATACTACGCACAACGCTAATTATAACCACAATCCTGGTCACTAATTCCTGTAAATGAATAATTGACCACACATTTATTTTGAAAAGGAACCTAAGAAATCATTTGAAGATTCATAGATGGACGAAATAATGCTGTGGTGGTGGCTAGTCTGTGAAAAGGAACCCCTCCCTCCCTCCCCTCACCAAATTGCTCCTTCTACAATACTACGCACAATGCTAATTATAACCACAATCCTGGTCACTAATTCCTGTAAATGAATAATTGACCACACGTTTATTTTGAAAAGGAAC
>WNGS01005217.1:20003-42374 GCA_020271785.1 Procambarus virginalis | reverse complement strand
CCTGGTTGATACCTGGTTGATGGGGTTCTGGGAGTTCTTCTACTCCCCAAGCCCGGCCCGAGGCCAGGCTTGACTTGTGAGAGTTTGGTCCACTAGGCTGTTGCTTGGAGCGGCCCGCAGGCCCACATACCCACCACAGCCCGGCTGGTCCGGAACTCCTTGGAGGAATAAATCTAGTTTCCTCTTGAAGATGTCCACGGTTGTTCCGGCAATATTTCTTATGCTTGCTGGGAGGACGTTGAACAACCGCGGACCTCTGATGTTTATACAGTGTTCTCTGATTGTGCCTATGGCACCCCTGCTCTTCACTGGTTCTATTCTGCATTTTCTTCCATATCGTTCACTCCAGTACGTTGTTATTTTACTGTGTAGATTTGGGACCTGGCCCTCCAGTATCTTCCAGGTGTATATTATTTGATATCTCTCTCGTCTTCTTTCTAGTGAGTACATTTGGAGAGCTTTGAGACGATCCCAATAATTTAGGTGCTTTATCGCGTCTATACGTGCTGTATATGTTCTCTGTATTCCCTCTATTTCAGCAATCTCTCCTGCTCTGAAGGGGGAAGTGAGTACTGAACAGTACTCAAGACGGGACAGCACAAGTGACTTGAAGAGTACAAGCATTGTGATGGGATCCCTGGATTTGAAAGTTCTCGTAATCCATCCTATCATTTTTCTGGCTGTCGCAATATTTGCTTGGTTATGCTCCCTAAACGTTAGGTCGTCAGACATCATTATTCCCAAATCCTTTACATGCTGTTTTCCTACTATGGGCACATTTGATTGTGTTTTGTACCCTGTATTATGTTTAAGGTCCTCATTTTTACCGTACCTGAGTACCTGGAATTTATCACTGTTAAACATCATATTATTTTCTGATGCCCAGTCGAAAACTTTATTAATATCAGCTTGAAGTTTTTCAATGTCTTCAGCCGAGGTAATTTTCATACTGATTTTTGTGTCGTCTGCAAAGGATGATACGAAGCTGTGACTTGTATTTTTGTCTATATCTGATATGAGAATAAGGAAAAGCAGCGGCGCAAGGACTGTACCCTGAGGTACAGAGCTTTTAACTGCACTTGGACTAGATTTTATATGGTTGACCGTTACTCGCTGAGTCCTGTTTGACAGAAAACTGAGTATCCAGCGTCCTACTTTACCGGTTATTCCCATTGACTTCATTTTGTGTGCTATCACGCCATGGTCACATTTATCGAAAGCCTTTGCGAAGTCCGTGTATATCACATCAGCATTCTGTTTTTCTTCTAATGCCTCAGTGACTTTATCGTAGTGCTCAAGTAGCTGTGAGAGGCACGATCTTCCCGCTCGAAATCCATGTTGGCCTGGGTTGTGAAGGTCATTGGTCTCCATGAAATTGGTGACCTGACTCCTAATCACTCTCTCAAATACTTTTATTATGTGCGATGTTAGTGCAACTGGTCTATAATTCTTTGCCAATGCTTTGCTCCCTCCCTTGTGTAGAGGGGCTATGTCTGCTACTTTAAGTGCATCTGGTATCTCCCCCGTGTCCAAGCTCTTCCTCCACACTATACTGAGTGCCTGTGCTACCGGCACTTTGCATTTCTTTATAAATATTGAATTCCATGAGTCTGGACCTGGGGCCGAGTGCATGGGCATGTTTTCAATTTCTCTTTCAAAATTTAGTGCGCTCGTGTTGATATCAGTTATATTTACAGGGTTTGGATATCCCGCATAAAGAAATTGTCTACTTCTTCTTCTACTTTCATTTGTTTATTGGAGTGCTAAACATGTCCTCATACTGCTTTTTTAGGATTTCACTAATTTCTTTGTCATCCTCCGTGTATGAACCTTCACTTGTACGAATAGGTCCAATACTGGCAGTGGTTTTTGCTTTTGATTTCGCATATGTGAAGAAGTATTTTGGATTTTTCTTTATTTCCTGAATTGCTTTCTGTTCTAACTGCCTTTCTTCAGTTTCATATGAGTGTTTCAATTTCCGCTCGATTTCTTCAATCTCCCTATTTAAATTATTCCTTCTTTGACGGGAAATTCGTGTCTGCATAAGCAGTTCCGTTATTTTTTCCTGCGTTTATAGTGTCGTCTGCGTTCTCTTTCTACGTTGGATCTCTTTCTGGCTTTCCTCAAAGGAACATGTTTCAGACAGACTTGATACGCTTCCGCAGTCAGTTTTTCTATTCCTTCTGTAGGACTTGTATTACTTAAAACAGTTTCCCATGGAATGTTTGTAAGTTCCCTGTTTATTATCTCCCAGTCTATCCTTTTATTATTAAAATTGAATTTACTGAATAGCCCCTCTCGCTTTATCAACGTTTTAGGTCTATTCTGAGTATTGATGGTTGTTTGCACTTCAATGAGCTTGTGATCTGAATATGTGGTATCTGATATCGTAATGTCTCTGATAATGTCTTCATTGTTCGTAAAGACCAGATCTAGAATATTTTCATTTCTCGTTGGCTCCGATATCTGCTGAGTAAGTGAAAATTTGTCACAGAATCTAAGTAGTTAATAATAATATAATAATATGTTTATTCAGGAAAGGTACATACATAGAGAGATTTTACATAAGTGGATCAATTTATAGATAGAGCTAGTACATACAATGCCTAAAGCCACTATTACGCAATGCGTTTCGGGCAAGAAAACATTAATATCTAAAACTTAATACTAATTGGACAAAAAGAATAAAATGTTTTGAGAATAGATACAATTAAAGGTACAAAAAAAGGGGGGAACATGACTGAAAAGCAGCACAAATACAATATGTAGACAAACAGCGTTGAATAAAAAAAAATAAGACATGGGTTGACAATAGAGGGGTAAGGTAGGTTACAGGGAGTTTATCAGGTAGTGTTTAGTTTTAATCTTAAACTGGTTGAGAGAGGTACAGTTTTTAACATGGTTGGGAAGGTCATTCCACATTCTGGGTCCCTTGATTTGTAGAGCATTTCTAGTTTGGTTAAGTCGTACTCTTGGAATATCAAAACTGTATTTATTTCTGGTGTGGTGCTCATGGGTTCTGTTACAGCTTTCAATGAAGCTTTTGAGGTCAGGATTGGCATTACAGTTCAACGTTTTATATATGTATAATACACATGAGAGAATGTGCAGTGACTTAATATCTAACATATTCAGAGATTTGAGTAGGGGTACCGAGTGATGTCTGGGGCCAGAGTTGGATATTGTCCTAATAGCAGCTTTGTGTTGAGTAATTAGAGGACGTAAATGATTTTGGGTAGTAGAACCCCAAGCACAAATACCATAGTTGAGATATGGATAGATGAGGGAGTAATAGAGAGTCACCAGGGCAGGGCGGGGTACATAATATCTGATCTTAGAAAGAATGCCAACAGTTTTTGAAACTTTTTTTGATATATTTAGAATGTGTCCCTGGAAATTAAGCTTGTGATCAATGAGAACGCCAAGGAATTTGCCATCTAATTTGTTACAAATTTGGGTATTGTTAATCTCGAGATTTATTTGGTTAGAGGATTTATTGCCAAACAGAATATAGAAAGTTTTGTCAATGTTAAGGGTGAGTTTGTTGGCAGTTAGCCAAAGATGGACTTTATTAAGCTCGGTATTTACTGTGGCATTTAGTGCAAGGGGTCAGGACTGGAGTAAATGAAGGTTGTGTCATCAGCAAATAGAATTGGTCTAAGGTGTTGGGAGGCATTTGGAAGGTCATTAATGTAGATGAGAAAGAGGAGAGGGCCAAGTATACTGCCCTGAGGAACTGAGTTCTCTAATCTGTGGTTGGTTAGGTTCTGATAGATTCCCTGGTATAATATTAGGTAAGTCCACTACAGGCTCACCATAGCCCATGCTACTTGCCCCGCTCCTGTGTCAGGTAAGTCCACTACGGGCTCACCATAGCCCATGCTACTTGCCCCGCTCCTGTGTCAGGTAAGTCCACTACGGGCTCACCATAGCCCGTGCTACTTGCCCCGCTCCTGTGTCAGGTAAGTCCACTACGGGCTCACCATAGCCCGTGCTACTTGCCCTGCTCCTGTGTCAGGTAAGTCCACTACGGGCTCACCATAGCCCATGCTACTTGCCCCGCTCCTGTGTCAGGTAAGTCCACTACGGGCTTACCATAGCCCGTGCTACTTGGAACTTTTGTTCAGAGTAGCTGAATATAAAACAACATAGCCCTTTACGGGCTACTCATGCCCGTGCCACCTCTTGGATGACTTAATCTTCATCAATCAACCTTCATAACCTGCTTCTTCACTACCACCTTCGCCACTCATATGTACGTCGCGGCGAAGATAATTCAAGAACCGACAAACCTGCTGAGCGTCTATCAACTCTGTGCGTAGTGTCCGTAGTATGTACATAAGGTACGGTATCTGTGCATGGAGTTCAACCACTGCATATAACAACTATAACAAACTCTGAACACATCCACAAGGGCCGTGACGAGGATTCGAACCTGCGTCCGAGAGTATCCCAGACGCTGCCTTAATCGACTGAGATACGACATGGTTGGTATCTTATTCGAATCCTGTGTGTGTGACAAGACTATAGCACACCTGGTGAAGAACTCCAAGGACGGTCGCCCTCCAGCTTCAACATTGAGGACAATCCCGAGAAGTGTAAGGTGGTCCAGCTGGTCCTTAGGTATGATGATAGGCCCAGTGCACAGAGACCCAGTGCACAGAGACCCAGTGCACAGTGACCCAGTACACAGAGACCCAGTGCACAGAGACCCAGCACACAGTGACCCAGCACACAGAGACCCAGTACACAGAGACCCAGCACACAGTGACCCAGCACACAGAGACCCAGTACACAGTGACCCAGCACACAGAGACCCAGCACACAGAGACCCAGTACACAGAGGCCCAGCACACAGAGACCCAGTACACAGAGACCCAGTACACAGAGACCCAGCACACAGTGACCCAGCACACAGTGACCCAGTACACAGAGACCCAGTACACAGAGACCCAGCACACAGAGACCCAGTACACAGTGACCCAGCACACAGAGACCCAGTACACAGAGGCCCAGCACACAGAGACCCAGTACACAGAGACCCAGTACACAGAGACCCAGCACACAGTGACCCAGCACACAGTGACCCAGCACACAGTGACCCAGTACACAGAGACCCAGCACACAGAGACCCAGTACACAGTGACCCAGTACACAGTGACCCAGTACACAGTGACCCAGCACACAGAGACCCAGTACACAGAGACCCAGTACACAGTGACCCAACATACAGAGACCCAGTACACAGAGACCCAGCACACAGTGACCCAGCACACAGAGACCCAGTACACAGAGACCCAGCACACAGTGACCCAGCACACAGAGACCCAGTACACAGAGACCCAGTACACAGAGACCCAGCACACAGTGACCCAGCACACAGAGACCCAGTACACAGTGACCCAGCACACAGAGACCCAGTACACAGAGACCCAGCACCCAGTGACCCAGCACACAGAGACCCAGTACACAGAGACCCAGTACACAGAGACCCAGCACACAGATACCCAGTACACAGAGACCCAGTACACAGAGACCCAGTACACAGAGACCCAGTACACAGAGACCCAGTACACAGAGACCCAGCACACAGAGACCCAGCACACAGAGACCCAGTACACAGAGACCCAGTACACAGAGACCCAGCACACAGTGACCCAGCACACAGAGACCCAGTACACAGAGACCCAGTACACAGAGACCCAGTACACAGAGACCCAGCACACAGAGACCCAGTACACAGAGACCCAGTACACAGAGACCCAGTACACAGAGACCCAGCACACAGTGACCCAGCACACAGAGATCCAGTACACAGAGACCCAGCACACAGTGACCCAGCACACAGAGACCCAGTACACAGAGACCCAGTACACAGAGACCCAGCACACAGTGACCCAGTACACAGAGACCCAGTACACAGAGACCCAGTACACAGAGACCCAGCACACAGTGACCCAGCACACAGAGACCCAGTACACAGAGACCCAGTACACAGAGACCCAGCACACAGTGACCCAGCACACAGTGACCAAGTACACAGAGACCCAGGGCACAGAGACCCAGCACACAGAGACCCAGTACACAGAGACCCAGTACACAGTGACCCAACACACAGAGACCCAGTACACAGAGACCCAGCACACAGTGACCCAGCACACAGAGACCCAGTACACAGAGACCCAGCACACAGTGACCCAGCACACAGAGACCCAGTACACAGAGACCCAGTACACAGAGACCCAGCACACAGAGACCCAGCACACAGAGACCCAGTACACAGTGACCCAGCACACAGAGACCCAGTACAAAGAGACCCAGTACACAGAGACCCAGCACACAGAGACCCAGTACACAGAGACCCAGTACACAGAGACCCAGTACACAGAGACCCAGCACACAGTGACCCAGCACACAGAGACCCAGTACACAGAGACCCAGTACACAGAGACCCAGTACACAGAGACCCAGTACACAGAGACCCAGCACACAGAGACCCAGCACACAGAGACCCAGTACACAGAGACCCAGTACACAGAGACCCAGTACACAGAGGCCCAGTACACAGTGACCCAGCACACAGAGACCCAGTACACAGAGACCCAGCACACAGAGACCCAGCACACAGAGACCCAGTACACAGAGACCCAGTACACAGAGACCCAGTACACAGAGACCCAGCACACAGTGACCCAGTACACAGAGACCCAGTACACAGAGACCCAGTACACAGAGACCCAGCACACAGTGACCCAGCACACAGAGACCCAGTACACAGAGACCCAGCACACAGTGACCCAGCACACAGTGACCCAGTACACAGAGACCCAGTACACAGAGACCCAGCACACAGAGACCCAGTACACAGAGACCCAGTACACAGTGACCCAACACACAGAGACCCAGTACACAGAGACCCAGCACACAGTGACCCAGCACACAGAGACCCAGTACACAGAGACCCAGCACACAGTGACCCAGCACACAGAGACCCAGTACACAGAGACCCAGCACACAGTGACCCAGCACACAGAGACCCAGTACACAGACACCCAGTACACAGAGACCCAGCACACAGTGACCCAGCACACAGTGACCCAGCACACAGAGACCCAGTACACAGAGACCCAGCACACAGAGACCCAGTACACAGAGACCCAGCACACAGTGACCCAGCACACAGAGACCCAGTACACAGAGACCCAGTATACAGAGACCCAGCACACAGTGACCCAGCACACAGAGACCCAGTACACAGAGACCCAGTACACAGAGACCCAGTACACAGAGACCCAGCACACAGTGACCCAGCACACAGAGACCCAGTACACAGAGACCCAGTACACAGAGACCCAGTACACAGAGACCCAGCACACAGAGGCCCAGTACACAGAGACCCAGCACACAGAGACCCAGTACACAGAGACCCAGTACACAGAGACCCAGCACACAGTGACCCAGTACACAGAGACCCAGTACACAGAGACCCCAGCACACAGAGACCCAGTACACAGAGACCCAGCACACAGAGACCCAGTACTCAGTGACCCAGTACACAGAGACCCAGTACACAAAGGCCCAGTACACAGAGACCCAGTACACAGACCCAGTACACTGAGGCCCAGCACACAGAGACCCAGTACACAGAGACCCAGTACACAGAGACCCAGTACACAGAGACCCAGCACACAGTGACCCAGTACACAGAGACCCAGTACACAGAGACCCAGCACACAGAGACCCAGTACACAGAGACCCAGTACACAGAGACCCAGCACACAGAGACCCAGTAAACAGAGACCCAGCACCCAGAGACCCAGCACACAGAGACCCAGTACACAGTGACCCAGTACACAAAGGCCCAGTACACAGAGACCCAGTACACAGAGACCCAGTACACAGTGACCCAGAACACAATGGCCCAGCACACAGAGACCCAGTACACAGAGACCCAGTACACAGAGACCCAGTACACAGAGACCCAGTACACAGAGACCCAGTACACAGAGACCCAGCACACAGTGACCCAGTACACAGAGACCCAGTACACAGAGACCCAGCACACAGTGACCCAGTACACAGAGACCCAGTACACAGTGACCCAGTACACAGAGACCCAGTACACAGAGACCCAGCACACAGTGACCCAGTACACAGTGACCCAGCACACAGAGACCCAGTACACAGTGACCCAGCACACAGTGACCCAGCACAGAGACCCAGTACACAGAGACCCAGCACACAGAGACCCAGTACACAGTGACCAAGTACACAGAGACCCAGTACACAGTGACCCAGTACACAGTGACCCAGTACACAGAGGCCCAGTACACAGTGACCCAGTACACAGTGACCCAGTACACAGAGGCCCAGTACACAGTGACCCAGTACACAGAGGCCCAGTACACAGTGACCCAGTACACAGAGACCCAGTACACAGTGACCCAGTACACAGTGACCCAGTACACAAAGACCCAGTACACAGTGACCCAGCACACAGTGACCCAGTACACAGAGGCCCAGTACACAGTGACCCAGTACACAATGGCCCAGCACATAGTGACCCAGTACACAGTGACCCAGTACACAATGGCCCAGTACACAGTGACCCAGTACACAGTGACCCAGCACACAATGACCCAGTACACAGTGACCCAGTACACAAAGGCCCAGCACACAGTGACCCAGTAGACAGTGACCCAGTACACAAAGGCCCAGCATACAGTGACCCAGTACACAGTGACCCAGTACACAGAGACCCAGTACACTGAGGCCCAGCACACAGAGACCCAGCACACAGTGACCCAGCACACAGTGACCCAGTACACAGTGACCCAGTACACAGAGACCCAGCACACAGTGACAGAAGACCTAGACAGGAATATGATAGAAACAACATGGCCACCATTAACATAATAGAAAGAGCAGCTTCTGTTGCTAGCAGGAATAGATCTGGACTACTAATAATGAGAGACTTCAACCATGGGAAGATAGATTGGGAGAACAGAGACCCGCATGGAGGACCAGAAACATGGAGAGCTAAGCTGCTGGATGTGGCAACAAGAAACTTTCTAAGCCAGCACGTCAATGGCCCAACAAGAATGAGAGGAGAAGATGAACCAGCAATGCTTGATTTGATATTACCCTAAATGAGTGGGATATAAGGAAGTTAAGATGGAAGCGCCCTTGGGAATGAGTGACCATAGTGTATTGAACTTTGAGTACCTGGTAGAGCTAGGAATTATCTCCCCCAAAAAAGAACTAGGAATCAAAAGGCTGGCATTCCGAAAGGGAAATTATGTACAGATGAGAAGTTTCCTAAGTGAAATACCTTGGGACTCAGACCTCAGAGATAAGTCTGTACAGGGTATGATGGACTATGTTACCCAAAAGTGTCAGGAGGCAGTAAACAGGTTCATCCCGGTCCAAAGGGAAAAATCCGAGAAGCAACAGAAGAATCCATGGTATAATAGGGAATGTATGGAAGCGAAGAAACTGAACAAAAGGGCGTGGAGGAACTTCCGGAATAACAGAACACCAGAAAGCAGAGAGAGATACCAGAGAGCCAGGAATGAGTACGTCAGGGTGAGAAGAGAAGCAGAGAAAAGTTTTGAAAATGATATAGCAAACAAAGCCAAGACCGAACCAAAGCTACTCCAGTCACATCAGAAGGAAAACAACAGTGAAAGAACAGGTATTGAAACTTAGAACAGGCGAGGACAGGTATACAGAGAATGACAAAGAGGTGTGTGAAGAACTCAACAAGAGGTTCCAGGAGGTCTTCACAATAGAACAAGGTGAGGTCACTGTGCTAGGAGAAAGGGAGGTAAATCAGGCGGCCTTGGAAGAGTTCGAAATTACGAGAGAGGAGGTCAAGAGACACCTGCTGGATCTGGATGTTAGGAAGGCTGTTGGGCCAGACGGGATCTCACCTTGGATACTGAAAGAGTGTGCAGAGGCACTTTGCTTGCCACTCTCCATAGTGTATAGTAAGTCACTGGAGACGGGAGACCTACCAGAAATATGGAAGACGGCGAATGTGGTCCCAATATACAAAAAGGGCGACAGGCAAGAGGCACTGAACTACAGGCCAGTGTCCTTGACTTGTATACCATGCAAGGTGATGGAGAAGATCGTGAGAAAAACCTGGTAACACATCTGGAGAGAAGAGACTTCGTGACAAATCGCCAACATGGGTTCAGGGAGGGCAAATCTTGCCTTACAGGCTTGATAGAATTCTACGATCAGGTGACAAAGATTAAGCAAGAAAGAGAGGGCTGGGCGGACTGCATTTTCTTGGATTGTCGGAAAGCCTTTGACACAGTACCGCATAAGAGGCTGGTACATAAGCTGGAGAGCAGGCAGGTGTAGCTGGTAAGGTGCTCCAGTGGATAAGGGAGTACCTAAGCAATAGGAAGCAGAGAGTTACGGTAAGGGGTGAGACCTCCGATTGGCGTGAAGTCACCAGTGGAGTCCCACAGGGCTCTGTACTCGGTCCTATCTTGTTTCTGATATATGTAAATGATCTCCCGGAGGGTATCGATTCATTTCTCTCAATGTTTGCGGACGATGCCAAAATTATGAGAAGGATTAAAACAGAAGAGGACTGTTTGAGGCTTCAAGAAGACCTAGACAAGCTGAAGGAATGGTCGAACAAATGGTTGTTAGAGTTTAACCCAACCAAATGTAATGTAATGAAGATAGGTGTAGGGAGCAGGAGGCCAGATACAAGGTATCATCTGGGAGAGGAAATTCTTCAGGAATCAGAGAAAGAAAAAGACTTGGGGGTTGATATCACGCCAGACCTGTCTCCTGCAGCACATATCAAGAGGATAACATCAGCGGCATATGCCAGGTTGGCCAACATACGAACGGCATTCAGAAACTTGTGTAAAGAATCATTCAGAACTTTGTATACCACATATGTCAGGCCAATCCTGGAGTATGCAGCCCCAGCATGGAGTCCATATCTAGTCAAGGATAAGACTAAACTGGAAAAGGTTCAAAGGTTTGCCACCAGACTAGTGCCCGAGCTGAGAGGTATGAGCTACGAGGAGAGACTACGGGAATTAAACCTCACTTCGCTGGAAGACAGAAGAGTTAGGGGGGACATGATCACCACATTTAAGATTCTGAAGGGAATTGATAGGGTAGATAAAGACAGGCTATTTAACACAAGGGGCACACGCACAAGGGGACACAGGTGGAAACTGAGTGCCCAAATGAGCCACAGAGATATTAGAAAGAACTTTTTTAGTGTCAGAGTGGTTGCCAAATGGAATGCATTAGGAAGTGATGTGGTGGAGGCTGACTCCATACACAGCTTCAAGTGTAGATATGATAGAGCCCAATAGGCTCAGGAATCTGTACACCAGTTGATTGACAGTTGAGAGGCGGGACCAAAGAGCCAAAGCTCAACCCCCGCAAGCACAATTAGGTGAGTACAATAGGTGAGTACACACACCCGTCCNACAGGGCCAATTGAATTCTACGACCAGGCAACAAAAATCAGGCAAGAAAGAGAGGGGGTGGGCAGACTACATATTTTTGGATTCCCAGAAAGCCTTTGATACGGTACCACACAAGAGGCTAGCGAAAACGCTAGATGCAGGCTGGAGTGAAAGGAAGGTACTCCTTGGATAAAGGAGTACCTAAGCAACAGAAGACAGCGAGTCACTGTGACGGGTGAGGTCTCAGATTGGCGAGACGTTACAAGTGGAGTCCCGCAGGGGTCAGTCCTTTGGACCTTACTGTTTCTGATATTTGTAAATGATCTCCCGGAGGATATAGAATCTTTCTCTCAATGTTTGCTGATGATGCAAAATTATGAGAGGATTGAAACAGAGGATGATAGGAGACTACAGGACGACCTAGACAGACTGAATGAATGGTCCAACAAATGGCTGCTAAAGTTTATCCCGAGTAAATGCAAAGTAATGAAACCAGGCGGTGGAAACAGGAGGCCAGACACAGTACAGAATAGGAGATGAAGTACTTAATGAAACGGACAGAGAGAAAGATCTAGGAATTGATATCACACCAAATCTGTCTCCTGAAGCCCACATAAAAGAATAAAGTCTGCGGCATATGCGAGGCTGGCTAACATCAGAACAGCGTTCAGGAACCTGTGTAAGGAATCATTCAGAATCTTGTATACCACATACGTAAGACCAATCCTGGAGTATGCGGCCCCAGCATGGAGCCCGTACCTTGTCAAGCACAAGACGAAGCTGGAAAAAGTTCAGAGGTATGCCACCCAGAACTAAGAGGCATGAGTTACGAGGAAGGTTGCGGGAAATGCACCTTACGACACTAGAAGACAGAAGAGTAAAGGGAGACATGATCACTACCTACAAAATCCTCAGTGGAATTGACAGGGTAAACAAGGATAAACTATTCAACACTGGCGGTACGCAAACAAGGGACACAGGTGGAAACTGAGTACCCAAATGAGCCACATAGACGTTAGAAAGAACTTTTTCAATGTCAGAGTAGTTAACAGATGGAATACATTAGGCAGTGATGTGGTGGAGGCTGTCTCCATACACAGTTTTAAATATAGATATGAACCCATCCTCCGAATTGACAGTATGTTTTAATACTAAGTGTAATAAGTACATTTCCTGACTGTACATAATATAGTACTTACGGTATAGTACATAATTGCACTTACGGGGCTGTTACATTTACCCATCCCCCTCCCCAGATTTAAGTCTCCTCGTTTTCTGTTAGGACACTTGAAATTTTAAGATGAAATTTTAATTTAGTTGCTATAAACATGTTTTAAATATTAGGATTTTCTTTTTCACTTTTATTAAACAATAGAGATTTTATACAAAATTTGAAAATATCTTGAGTTACTTTACAATTTATTGAAATATTTTAGTTTTGTTTTATTTGTTTTATAAAACTGTAATATAAATATAGCTATAGGTTAAGTAATAGTTATAATTAAGATGCAATAAAATGCTTATCTTCACAAACTAAGACGGTTAGGTTAGGTCGTGGTTTTCTATTCAGCTTTTTAGGTAACCTCAAATATTCACAATATATTAGACAGTACGATTTAATACTAAGTGAAAATAAGTACAATTCTTGACTGTCATTCATAGTACATATTTGCACTTATAGGACTGTGTACATTTACCTCCCCATTTTTGGAGGACGGGCTATGATAGAGCCCAATAGGCTCAGGAATCTGTACACCAGTTGATTAACGGTTGAGAGGCGGGACCAAAGAGCCAAAGCTCAACCCCCGCAAGCACAAATAGGTGAATACATAACTTGCACAAATACAATCACACATAACTTGCACAAATACAGTCACACAACTTGCACAAATACAATCACACACAACTTGCACAAATACAATCACACACAACTTGCACAAATACAATCACACATAACTTGCACAAATACAATCACACATAACTTGCACAAATACAATCACACATAACTTGCACAAATACAATCACACACAACTTGCACAAATACAATCACACATAACTTGCACAAATACAATCACACACAACTTGCACAAATACAATCACACACAACTTGCACAAATACAATCACACACAACTTGCACAAATACAATCACACATAACTTGCACAAATACAATCACACACAACTTGCACAAATACAATCACACACAACTTGCACAAATACAATCACACATAACTTGCACAAATACAATCACACATAACTTGCACAAATACAATCACACATAACTTGCATAAATACAATCACACACAACTTGCACAAATACAATCACACATAACTTGCACAAATACAATCACACACAACTTGCACAAATACAATCACACACAACTTGCACAAATACAATCACACACAACTTGCACAAATACAATCACACATAACTTGCACAAATACAATCACACACAACTTGCACAAATACAATCACACACAACTTGCACAAATACAATCACACAACTTGCACAAATACAATCACACACAAGTTGCACAAATACAATCACACACAACTTGCACAAATACAATCACACACAACTTGCACAAATACAATCACACACAACTTGCACAAATACAATCACACACAACTTGCACAAATACAATCACACACAACTTGCACAAATACAATCACACACAACTTGCACAAATACAATCACACACAACTTGCACAAATACAATCACACATAACTTGCACAAATACAATCACACACAACTTGCACAAATACAATCACACACAACTTGCACAAATACAATCACACACAACTTGCACAAATACAATCACACACAACTTGCACAAATACAATCACACGCAACTTGCACAAATACAGTCACACGCAACTTACACAAATACAATCACACGCAACTTACACAAATACAATCACACACAACTTGCACAAATACAATCACACACAACTTGCACAAATACAATCACACACAACTTGCACAAATACAATCACACAACTTGCACAAATACAATCACACACAACTTGCACAAATACAATCACACACAACTTGCACAAATACAATCACACACAACTTGCACAAATACAATCACACGCAACTTGCACAAATACAATCACACATAACTTGCACAAATACAATCACACACAACTTGCACAAATACAGTCACACACAACTTGCACAAATACAATCACACACAACTTGCACAAATACAATCACACACAACTTGCATAAATACAATTACACAACTTGCATAAAATACAGGGACACATACAATCAATACACAAACATGTTTACAGATATAATATTTCTACAATGTCAGTTATGATATGCTGGTACTAAATTGAACTAAAATAGTTTCCCAAATGTCATTCTCATAATTTCACAAGTATGTATCGTACATCAGGCAGCACTGCAGCCAGCGTACACAAGGACTCAACCCTCACTGACACACACATGTTTCTGTAGAAATTATATTTCAGCATTACTTATGCTGAACTGTTCTACAACCCCATCACTGTTTGTATCTCACCTTGTATGTATGTACTTATGTACTATACCTGAATAAACATTTGATTTGATTTGATTTGAACCCGGTCACCAGTGTTTCTTAATCACGTTCACATTATATCTATTGATCTTTTAAGTTTTAATATATTAAATACCTTTTTGAAATACCCTTTTTTAATGCCCATTCGTCCACTCCAATGGCATCACATCCAAAATTTATATATGCACACCATCCGAAGCGTCCAGTAGTCTTTTCTGATTAATCACCTATATGGAGTAAAAGAATCTAAATCTAACTAAATCTAGTCAAATTTAACTCAGTCAATCCAAATTTAACCTATTTTACTCTTAATTTATCCCGACCTGCCTCAATTTATCATAACCTAACCTATGTTAACATAACTGAACGTATAATATCACACCCACAGCTAAACTGAATAAAATTTGGTCAAATTTAACCTATTTTACCTAGAACCTGACCCAATCTATGCATTTCAACCTACTCAATGTTAACCTGTCCCAACCTATGTTAACCTAAGTTAACCAATAACATCTAATCCAAAATTTTCTAAATTTATCCTATTTCAGCAAAATTGTGCGTAATTTAGCCTACCCAATTATATCCTAACATAATTTATCTCCCTACATCCTCACCCATTCAAGATCTCACATACTTATAGATAATGCAAATTATTTCTTTAATTTACACCCATTGCCTCACATCCCAACCTTCAAGCTTGCCTACAATCTCATATACCCAGTAAACGCACAATCTCATCCTGTTTTGTGTTAAAATCAAAGAAAAATTTAATTTACAGCCATTTTCCACAAATAATATCCTACACACCCATCACAACATCCCCTATATATTTATATATTTCCTATCTGCCAAGATATCTGAGCCCATCCACACCTGAATATCGCACAAATCTAATACCTTGAGGGTATAAATCATTTTCGTCAGAAATCATCCTACATACCCGTTGTTGTACATTAACTTAGCCTTTAATACCTGAGCCAATGCTCAATTTGTGCAACTATATTCAAGGGGAAAGTGTTGTAGATCTTGGATTTCCACTCAAGTCACTGGGACCTGTAACCTCTGATACAAAATGATGTTGGTTCAATATTGCATCACATTCTTAGGAAAGTGTTGTTGTTAGAAATTTGCCTTACATGAACCTAATCATCTTTGACCTAATCTCCAACACGTGGATCTAAAGCATAATAGTCATCATTTTTTTTATAAATGTGTTGACATTAGGAAAATTACCAATAACAACGCATTTCTAGGAAGTAGCCCATAACAGCTGTCTAACTCCCAGGTACCTATTTACTGGCATCAGGGTGAAAGAAACTGTGCCCATTGTTTCTTGCTGGCGCCGGGAACCGAACCCCGGATTAATCCCCGAACTATAGGATTAAGTGCCCGGCGTGCTGTCCACTTAGCCACCGGCCCCCCTTTATAGGTGGTAGCATCTATAGGCCAATAGGCCTTCTGTGGTGTTCTTTATTTTCATATATGAGCTAGATGGATATTGATAAAAGGATATATGCGATTGAGGTTGGTTGGATATAAAGAGGATTTAAGTAACCCCTCCAAGTAAGAGTACTACTGATGCTACTACTAGTACTAATACTACTTTGCCTGTTTCTACTGGTGATGCTACTGCTACTACTACTATTAATGTTACGTCTAAATATCACTACTACTACTCCGAAATAGTACTGTTACTACTGCTGAGAGAGAAAATCAATTGGAGCAATTAGGTAACTCGAACCAGAGATCAGGGAATTCCCAGCCGCGCACCCAACTCCAATTGATTTTGTGATTGATATATATATCACATAAGTGTGACTTCTTTGGTCTACTACTACTTTTGCTACTAGAGAACCAATAGTACAGTACTACCACCACGTACTGTCCCTACTGTTACGGGAACAAGTGCTCTCGCAACAAACATTACTACATCTACAGTTACCTCTACTGCTTCTCCTGCTGGTATTCTGAGGAGTACTTCCTGCCAGGCGCCCTTGGCAGCCTCGCCTTCCTGCGACTCTCACTCTCGCCTTACGATTCTTACGGCTGGCTACGTACATGACTCACAGCTAAGACTTTGTAA
Source organism: Procambarus virginalis (assembly GCA_020271785.1). Classification (NCBI taxonomy): domain Eukaryota; kingdom Metazoa; phylum Arthropoda; class Malacostraca; order Decapoda; family Cambaridae; genus Procambarus; species Procambarus virginalis. Next base: position 25,289 of record WNGS01005217.1, on the reverse strand, counting down.
TACACAATAATTAATGTCTTGTGTTGATGGGGTGCAGAATAAATAAATTAATCCGAAATTGTATTTGTTGTATAAACTATGTTTCGTTTAATTGATAATCTACTTCCACTACTGCTGTTACTTGCGGGCGTCGGGAATAAAGTGTGAACACAGGGATTCAGAGCTGTGCATGGCCAAGGAGAGAGAAAGGGCGAAGCGCGCACGAACACAAGTTTGCTGGGTTAAACACCTGTTCCTCACACACACACACAACACCACACACGCACGCACTCACGCGCACACAAGCACACTCCAAGCACAAACCCTCGATCCCTTTCCCTACACAATGTCCACCATACTACCCAAATTCTCCTTTCCCCCTCACCCCCATGCCTCCTGCCTCCCACCCCTGGTCTCCTGCCCCAAGCCCAGGCAAGATCTAAGCCCTCCATCCCCCACCCCACCTCCCTCCAAACCCCTGGTAACTACCCCACAGGAGGATGCGCCTACCCAAGTAGCCCTACCCATGGAACGGCTTCCTACACCAGTGGAGAGTGGGTGAAAGTGAGGATATGTTATACTTTCCTGTGGATATAGGAAAGTGAGCTTTAAGTTATTGTACTCATACATCGATGGGATTGCAAATAACAGCAAATGACCTGGCAGAAAGGGTGCAGTAAGAAACCCAGATGTAACAGAGATCACAGAAACAAAATTATCAGGCATTATAACAAACACTGTTTCCACAGGACTACTATATAGTAAGGAAAGAGAGGGAAGGGGGAGGAGGAGGAAGAGCGACTCTGCTGATAAGGAAGGACTGGAGTTTTGAAGAAATGGAAATTTCGGGCTGTGAAGGATTCAGAGATTACATAACAGGAACTATGACTATGAATGGACCTAAGATAATGTAGCAGCCATTTACAACCCTACACTAATGACAGAAGACCCATACAGGCGTTCGATAGGAACACATGGCAACCATTAATATAACAGAGAGAACAGCTTCAATTGCCGGCAGGAATGGATCCAGACTTAATAGTGATGATGGGCTTTAGGTAATTTGCAGTGGTTGAACCCCATTTACAGATACCGTATGTAAGATAGGATAGATTAATGCATCGAATAATGAGAGGAGAGCAGATTGGGGAACGTAATATTAATTTTAGAAAGCATACAGACCGTTTTGAGACTTTTCTTGCGATATGAATCTAAAACAACCACAATAAACAACAGCCCAACCCCGCAAGCACAACTAGGTGAGTACCCACACACAGGAAGCGCACATCCCCCGCTGGTCTAGCGAGCCTTGGAAGAGCTAGAAATACCTGCCTATGTTTTACTATTCTACACAGCCAAATGTCGACGTTGTAATTTAATGTGAATTCTTTAGATAAGTCCTACTTTATATTATAATTTCAGTGCGTGAAAATAATGCATGTTAGTTTTAAATGATATGTTTAGTTATGGTTAAGTTAGGATGAGCAAGTCGACTATACTGTGACAGAACAGCACTAACTTAACTAACATTCAAAATGGGTTAGCTGAGGCTGGGACATATAATATATTAGAGCAATAGAGTAGGATATTCCAAGCTACATGCGAAGTTTTACACTGGTAAATGTGAACTAAAGCAACAAAATATACATTATAACAAAAATCTGAGAGTTTAATAAGACAAAAAACTTAAATGTTAACAATCGCCTTAAGTCTTTCAAATGTCAGCGTGTGTTGTTAATATCAAGATGAGGTCGTGTTTACTGAGGGCGGTATACGATACCCAACTCATGTCGGCCCGGTCGCTGGCCCCGGCACCCTCCTCACCATACTTCCCTGATATAATGTCACACGATTACCCTATATTACCGCTCCTGTGCCAGGTAAGTCCACTACGGGCTCACCATAGCCAGTGCTACTTGCCCCGCTCCTGTGCCAGGTAAGTCCACTACGGGCTCACCATAGCCCGTGCTACTTGCCCCGCTCCTGTGCCAGGTAGTCCACTACGGGCTCACCATAGCCCGTGCTACTTGCCCCGCTCCTGTGCCAGGTAAGTCCACTACGGGCTCACCATAGCCCGTGCTACTTGCCCCGCTCCTGTGTCAGGTAAGTCCACTACGGGCTCACCATAGCCGTGCTACTTGCCCCGCCCTGTGCCAGGTAAGTCCACTACGGGCTCACCATAGCCCGTGCTACTTGCCCCGCTCCTGTGCCAGGTAAGTCCACTACGGGCTCACCATAGCCCGTGCTACTTGCCCCGCTCCTGTGTCAGGTAAGTCCACTACGGGCTCACCATAGCCCGTGCTACTTGCCCCGCTCCTGTGCCAGGTAAGTCACTACGGGCTCACCATAGCCCGTGCTACTTGCCCCGCTCCTGTGCCAGGTAAGTCCACTACGGGCTCACCATAGCCAGTGCTACTTGCCCCGCTCCTGTGCCAGGTAAGTCCACTACGGGCTCACCATAGCCCGTGCTACTTGCCCCGCTCCTGTGTCAGGTAAGTCCACTACGGGCTCACCATAGCCCGTGCTACTTGCCCCGCTCCTGTGCCAGGTAAGTCCACTACGGGCTCACCATAGCCCGTGCTACTTGCCCCGCTCCTGTGCCAGGTAAGTCCACTACGGGCTCACCATAGCCCGTGCTACTTGCCCCGCTCCTGTGCCAGGTAAGTCCACTACGGGCTCACCATAGCCCGTGCTACTTGCCCCGCTCCTGTGTCAGGTAAGTCCACTACGGGCTCACCAAAGCCCGTGCTACTTGCCCCGCTCCTGTGCCAGGTAAGTCCACTACGGGCTCACCATAGCCCGTGCTACTTGCCCTGCTCCTGTGCCAGGTAAGTCCACTACGAGCTCACCATAGCCCGTGCTACTTGCCCGCTCCTGTGTCAGGTAAGTCCACTACGGGCTCACCATAGCCCGTGCTACTTGCCCCGCTCCTGTGCCAGGTAACCTGGTTGATACCTGGTTGATGGGGTTCTGGGAGTTCTTCTACTCCCCAAGCCCGGCCCGAGGCCAGGCTTGACTTGTGAGAGTTTGGTCCACTAGGCTGTTGCTTGGAGCGGCCCGCAGGCCCACATACCCACCACAGCCCGGCTGGTCCGGAACTCCTTGGAGGAATAAATCTAGTTTCCTCTTGAAGATGTCCACGGTTGTTCCGGCAATATTTCTTATGCTTGCTGGGAGGACGTTGAACAACCGCGGACCTCTGATGTTTATACAGTGTTCTCTGATTGTGCCTATGGCACCCCTGCTCTTCACTGGTTCTATTCTGCATTTTCTTCCATATCGTTCACTCCAGTACGTTGTTATTTTACTGTGTAGATTTGGGACCTGGCCCTCCAGTATCTTCCAGGTGTATATTATTTGATATCTCTCTCGTCTTCTTTCTAGTGAGTACATTTGGAGAGCTTTGAGACGATCCCAATAATTTAGGTGCTTTATCGCGTCTATGCGTGCTGTATATGTTCTCTGTATTCCCTCTATTTCAGCAATCTCTCCTGCTCTGAAGGGGGAAGTGAGTACTGAACAGTACTCAAGACGGGACAGCACAAGTGACTTGAAGAGTACAACCATTGTGATGGGATCCCTGGATTTGAAAGTTCTCGTAATCCATCCTATCATTTTTCTGGCTGTCGCAATATTTGCTTGGTTATGCTCCCTAAACGTTAGGTCGTCAGACATCATTATTCCCAAATCCTTTACATGCTGTTTTCCTACTATGGGCACATTTGATTGTGTTTTGTACCCTGTATTATGTTTAAGGTCCTCATTTTTACCGTACCTGAGTACCTGGAATTTATCACTGTTAAACATCATATTATTTTCTGATGCCCAGTCGAAAACTTTATTAATATCAGCTTGAAGTTTTTCAATGTCTTCAGCCGAGGTAATTTTCATACTGATTTTTGTGTCGTCTGCAAAGGATGATACGAAGCTGTGACTTGTATTTTTGTCTATATCTGATATGAGAATAAGGAAAAGCAGCGGCGCAAGGACTGTACCCTGAGGTACAGAGCTTTTAACTGCACTTGGACTAGATTTTATATGGTTGACCGTTACTCGCTGAGTCCTGTTTGACAGAAAACTGAGTATCCAGCGTCCTACTTTACCGGTTATTCCCATTGACTTCATTTTGTGTGCTATCACGCCATGGTCACATTTATCGAAAGCCTTTGCGAAGTCCGTGTATATCACATCAGCATTCTGTTTTTCTTCTAATGCCTCAGTGACTTTATCGTAGTGCTCAAGTAGCTGTGAGAGGCACGATCTTCCCGCTCGAAATCCATGTTGGCCTGGGTTGTGAAGGTCATTGGTCTCCATGAAATTGGTGACCTGACTCCTAATCACTCTCTCAAATACTTTTATTATGTGCGATGTTAGTGCAACTGGTCTATAATTCTTTGCCAATGCTTTGCTCCCTCCCTTGTGTAGAGGGGCTATGTCTGCTACTTTAAGTGCATCTGGTATCTCCCCGTGTCCAAGCTCTTCCTCCACACTATACTGAGTGCCTGTGCTACCGGCACTTTGCATTTCTTTATAAATATTGAATTCCATGAGTCTGGACCTGGGGCCGAGTGCATGGGCATGTTTTCAATTTCTCTTTCAAAATTTAGTGCGCTCGTGTTGATATCAGTTATATTTACAGGGGTTTGAATATCCCGCATAAAGAAATTGTCTGGATCTTCTACTTTCATGTTGTTTATTGGAGTGCTAAACATGTCCTCATACTGCTTTTTTAGGATTTCACTAATTTCTTTGTCATCCTCCGTGTATGAACCTTCACTTGTACGAATAGGTCCAATACTGGCAGTAGTTTTTGCTTTTGATTTCGCATATGTGAAGAAGTATTTTGGATTTTCTTTATTTCCTGAATTGCTTTCTGTTCTAACTGCCTTTCTTCAGTTTCATATGAGTGTTTCAATTTCCGCTCGATTTCTTCAATCTCCCTATTTAAATTATTCCTTCTTTGACGGGAAATTCGTGTCTGCATAAGCAGTTCCGTTATTCTTTTCCTGCGTTTATAGTGTCGTCTGCGTTCTCTTTCTACGTTGGATCTCTTTCTGGCTTTCCTCAAAGGAACATGTTTCAGACAGACTTGATACGCTTCCGAAGTCAGTTTTCTATTCCTTCTGTAGGACTTGTATTACTTAAAACAGTTTCCCATGGAATGTTTGTAAGTTCCCTGTTTATTATCTCCCAGTCATCCTTTTATTATTAAATTGAATTTACAGAATAGCCCTCTCGCTTTATCAACGTTTTAGGTCTATTCTGAGTATTGATGGTCGTTTGCACTTCATGAGCTTGTGATCTGAA